>JAPWDM010000003.1:227500-715292 GCA_035578155.1 Brachynemurus nebulosus
GCATTATATCTTTTATTGCCACCCGCAGATCTTGATCTATTGATCTTAAAGTAGTGGCGGGGGCAACTCCAAGGACTAAGGGGAAGAGATAATGGGGTATGAGATAAGTGGATACAAGATCTACCTTTTGGTGCGGCTTTAAATTTAGTCTTTTTACTCTTTGAAGAGTTTCATATATGTCATCTTTTACATTTTTAATATTAATTCCCGACCACGGCGAGATTTTTGCACCAAGGTAATCTAGCGTTGATCCCGGCCCTGCATACGGGATCAACTCTCCATTTATATCCAATCCAGGGTCCTTTATACACCAAGAGCGTTTCACCGGTGTAATATGAAACGCCCGGCATTTAGTTGGTGATAATGCCATCTGGAGATTGCCGAAGAAGTCATTTGTTGTATTTAAAAGATGCTTTGCATCGTTAACAGTGTTGGCAAATAAGACCAGATCATCGGCAAACGCAATGCTTGATATTTTTGTCTCTCCAGATATGGTGTATCCTGGATTGTTTACCAATTCTAAGAGGAGCGGTTCTGTAACGCAGTTAAATAAAAAGGGGGACAATGGATCCCCCTGTTTCACTCCTCTTAGAATCGGCACCGAAACCTTAAACCTATCAAAGTCAGTGTACACACCCTGGTAGTAATTCACGATCATCTTAGTTATGTGTGATGGAATTCCTACCCTACGTAGCGCGGGTTCGATCACCTGGTGAGGAACTGTGTCGAACGCTTTAGCTATGTCTAGTTGCACTACGACCAGACTCTTTTGTTCACGTTTTGCGGATTGTAATAATTCCGCAAGGATGTGTACGTTATTAAAACACCCGCCTTCCGGGACAAAGCCCTTCTGGCGGGGAGAGAAACGAACGACCCTCCTCAGGGATTCGTCAATAATTCCCCAGTAAATCCGTGATACAATGGATGATATTGTGATTGGTCTGTAACTCCCCACTTTCGTAGGGTCTTTGCCTTCTTTAAGGAGGAGTGTCGTTCGGTTCCCAGTCCATCTCACTGGTGTCTTTCCGGTAGAAAGAAGTATGTTGAAAAAGAGATGGAGCAGTCTTAGAACCACCGGGCTATTGAGCGCTTTCACAGAGATATTATCTGGCCCGGCGGCTGTGTCTTTCTTCGTGCGGGCGACACGTTTGCGCACCTGTTTTAAAGTAATACGGGGGCAAACGTCGTCAAGCTGCATCGGCGTATGCTCCTGCAGCTTATATGGGGCTGGAACAACGGGGTCGGAAGTCTTACCCCAGATTTCGTTATAATGCTGTTCCACCTCGAGGCCAGTGAGGGGACAAACTGGTCTCTCCCACACGGACACATTCTCGCGCACCAGTTTCGCGAGTTGGCCTGGACTTTTGTTGTAAATGTCCTGTGTACGGGCATAGATAAACTTTCGTTGCGCCCTTTTGCCCGTTCCCCTTTTTCTTGGACGCCGCTTCTCCTTGTTGTCAGGGTGTTTAATTAAAATCTCGTGTATTGCTTCATACGTGTCATCGATTAGTCTTTGAGATAAAAAGCCATTGTTCACGCTCATAAAATCTATTAGCTGGAGTAGCTGACGTTCCACAGGATGTAGCGTAGGCTTGGTAGTATCGTTGTTATATTCCTCCAAGGTGGAATTCAACAATTCCACGGACCAATTGGTAGTAGATTGGGCCCCCTCGTCTACATCTTCAACCAATACCGTCGGGACACCTAAAGCGACGGGTGGTTGCTTCCCTGCAGGTCCGACTGGAGGCTCTGGTGGTGGGTCGGTACCTTGAGCTTCGGCAGGGGGAGGACCCTCTGGACCTAGGGTATCCTCGCCAGACGCACGCCCCAGTGTGCGCTGGTCCTTTTTCTTTATCTCTCCCCTTTTGTCCCTTATTTGTTGCGTTGTTTTCGTTGTTAAAATTTCGCCAATTTTGGCGTTAATGTTCTTTTCATTAACGAATCTTTTATCTAAATCGTTTAATAATTGTAGCTCCTCGTCGGTCCAGCTTCGTCGACGATTCTGACGAGGAGCAGGGACGAGCACAGCCTGAGGTAACTCTTGTCTTGCTATGTTTCTTCCTCAGGGTGTGCATGCCTCTGGTGTGTACTAACAGCTCTATTACTAACAAATTTAAGTTCACAATTGGGACATTGGACGCCCTCCAAGTTTTCAATGTCCCCACCAGAGCATTTGGGCAGGTGCGTCAGCGCGGCATGCCTCCTTAGATAAACCTTGCCGCAGGTCTGGCAGACGTACGTCACCCTCACCAGTGGATGACGCTATTTTAAATGACTTTCTTCGTCTACCAGACTCAAATGTATATAGTTCCCCTTGTTATTGCTGACGCATATGGAACAGTTTCGCTGTACAAAGGGAACTTTAATTTCATAGCCCGCGTCGTCAACCATGTCCCCCTGAAGGTCACGAGAAGTACCGGGGACAGGGTCTTCTCGCGCCGAGGCCATTTCATCATTATTTGGAGCCAGAATGGACTCAGAATGGTGGATGGCTAATTCCCCATCTGTTCTCTGCCTTACGCTTGCCGGACACATGCCGTTGCCCAGGTCTCACCACGAGGAGGTGCGTAAGGAACCAATCGCCGTGTGTGTGCGTCCCCTCATTGGCGACGCAGACACACGACGATTAGCTGGTGCCTAGGAGAGACTCCGCACCGAGACCCAAGAGAGTCATAGTTACTCCCGCCGTTTACCCGCGCTTGCTTGAATTTCTTCACGTTGACATTCAGAGCACTGGGCAGAAATCACATTGCGTCAACACCCGTTGGGGCCATCGCAATGCTTTGTTTTAATTAGACAGTCGGATTCTCCTAGTCCGTGCCAGTTCTGAGTTAACCGTTAAATGGCAGCCGAAGAGAACATTTACGCATATATATTTTTCATTTTAATATAATATAATTAAATAAATAAAAATATAAATATAAAAATTATTATGATATATATGTTGAGTAAAGTCTCGCAGCAAGAAAGTTCCGTAGGTGGCCAAGGCACGGGACCGAGTTCGGATCCACAAAACATATACCCAAAACTAATTCATTAATAGCATACAAGTAAATAATAATTTAAAAAATTTTCAATAATTACATAGATATGTAAAGTATTTTTCGAACAAATCAAAAAAACTTTTAATGAAATTATTATAAATAAATCATATTTAGTTTTATTATATAAATAATGCAGCCTTTGTATATAAAAATTTTAGCCATCATTTTACATAAATGATTATTATCAAATATATATTAAATCCCCAAATATTCATTTATTATACACATAATAACTAATTACTTAGAAAATTATGTAATTTATAAATTATTCTTATGGAGTACATATTAATAAAATAACAAAAATAAAAAATCAGGTTTTTATATATCAGTACTGTACCATACAATAATTAAATATAATTACAAATAAAATCGATTTTTCCAATAATTGTTCTATATAATATATAAATACACACATTATAATTATTTATTATTTTAATAAATAAAATTTACAAAACATATGTATAACATTTAGTAGGTAATATGGTATCACCTCACCCAGGCCCGGCACGTTGGCCATAACCTACATCCCAATCAAGCCCGACACGCCCCGGTCCTCAGAGCCAATCCTTATCCCGAAGTTACGGATCTAATTTGCCGACTTCCCTTACCTACATTATTCTATCGACTAGAGGCTCTTCACCTTGGAGACCTGCTGCGGATATGGGTACGAACCGGCGCGACACCTCCACGTGGCCCTCACCTGGATTTTCAAGGTCCGAGGGAATGATCCAGACACCGCCGCAACTGCGGTGCTCTTCGCGTTCCAAACCCTATCGCCCTGCTAGAGGATTCCAGGGAACTCGAACGCTCATGCAGAAAAGAAAACTCTTCCTGGATCTTCCGACGGCGTCTCCAGGCCTCTTTGGGTTACCCCGACGAACACTCATATACACAAATATAATGTGAATGAGGGCCCGACTTATATACGGTTCCGCTGCCGGGTACCGGAATAGGAACCGGTTTCCCTTTCGCCCAATGGATGTAATTATTTATTATTTATTTATTTATTTTATAAATTTTTTTTATTATTTTAAATAATAATTATTTATAAAAATAATTATATAATTTATTAAAACACATCAACATTAACATCGGTTTTCACCTAGGGCTTAGGATCGACTGACTCGTGTGCAACGGCTGTTCACACGAAACCCTTCTCCACATCAGTCCTCCAGGGCCTCGCTGGAGTATTTGCTACTACCACCAAGATCTGCACCGATTGCGGCTCCAGACAGCCTCACGGCCAATCCTTCCGCGCACACCATCGCGATCCTCCTACTCGTCAAGTTTTCATGATATTTAAAAATTTTTATAAAAATAATAAATATCTATAATAACAATTGACGATAGAGTATAAGCACGACGCTTCAGCGCCATCCATTTTCAGGGCTAGTTGCTTCGGCAGGTGAGTTGTTACACACTCCTTAGCGGATTCCGACTTCCATGGCCACCGTCCTGCTGTCTTAAGCAACCAACGCCTTTCATGGTATCCCATAAGCGTCGATTTTGGCGCTTTAACTCTATGTTTGGTTCATCCCACAGCGCCAGTTCTGCTTACCAAAAGTGGCCCACTTGGCATTGTGATCCATAAATATTATCTTAATTAAAAATATTATTCTCATAGCTTCACATATATATAAAATTAAAAATAAAATCAATATATGATTTTAAGCAAGCTAGAGATCTCACCCATTTAAAGTTTGAGAATAGGTTGAAGTCGTTTCGGTCCCAAGGCCTCTAATCATTCGCTTTACGGGATGAGACTCGTTGAATGATGCACGCCAGCTATCCTGAGGGAAACTTCGGAGGGAACCAGCTACTAGATGGTTCGATTAGTCTTTCGCCCCTATACCCAGTTCCGACGATCGATTTGCACTTCAGAATCGCTACGGACCTCCATTATGGTTTCCCCTGACTTCGTCCTGACCAGGCATAGTTCACCATCTTTCGGGTCCCAGCGTGTACACTCTAGGTGCACCTTTATTCATAATAAAAATTATAAAAAAATTATAAGAATAATATAAGATGCCCTGGGAGTGCGATATTTAATACATAATAAAAATATATCCTCCCTCAAATTTATAATAAAAAAAATAAAAATTTTTTTTAAAAAAATTATTTTACTTTCATTTCGCCTTTGGGTTTTATAAAATTTATTAATATTTCGATGAAAAAATATTTTATTCCCAATGACTTGCGCACATGCTAGACTCCTTGGTCCGTGTTTCAAGACGGGTCCTGAAAGTACTCAAAGCTATAGCGTCGCTGACAAAAAGATTATTGTTCAAATTAATACCTAAAAACTGACAGTAATATGATGGTATGATTTATTGGTATAAAAACCAAATAAAATCATATGTTTTATTAAGAAATATAAAAAACCTAATAAAACCCATATATACTCGTTTTAGGTAATGAACGTGTAAAAAAAAAAATTTTTACACTTAATCTTATATTATGAATATTTATACCGTCAAACAATTAATTAGATAATATAGGCATATATTACACAAATAAATAAAAATTTATAATATAATATACAATGCACAAAAATATTTCATAAATCAATATTTAACGGGTCGCGACGTCCTACAAGATGAGAAGTGCATACCTCGTTATTATACACAACATATAGTAGTGCAATAATTTTATAAATTATAAATATACCATAAAAAATTATAATATATAAAAAACGACGGGTTGCACTCCGGGAGTGCCGGCAGAAGTGAAAACTTGAATATTAACGTTGTGCATTTTTGATATTTTGGAATGGTTAGGGAATAATTTTGCACGAATTGCTTTAATTATCAGTATAAAAGTACTATCATTTATGTGGTAGAATACAATATTTATTTATTGCGCTATCGTACACGGCACACCCTGCCGGAACGCTAGAAAAAGTGGACTTTTGAGTGCGCGTTTGGAGCGCTGTATCTTTTCACCTGTACAAGATAGACAGTTACAATACAAGTTGGTTAATATATGATAAAAAGTAAATGAATCTCATCTTTCGACCTTTCGGGTTTTTCAGGTTTACCCCTGAACGGTTTTACGTACTCTTGAACTCTCTCTTCAAAGTTCTTTTCAACTTTCCCTCACGGTACTTGTTCGCTATCGGTCTCGTGGTTACATTTAGCCTTAGATGGAGGTTACCACCCACTTAGAGCTGCACTCTCAAGCAACCCGACTCTAAGGAGAGATCCACCTGTTATTCAGTATATAGTCACTATGGGCCTGGCACCCTCTCTGGGTATATGGCCCCATTCAAGATGGACTTGGACTTATTACATAAAATAACAGGTTATATAAAAAATTATGGATCCTCCCAAACACTACATTCCCCGAATGACCATTTTTATTTAGCCATGGAGGTGATGGGCTTTTCCCTGTTCGCTCGCCGCTACTAAGGGAATCCTAGTTAGTTTCTTTTCCTCCGCTTAATAATATGCTTAAATTCAGCGGGTAATCTCACCTACTCTGATGTCGCAATTATAAAAATAAATAAAATAAAAAAGAATTTTTTAATATTTTCTTAATAAATATAAAAATTTTTATTTTTGGAAAAATAAAAACACTATTAGTAATTAATTAAAACCAAAAAATTTTATCTCATGTTTTTATATTAAATTTTAAATATTATTATTTAATATTTATATGAAAATTAATAAGAAATAAATTATTTCGTTATTTCATATTTTCATAAAATAAAAATAATTAGATATTTTAAAACACACATATATATATATATATATATATATATATATATATATATATATATATATATATATATATATATATATATATATATATATATATATATATATATATACCATATGAGTTTTTCAGGAGTTGCCATTCGATTTATTCCTAAAATATGCATCTAATCGAAAATAAGTTTATACAAAAAATATTCAAAATAGAGGGGGCCATTCACGAAAAATTGTTCCAGACTTCTAGGACTCACGGTTTTTTTGGAATAGAAAAAATTTTTTTTTTCAAATGGGAACATATGTTGAGATGTTTCTTAAAAATTAGTTTATTACTTCAAACTACCAATTATGCTAAAATTTTCATTATTTTATTTCAAATTTTTGAGAAATTGCATTTTTAAGTTTTAATTTTCAAAATCCGTGGTAAGGTTTGTCTAACCGAACGCAAAACATACGATTTATTTTGAATTTATACTACAAAAAATAGGAAATAAATTGTAATGGTATATTCACATTAGCGTCTTACAGTAACAGAAAATTTATTAATTAAATACATTAATTACCAAAATAATTTGTAGCTTTTCCTCAAATATTCAACTTAATATTTAATAAACAGGCCATCACATTACAACTGTGATGGTAATATTTAATTTTACACCATATTAAAGAAGTCAAAATTTCTTACGTGTGAAATTGGCATTACTAGATTCATAGATTAGGCAATATGCATGTAGAGATGTACAAACAGCTGTCATATTTGTCAAACTTAAATTTTTAAACTCTTTTAAAAAACGAAAGTAAAAAAATTCTCCAAAAAAATATTTTTAATATAAAAATTTTCAGTATTGCGGTATGTATTTATGCCGTGTGTAATCAAATTGCCTAATTGTTTTATTGCTTCTGAGACTACTAAAGCAGCGAAGCCGTTGTGATCAGTTTTGAAAAATAAAAATTTTTCCCCAAAATAAAATTTTTTACGCACATTTTACGTTTTAGAGCTTCTGAATAATTTTGGTTTGGTGCCTGTCCGTCTGTGTGTCACCAGTTTGCACCAAGTGACATAACTTCTGAACTATTCATTTTTATGAAATTATCAGAAATTATGCGGTCTGGTTCCTAGATGGTCCCCTACAAATTTCATTGCATTCGGAGTAATAGTATCCACGGCACTACCATGAAATCCTATTAAATGGCAATGTCTTATTTACTGTTAATCCCATTTCGCTCAATTTTTTATGAATCGTTTTGTTCATTTATTTTTATTAATTTATGTACCTATATTAAATTACACAAAGATATATTGGGCATTAAATTACCAAGGTGCTTTTACGAGTACGAGAAAGCTGTGTGCCACACCCAATTGGCAGCGTACAGGGCGTACAGTGGACTTTCGGAGATTGTCCAATCGCAAATTGTCCATATTTCAGTGTTAGGGATTTAAACATCGTATGTTTACGTCACACGAACATTGTATTCACAAAAATTGTGTGTTTGCAGTATTCGTGTGACGTCAACATGTGATGTTTAAATCCCTATCACTGCAATATTGATAATTTTTGATTGGACAATCTCCAAAAGTCCACTGTATTTTAGTATCTTACACAACTGCGAAATTTTTTTTATTTTAGTTTGTAACCAAATGATTATGGATCATTATCTTGGTATACTTATTTGTTGAATGACCACTTGTCATTTTATTGTTAATTATTTCGTTTTGATTAATATTTAGAATTTTTCAGGATATAAAATAAAATACATTTTTCATAGAATGATTGTTTATTTTTTCCGGCAAACATCGAAATTACAGTATGTCGACGTGTTCTACAATTTTCCCTCGGTGCCATTACCGGATTTCATAGATTTTTCAATTTTTCTTCTTTCCTGATAATAAGTTGAACGTAAAAATCGCATTTTACATTTGACTTCTGGTACACCTGATATGATCATTGCTTTTACTTTTATAGGACGTTCCCCGCATGGCTCTATTTTTAAATAAGGGAGATTTTGTATTCCACAGGCATTCAAAATTTCTAAATTCCTAAATAAATTTTATTCTTGTTTCCTTTGGACTTTTCTGTCATTTTTATTTAACCTATAAAATAATTTCGATTTAAAATTATACTTATTTTTAATAATTACATAATATGAAGTACTTACTTGATACATTTCAGGATGATACATTTTAGTTATAAATCCATATCAATACCAAAAATTGAATAAAAATTAATAAAATTTGCCAAGTTAAATAGCTGAAATTCTAAATTTCTAATTTGGCCATTTTTGCATTTATGCTAAAATAGAGTCCCTATAATAAATAGAGTCATGACATGTGGTGAACACTGATTGGTTCCGGCATTTTCTGTCTAACGTTGGGTTAAAGAAATTGAAAATAAGTTAAAAAATATTTAACAAAAACCATTTAGTTTAACCTAGAAAGAATAATTAAATTAATTTTTTTTAATTGTTCATAAATTCATAACCTATTAACAATAATTATGTACTCAAAAATATTTACACAAACATGTGATAATTAATTTCGAAGCTTCCCGCTCTGTTTTGGAAAGAATATGGATGACATGTCACAACTCTATTTATTATAGGGACTCTACGTAAACCTATACGGTAAAGCCATCTATTTTGCATAAATACAATTACCGCTTACCTACTTTCCGTAATTATCAGACTGTTTGACCTAGGCGTTCTTAAACTCATCAAAACTTACTTAAATAAATCATTTTTAAGCGCGAAAGTTGTAAAATTTGAAAAAAAAAACTTTAGATAAAAATTTTTATTTTTTTATTTTTTGTTTATGTTGCTTTATTGAATAATTTTTATCAACAAATAAGTATACTATTCCATTTAAAAAAAGGTAAGTTTGTATCATAGCTCGAAAACCATAAGAGCAATAAAGCTCCTGATTATCGCAATTGGTTGCCCCCGTCGATATCTACAACTCTTATTTGAACAATTTTTCGATTAAATCAACGGTTTGGCTGTAATAAAAATGGCAACTCCCGAAAAACTCACCCTGTAAATATATATATATATATATATATATATATATATATATATATATATATATATATATATATATGAATAATTTTTGGTTTTCATTACTATATGTGTTTAATTTTTTTTCCAATATTTTTATATTTGTAGAAAATATCTTTTCTTTTTTATTAAATTAAAATGATGTGATGTATTATTTGGATTTTCTTATTCTTACATTTTATTTTATAATATATATAAAAAAATATATTTTATAATTAGTAAGATATAGAAAAATAATATTAAAAATACATACATTTAAACATCATATAATTTAGAATGACGTATAAAATAAAAAATATACGAACATTCATTTTATTATTCATAAGATATATATTTTAAAAATATATATACTTTATTAAAAATAATCTTTTATTATTTTATACGACCCTCAGCCAGGTGTGGTCCGGGAACAGTATCTAAGGACCGCAATGTGCGTTCGAAATGTCGATGTTCATGTGTCCTGCAGTTCACAAGTTGACGCGCAATTAGCTGCGTTCTTCATCGACCCACGAGCCAAGTGATCCACCGTTCAGGGTAATCTTTATATTATTAAATTTTAAAAAATATTTATATTAAATAAAAATTTATACTTTTTTTATTATTATAAAATAATAATAAAAAGACTGCAATAAAAAAACAATTTTTTATTGACTTACATTTGTATAAAAGAATAAATAATAATATTTAATAAAATTTTATTAGATACAGTACTTGCTTGTTTATTTGACAAAACATTAAAAAAAAAATTTTTTTTTAAAGAAAACTCATTTATTAAATAACTATATTATAAATAAGACATATTGAAAATAACTTGTTTTGTTATTTTACGAATATGCTATTTATTTTATATAGATTCAATAAATTTTTAATATTGTTAATATAAAAAAAAAAATTTATATATTGATATATAAAAATAAACACATATCAAAAAAAAATTAAAAAATCAAATTAACATTTGGATGTAAAACTTTATAACCAATAATATATTTAATATATTAAAAATTGGTATCCAAATACGTGTTTATTTATTACAATATTATAATTTTTATATTATAAAAATTATATATTTTATAAAGTAAGTTATAGAAAAAAAGTAAATTTTTCTTTTACTTACATAAAAATATAAGGAATTTATAAACAAAATATTTTAACAAAACATTAATATATATATAAAAAATCACAAAAATAAAGTTTTGTTATATTTCGTTAATGATCCTTCCGCAGGTTCACCTACGGAAACCTTGTTACGACTTTTACTTCCTCTAAATGATCAAGTTTGGTCATCTTTCCAGCATCATCGGCAATGTCTTTTAAAAACATTGCCGCGCACCAGTCTGAAGACCTCACTAAATCATTCAATCGGTAGTAGCGACGGGCGGTGTGTACAAAGGGCAGAGACGTAATCAACGCGAGCTTATGACTCGCGCTTACTGGGAATTCCTCGTTCATGGGGAATAATTGCAAGCCCCAATTCCTAGCACGAAGGAGGTTCAGCGGGTTACCCGGACCTTTCGGCCAGAGGAAAACACGCTGATTCCTTCAGTGTAGCGCGCGTGCGGCCCAGAACATCTAAGGGCATCACAGACCTGTTATTGCTCAATCTCGTGCGGCTAGAAGCCGCCTGTCCCTCTAAGAAGAATTATTTGTACGCCGGCAGTAAAAACCACATCAAAAAACTGATGTCACTTTAGTTAATGTATCATGTTAAATATATCATTAATGCAGATTAAGTAATTACACATAGAAATTTATCCCCAAAGAAATAAAAAACATAAATGAATATTATCAATCATACATATTATAAATATATTAAAACAAAATATACAAATAACATTCAGTAACAATACAGCCGATGGGCCTTGAGATGCCGGTAATAAAGTACGTCTATTTAGTAGGCTAGAGTCTCGTTCGTTATCGGAATTAACCAGACAAATCGCTCCACCAACTAAGAACGGCCATGCACCACCACCCACCGAATCAAGAAAGAGCTCTCAATCTGTCAATCCTTCCGGTGTCCGGGCCTGGTGAGGTTTCCCGTGTTGAGTCAAATTAAGCCGCAGGCTCCACTCCTGGTGGTGCCCTTCCGTCAATTCCTTTAAGTTTCAGCTTTGCAACCATACTTCCCCCGGAACCCAAAAGCTTTGGTTTCCCGGAAGCTGCCCGCCAAGTCATCGGAGGAACTTTGGCGGATCGCTAGCTGGAATCGTTTTTTGGTTAGAACTAGGGCGGTATCTGATCGCCTTCGAACCTCTAACTTTCCTTCTTGATCAATCAAGACATTTTTGGCAAATGCTTTCGCTTCTGTCCGTCTTGCGACGATCCAAGAATTTCACCTCTAACGTCGCAATACGAATGCCCCCATCTGTCCGTATTAATCATTACCTCGGAAAAACTTCCGAAAACCAACAAAATAGAACCGAGGTCCTATTCCATTATTCCATGCACACAATATTCAAGCACTATTTAAATTTTAAAGCCTGCTTTAAGCACTCTAATTTGTTCAAAGTAAACGTACCGGCCCATCTCGACACTCAATTAAGAGCACCGCGATAGGATTATAATTGGGAGGCTGTCTCCATTATTTAAATTATAAAAAATAAATAACTTTAACACTTACGATAAATTATACTTTAATGTACATATTAGTATATAAAATTTAACTAGTATACTTTAAACTTTTCAAGCAAGTAAAAATATAAATAATAACTTACCATAAAAATAAAAATTTAAATAAAAATACAGTGAAACCTGCCAAGTTGGACACCTCTGTATACTGGACACCTGCTCAAGTTGGACACTTTTCAATTGGCCTGGCGAAATTACATTGTTTTAAATGCATATTAATACTTATAAGTTGGACACCTCTGTATGTTGGAAACCTGTCTAATTTGGACAGTTTTTTAAATGATTTTTGATATTTTGACCTGTTTACGTTGGACATTCATGTATTTTACACGTGACCGAAACACGTGTTAGTTATGTTATGACAGTTTTGTTGTTAGTCATGTTAGTTTTGTTATGACGGTTTTAGTATTCCAAAAGCAAATGAAGGGGATCATAATGAAGACCCTGATTCAGAACTTCGCGATGCAATTAAATTATTACCTCCAGAGTTTCAAAATCAGTTACAGACTGCTGAAGAAATGATCACCGCCGATGCCTACTTGGAGGTACACGATCATGTCTTCAATACACATCAAGACGTTCTTCAACATGTTTTACAACTAGACGAGGAACAAGAAATCGAAGAATCTAGTGACGAGTGCGAGAAAGTAGCGGAGAAACCAACAACCCCTGAAGAAGCTTTGAACGGTATAAATACCGCCATTAAGTATTTAACTGAAAACCCATGCGAACTGTTAGAAGATTTATTCAAAATTCAAAGCAAATTAGAAAGCAAAACTTTCCTAAAAATTGTATCCAAACAAACTAAGATAAGTGATTTTTTTACGAAAGATAATGTTTAAATATCTATAATATGTATGTATTACGATTGTTATTCGATAGTTTATTTCAATAAATATTGATACGTAGATGTGTGTATATGTATTACTTTAAAAATAATTAATTTTGCATTATATTCTAAATTAGTGTTAACCTTAAAATTACTAAGCGTAGATGATTTTGGTATTTTGCATATGTTGGACACCTGTTTATGTTGGACAGTTTTTGATTGCACCGTGGGTGTCCAACTTAAACAGGTTCTACTGTACAAGTATTTATAACCATATTACACAATATATAATTTATACCTCACCACCGGTAGGACGTCCCACAAAACATGCCAGTTAAACACCGCGAGCGGTGAACCGACAGTGTAGGACACAAATTCGACTACGAGCTTTTTAACCGCAACAACTTTAATATACGCTATTGCAGCTGGAATTACCGCGGCTGCTGGCACCAGACTTGCCCTCCAATGGATCCTCGTTAAAGGATTTAAAGTGTACTCATTCCGATTACGGGGCCTCGGATGAGTCCCGTATCGTTATTTTTCGTCACTACCTCCCCGTGCCGGGAGTGGGTAATTTGCGCGCCTGCTGCCTTCCTTGGATGTGGTAGCCGTTTCTCAGGCTCCCTCTCCTGAATCGAACCCTGATTCCCCGTTACCCGTTACAACCATGGTAGGCGCAGAACCTACCATCGACAGTTGATAAGGCAGACATTTGAAAGATGCGTCGCCGGTACTATAAAGACCGTGCGATCAGCTAAAAGTTATTCAGAGTCACCAAATCATTACGATGCACATATATTAAATATATATATATATATATGAAATTATAAAAAAACATAAAATATATTATAAAAATATGTTAACATCGATTGGTTTTGATCTAATAAAAGCATTCCTTCCATCTCTGGTCGGAACTCTGTTTGCATGTATTAGCTCTAGAATTACCACAGTTATCCAAGTAAATGTATGTACGATCTAAGGAACTATAACTGATATAATGAGCATTTCGCGGTTTCACCTTAATATGGCTTGTACTGAGACATGCATGGCTTAATCTTTGAGACAAGCATATGACTACTGGCAGGATCAACCAGGGAACTGTATGTTCCAAACTTAATAAAATTATTCCAATTTTAAAAAAAAAAAGAAATATTTTAAAAAGTTTTTCATTTATTAATCAGTATGAAATTTCTTCATAAACTGATATAAACATATAAAAATTATAACAAAAATTGAAATAAAAATAAATTTATTTCTTTTGTTTTTTTTTTATATAAAAAATATTTTCTAAAATTTTTAATATTTAAAAAAATAAAAAAAATTCTTTTTTGAAAATATTCATATTTGAATAAAAACTATTACCATATATTTTAAGTAATATAGTTTTATTGAAATAATTCAAACATTTGCTCATAACTCTTCGCTAGATTGTATGCGACAATTTTTAAATATATAAAATATATATTTATTTAACGTTCGAATAACACACTTCATTCGCGCTTGGTATGTAGTGAGTTTCAGCATTATAAATTTATTAAAAAATTTATTTTATAAAATTGTTTGTCCACATAAGAGCCTAAGGCTTAACACCTACAGCCCATGGACTTGTTTGACATAATATAGGATAATATTAAAAAATTATAAAAATTATATATAAATGGTTTTGGGTTAATAAAAATATATGTGAATTATTAATAAAAATCATAAAAATTTTTAATAAATAAAAACACATATTTTTTTTAATACCAAAACACTTACTTTATATATTTTCATAATTTTTCGACGAAGTACCTTTACGATGTTACTATAGTAAATAAAAATTATTTGAAAATATCATCTTAACAAAAAATAATATTTTCAAAAGAACAGAACTTAGTCAAAATAAAACTATTAATGTAATGCTCTTACACACATACATAATAGCTATATATACTTTGACCGAACCGTTCATAACGTTTAAGTCAACTACACACATCGATATTTAAAAAGGTACCATCATCATATATAAGTTTTGGATTTTGCAGCGTGGTAAATTTTACTTTTTTTTATATTTTTTTGTTTTAATTTGTTATAAAAATGATAAATACCCCTGTCGCAGCATCTGCATAACATAGCGAATTTCCAAATAATAGGCACTGGCGGATCTCATTTAAGACCTGTACCTATTTAAAACAGTTTAGCTTTCTAAGAGTAAAAGAATTTTTAAAATCGGCTGGGTAATTAGTTCTGGTATTTTTGAGACCCAAGAACCCGAACGGATTTTGTGCAGCATAGCATAGTTGTATAATATATATATATATATATATTTATATATATATATATATATATATATATATATATATATATATATATATATATATATATAGCTTTTACAGCAGGTGTGATGACGCTACCTAAGCCCGGGACCATAACAGAAATATGTTTTGTGGGATATATATATATATATATATATATATATATATATATATATCCCACAAAACATATTTCTGTTATGGTCCCGGGCTTAGGTCGCGTCATCACACCTGCTGTAAAAGCTGAATTTCGAGTTTTCGAAATTCGTTAAAAAGTCTGCACATAGCCATAGCCAAACGGAATTCTCTGTATAGGTGCAAATGGGTTATGAGATATATCGTGGGCCGGCCGGTCACTGTGTAAAACTACTTTCCTGGCAAGTGGTTTAACCTTGTCTATTCAAGTGGCCTATGGCAGAAGACGTACCGAGCGGCTTCAAACCTGTACATTGGGAGTATCCGAACAGAAGTTTGGGAGTCCTACCGGTAGCGATTTCTGGCAGATCCCTTGGTAGATTGCCGAAATAAGGTAGTCCGCAGTGCACCCTCCAGAAAGGGACTCTAATGGCCGCTGTTTTTAGATATCAACATCTAAAAACATTTCAGTCCCTTTTTGACAATCCTGCCAGAACTTAAACACTTTTTTAATTTTTTATAATTCTGTGTAACAAGAAATATTTATTTAAAATTTTTGAGTTTATAATAAATATATAAATTACAACATAAATGAACTAATTTATTTATAATTTCTTAATTTTAAAATCAATTTTAACAATTAAAATCTTTAAAAATTAATTTTAAATAAATAAATTAAAAATATTATTGAAATATAAATTAAAAATACTAAATTTCTTTCTTCTCCATAGAACGTTTTAATTTAATAATTCAAATTTACCGTTTCACATTTTCCAATATTGATTTGAATCTTGTTCATCACGAAGTAGTTTTGTTGCGTCTTTATAGGTGTCAGCGGTGTCAGCACTATTAAATATTAAAACTGGGATGAAAACAATGCAAAAATATAACAAAAATAGTGTACCCACAGAATATAACAGAAGGAATGCTACTATCTCTATACTACGTAAAAACCAGTGTAACCACAAAGGATAGAAAATATCCCACCAATATATTATATATGTTCACTCGGTTTAGTGTGTGTTAGTGTGATGTATGTTGTGTGTATGAGTGAGGTAACGCATCTTGCATACGTATATACATAATACTACACACGTATTATGTGGTACGTATACCGTATTAATTCGACGGTTACAATGCTGGCGTTGCAGACGAAAATTTTGTTAGCCTATCGTTAACTATCAAAGCTTTCACCGTTACAAACTAGACGGCACGCATTCAAAAAATTAATATACATTATATATTAAACAGCAATTTCTAACATGGTGGCTGATTATTTTTATTCCATAATTTTTAAATGTGGCTGTACTACAGAAATTAAGTATTTATACCGTGAAAAACCGTGAAAAAATATTTAACCTGCATTAATTTTTGAATCAGAGCCCTCTGGTTTGTAACGGTGAAAGCTCCGTTAGCTAACGTTAGGCTAACAAAATGTTCGTTTGGAACGCCAGCAATATGACTATACAATGACAACAATTGAACTACACTCATCGACTGCTACCGAATGAATGACTACTAAGTAGTCTAACATGCCCAGAAATGCACACTGGTGATTACAGAAAAGAGTTGCATTCCTTCTGATATATTCTGTGAGTGTACCCTTTCTGTTATGCATATGTATAGCGGTTTTTTTAAATAAATTGTAGCCAGTGATATACAATTGTAGCTTATAATTTAATTTTTTGTATTCTTACCACCTCATTGTGTGACAGTTAAACGCATCTTAAACGTATACAAAAATATTTACTTGATACAGCTTCTAATTTAAAAAACCAGGAGCGCTCACGTAAACTTTGCGTCACCAATATTACAATTCGGACTTATTCTCTGATTATAGCGGTTAGTTTTAAATTCAAATTTCATTGTTATTTGTTTGTGACTACTACAGTAGATATATTATGCTTTTTGTGATTTTGCAAGCTGTCAATGTTTTATTTATTTATTGTTTATTTTTATTATTAATTTATTTTATAATTAAAAAAAAAAAAAGTTAGTAGATATTTATTTATAATCATATTACTATATACATTTTATATGCTTGTTTCTTTAAATTTGATGTTTTTTTCTAGATGCCAGAAGGATTAAGGAAAGTGAACGAAAATTATTGTGGTTTTTATAAAGGATCGTAGGTACAAAGATGAATTTACGTTTGAAGACTAAAATTAAATGAACTTGTACTTAATGTAATTTTGATTTTGGTTTAATAGAAGTAAAAATTGGTGTTTTTGGTGCCGAGATGTATGGAAATTCTACATGGATTGTGAATATTGTGATATGAACTTCAAGTTTTGATTTTTAATCGTATTATGTGTAAATTTGACATTTCAGTTAAAATGCATGTAAAATATAATAATACATGTTTTTATTAAAAAGTACCTAAATATAAATAAATTTTTTCTTTTTTTTTAACTTTTATTTTTACTGTTATTAATTACTTAGCTTTTTTAATAATTACAGATTTTTCTTTGAATTTAATAAATTCTGAAAATATAAATTTATGAAATATTTTCAATAAAAGTGAAAAGGAAATTTTTTACTCACAATTTTGTGGTCCAGGTTTTCAAATGGATAAATAGTTTCAGTAGCTTAGGAACTAATAATTAAATATTCACCGAACTGCAACGCAAAGACTTTTTTCTTAAAATATTAGAATGTCTGTATGTCAAATTAAAAAAATTTATTTTTTGGCCCTCAAAAGTCACAATTCAAACTACCTTACTTGAATCTTTTAAGAAATATTATCCGGACACTTGTGTTATTATTAACTTTAGTGAAATTAAAATGGAAATACCTTCTCGCATCAAAGATTAGGTTCTCATGTTTTCTCAATATAAGAACAATCACATCGTTAAGTTTTTTAATTGATAATACGCCGAATGGATTAAAGAGTTTTGTATCAAAGTGGTATGGTGGTAGGGCTAGCGACTCATTTATAATAAATAATTCAGGTTTGCATGATTTGTTCGAGCTTGCTGATGTTGTTTTGGCTAACAAAGGATTTCCTACTATTCGCATAGATGTAGAAAGGAAAAATGCGATATTTGCATTTTTACATGGTGATCAATTTACTGCTGAAGAAGTCGATGAAACTTACAAAATCACATCTATCAGAATTCACATAGAAAGAGTTATTCAACGAGTAAAAGATTTTATGATTTTTCAGAAAATGCCTGTGTGTTTATTATCTCATGTTGATCAAATTGTGTGTTGTCTGTATTTTAGTAAATTTAAAAGAGCCTATTATAAGAGAAAAACATCTGCATAACATAGCGAATTTCCTCTTATTCTTATTTTAGTTCAAAAAATAATTTTTCAAAAGACTACGAGACATAATAACTAATAACAGTGAGATTCTACGTCCGTTTTTCAGACTTTTGTCTAATACAGACGCCATCTAGAATTTTTTTTATCTACAAAAACATCAGTCTACAGAATTCAATTTATTAGTTAGAAAAATAATTCAAATATGTATCACTAACAATAAATGTCTTAAATGAGTTTGAAAAATCAAAACGATACTGTTTATTAAATTGCGTAAGATCTGACACCGACTATTTAAAAATGGTCAAGTGGGAGTAAACTAGTAAATGCAATAACAGATATGATGAATTTATAAGGATTTTCTTGTACTACAAAATCTTAAAAATATGGGAACGCGTACTTTTTTTTTCGTTGTGTTTTATTTTTTTGCACAAAATTTTAAAAATACTTTATTTTCTTAAGAAACGGAGGCAACTTTAGTCACAGATATACCTATGAAAAGTTTGGTAATCCGGGAAAAACGAAAACACTTTTTAAAATTTTTTTATTGTTAAAATCGAAATGTTCTTTTAAAGAGGGTTAAAATTACCATATTTTACATTAAAATGTTAACACAATCACTCCCTAGTTAACTAGCCTTGGACTTTAATATTAGAAAATTGAGAAAAAACACGTCAATTAGATTTTTTTACACAGATTTTATTTGTTATATAATTCAAAAGGATATTTTAAAAATGTGTATGAATGGCTTTCATTAAAGAAATTTCAATATATGTATTTTCCATTCATTTTAATAGTGGAATGTCCTTATTAGTGGCTATACTTTCGGCTTGCAGCGAATTAGACGAAGATTTTCTTCTAAAACCAAATTTAATAATTAATTAAAGAAATAAAAAAAAATTGTGGATTTCCTACCTTTCAAATACAATCTTTGTTCTATGTAAAAATTTTATTACATTTTTTCAAAAAACTGTAAGTAAACTGTAAAATTTTCTTTACAAATATGTTAAAATAGATAAATGTTTCCTTTTAATTTATTTTTAACTCTTTTTAAATGATTCACCTTAAAATTTTTTAATATTTCTTAATCGAAATTTCATAAAAGAATGTGTCAAAATTTAAAGAATTTTTTTTTTGTTAAAAAAAAAATTGAATGTACAAAATTATTTAATACTATAATACTCTATTTACACAATTCTAATCATAACTGTATTGTCAACTGGATAGAAAATTACGTAAAAATATTATTGTTTGAATATGATTTAACGTAATTTTTATACGATTGAAGCAAACTCTTATTAATTTTAGGAAGGTGTAAATATAATCTAAATTCTGATCATATCACATAACAGATATCGTCGGGAGTTTTCTTGTCAAAAAAAATGGAACAGAGATACATTATAAAAACATTTAACTGACAGAGAAATAGAATATAGCCGAATCGTTAAATTGGATTAAAAAAATCATGACACGCTACTTATAAAGCGGTTTTTTTCGAATTTAGCTTGCAAAAAATGAGACAGAAAAAAAAAGAATGCGAGTGCGAGTGAAATGGAGAACGACATATTTCCTAGTTTTTCTCGAAAAGTAAATAATTTAGAGCAACGGTATAAAAACATTTTTTATGCATTTTACCTTTTACTATCGCTTGGTGTAAAAAAAAATTTGAAAAATTGCTTAATTCTGGCAAAAAACTCATTTTGTTGACAAAAAACGCCCGGAAAACCTACTTCTGGGCATCCGACGTGTCTGGCTAACGAACTCATCCAACGATTTGGAAAATCGAATTCGCACACAAAATTTCATAAGCATTAAACGTTTCGTTCGAGAGTTATCGCGCGGATACATATATATATATATATATATATATATATATATATATATATATATATATATATATATATATATATATATATATATATATATATATATATATAAATTTTAGTGAATATCATTTTCGTATTCTAGGGACCTCAAAACATATTTCTGATATGGTCTCGGGCTTAGGTCGCACCATGACACCTGGCGTAAAAGCTGAATTTCCAGTTTTCGAAATTCGCTAAAAACTATAAAATATATATATATTAATGAAGTTTTTTAAAGTTTATATTAAAATATAAGAATTTTTTTTATATTTTTCATTTTTTTTCAATTTTTTTGAGTTTTTATATAGATATAGGTAATACTACATACAACCTAGTAGAGTAATAACACATATCGTATGATATTTGTACTTAATATAAAATAGGATGATTGTAACAACATCGCTTAGATACAAAATGAATGTATATTTGAACTTTGAAATATTTTTACACATTAATAATAAATGAAACAAATTCTTTAAAAATTCATCTATTTTAAAACTTTTTTTTTCAAAACATGATGTACTTTGTTAAAACAAACGAATCTAGAATTGTTTTTTATATATAAAATTAATAGTTTAGGAGAAAATTACTATTTTGTTATTTATAATGTACGTTATAAACAACTTTTATCAAAAGTATAAAAAATCAAAAAATACACTCTCATATACGAAGATTTCAATATTTTTACTTACATTACGTTAAAATATGTACACTAATTTGATTTACGTTTACGTATTTACAAATTTAATATCCATTTGTATTTTAGGTGTACAATATTCATACTATATCAGAAGAATCAAAATCACAAAAAATTCATATATTTCAAAACTTTTTTTTTAAAACATGATGAATTTTGTTAAAACAAACGAATATAGATTTGTTTTTTTATATATTATAGATTTGTTTTTTATATATAAAATTGATAGTTTTGGAGAAAATTTCTATTTTGTTATTTATAATGTACGTTATAAACAACTTTTATGAAAAGTATAAAAAATCAAAAAATACATTCTCATATACGAAGATTTTAATATTTTTACTTACATTACGTTAAAATATGCACACTAACTTGATTTACGTTTACGTATTTACAAATTTAATATCCATTTGTATTTTAGGTGTACAATATTCATACTATATCAGAAGAATCAAAATCACAAAAAATTCATATATTTCAAAACTTTTTTTTTAAAACATGATGAATTTTGTTAAAACAAACGAATATAGATTTGTTTTTTATATATTATAGATTTGTTTTTTATATATAAAATTGATAGTTTTGGAGAAAATTTCTATTTTGTTATTTATAATGTACGTTATAAACAACTTTTATGAAAAGTATAAAAAATCAAAAAATACATTCTCATATACGAAGATTTTAATATTTTTACTTACATTACGTTAAAATATGCACACTAACTTGATTTACGTTTACGTATTTACAAATTTAATATCCATTTGTATTTTAGGTGTACAATATTCATACTATATCAGAAGAATCAAAATCACAAAAAATTCATATATTTCAAAACTTTTTTTTTAAAACATGATGAATTTTGTTAAAACAAACGAATATAGATTTGTTTTTTATATATAAAATTGATAGTTTTGGAGAAAATTTCTATTTTGTTATTTATAATGTACGTTATAAACAACTTTTATGAAAAGTATAAAAAATCAAAAAATACATTCTCATATACGAAGATTTCAATATTTTTACTTACATTACGTTAAAATATGTACACTAACTTGATTTACGTTTACGTATTTACAAATTTAATATCCATTTGTATTTTAGGTGTACAATATTCATACTATATCAGAAGAATCAAAATCACAAAAAATTCATATATTTCAAAATTATTTTTCAAAACATGATGAATTTTGTTAAAACAAACGAATATAGATTTGCTTTTTATATATAAAATTGATAGTTTTGGAGAAAATTTCTATTTTGTTATTTATAATGTACGTTATAAACAACTTTTATGAAAAGTATAAAAAATCAAAAAATACATTCTCATATACGAAGATTTCAATATTTTTACTTACATTACGTTAAAATATTTACACCAACTTGACTTACGTTTACGTATGTACAAATTTCGTATCCATTTGTATTTTATGTGTACAATGTTCATACTATATCAGAAGAACCAAAATCACAAAAAATTTATATATTTTAAAACTTTTTTTTCAAAACATGATGAATTTTGTTAAAATAAACGAATGTAGATTTGTTTTTTATACATAAAATTGATAGTTTAGGAGAAAATTAACATTTTGTTATTTATAATGTATGTTATAAACAACTTTTATGAAAAGTATAAAAAATCAAAAAATACATTCTCATATACGAAGATTTTAATATTTTTACTTACGTTACGTTAAAATATGCACACTAACTTGATTTACGTTTACGTATTTACAAATTTAATATCCATTTGTATTTTAGGTGTACAATATTCATACTATATCAGAAGAATTAAAATCACAAAAAATTCATATATTTCAAAACTTTTTTTTTAAAACATGATGAATTTTGTTAAAACAAACGAATATAGATTCGTTTTTCATATATAAAATTGACAGTTTTGGAGAAAATTTCTATTTTGTTATTTATAATGTACGTTATAACAACTTTTATCAAAAGTATAAAAAATCAAAAAATACCTTATCATATGCGAAGATTTCAACATTTTCACTTACATTACGTTATAATATGTACACTAACTTGACTTACGTTTACGTATTTACAAATTTTGTATCCATTTCTATTTTATGTGTATAATATTCATACTATATCAGAAGAATCAAAATCACAAAAAATTCATATATTTTAAAACTTTTTTTTTAAACATGATGAATTTTGTTAAAACAAACGAATATACTTTTGTTTTTTCTATATAAAATTGATAGTTTTCGAGAAAATTTCTATTTTGTTATTTATAATGTACGTTATAAACAACTTTTATCAAAAGTATAAAAAATCAAAAAATACATTCTCATATGCGAAGATTTCAATATTTTTACTTACATTACGTTAAAATATGTACACTAACTTGATTTACGTTTACGTATTTACAAATTTAATATCCATTTGTATTTTAGGTGTACAATATTCATACTTTATCAGAAGAATCAAAATCACAAAAAATTCATATATTCCAAAATTTTTTTTCAAAACATGATGAATTTTGTTAAAACAAACGAATATAGATTTGCTTTTAGCGAATTTCCAAAACTGGAAATTCAGCTTTTACGCCAGGTGTCATGTGCGACCTAAGCCCGGGACCATATCAGAAATATGTTTTGAGGTCCCTAGAATACGAAAATGATATTCACTAAAATTTATATATATATATATGTATCCGCGCGATAACTCGAACGAAACGTTTAATGCTTATGAAATTTTGTGTGCGAATTCGATTTTCCAAATCGTTGGATGAGTTCGTTAGCCAGACACGTCGAATGCCCAGAAGTAGGTTTTCCGGGCGTCAACAAAATGAGTTTTTTGCCAGAATTAAGCAATTTTTCAAATTTTTTTTACACCAAGCCATAGTAAAAGGTAAAATGCATAAAAAATATTTTTATACCGTTGCTCTAAATTGCTTACTTTTCGAGAAAAACTAGGAAATATGTCGTTCTCCATTTCACTCGCACTCGCATTCTTTTTTTTCTGTCTCATTTTTTACGAGCTAAATTCGAAAAAAACCGCTTTTTAAGTAGCGGGTCATGATTTTTTTAATCCAATTTAACGATTCGGCTATATTCTTTTCCTTTGTCAGTTAAATGTTTTTATAATGTATCTCTATTCCATTTTTTTTTAGATAAAAAATCACGGCGCAGTTTTTTATGTGATATGATCAGAATTTAGATGATGTTTACACCTTCCTAAAATTAATAAGAGCTTGCTACAATCGCATAAAAATTACGTTAAATCATATTCAAACAATAATATTTTTACGTAATTTTCTATCCAAATGACAATACTACGTTATAATTATATGTATAAACCCATCATTTTAGTGGTAAATAAATTTGCACATTCAGTTTTTTTTTCTTTTGACAACAAAACAAATAATTTTAAATTTTGACAAGTTGTATCATACATTTTTGAAAATATTAAATATTTTAAGGCAAAAATGTATTAAAGATCTGAAATTTGTTTAACAAAAACCATACATCTGCTCGTTTTACCTTAAAAATCTCGGAAAATAGAATATTTTTCAATAATTAACTCAGAAAAAGCATATATGAGGTAATTTTCATGATATTTTTTTGAAAATTTCAAAATAGTAGGGTTACAATGTTTTTTTTTTTTTAATTATTTTGTAGAATTTGGTAAACACACATCGTAAAAAGTACTCGCCTTGAAAAAATCAAACAAGTATTTAAAAAAAAAAATACTATTTCTTAAAGAAAATATTAAAATTATGTACAAATGCCGTCCTGACCAACTGATATATTGGAACCGATTTTGAACAGCTGGATTTACTACAGGCAAAAGCTCATAGTGAATTCACACATTTTTTAACATCCTTTTGAATTTTGTAATTCAATCATTACAAATAAAATTTAAATAAAAAAAATCTATATGACCTGTTTTTTCTCAATTTTCTAGCATCAAATCTAGCGATAATTAACTAGCGGGTGATTATTTGAAATTATCTATCCATTTGAAAATTGAGATCCAGTGATGTTGTACATTGGCACTACAAAAGTGTGGGTGAAAAATTTCATTTTCACTTTTACTGAAATTATGTCATAAATTCATATTTTCAGAATTTATTCATTTGACAGAAAAATTCTAAATTATTAAAAAAGCCAAATAATTAATAACAATTAAAATAAAAAAAAAAAAAAAAAAACAGAAAACATTTATTTATATTTGGATTTTTATAAAAACATGTAGGTATTATATTTTATATGCACTTTAACTAAAATGTCAAATTTCACACGTTGTTAATTTTCAATTTCACTCATAATATTCTTAAAAATCAAAACTTAAAGTTTATAACATTCACAATCCGTTTAGAGTGTCCATACGTCTTGGTTTTCCCGGATTTGTCACGGTTCTAGCTCCGGTGTCCCGACAGACTTTTGACTTCGATTTGTTCCGGTTTTTCAAACTACTAATTTTTTATTTTCATCATCTAATAAGTACACAATTTTTCATTTTAAATAATGAATAGTTCAGTATCATATTAAAAGATCAACAGTAGATTCATTTACAACCAAACCTAAAAATATTTTTAAAAAATTAATTACTAATTAAATTTTCCAAGTTTTTTCGATTTTACCTTAAACACGAACTTCCAAAAAAACATTTTCTTTTCTTAACTTTCCATCATATATGTATCTACATAAATAAATTGTAATATTATTTTGCTTGCTTCTATGATACTGAAGTTCCTGAACAATTAAAAATTAAAATGACTGGAATTTTATTCGAACTTTTAAATAAAGTAGTTAACTAACGCGGACAACCGATAGCGCCACAATACAGAAATTGCCAACATTTAAATGTTCATGTTTTAATACATTTTCTTGAAAATAAAATTGTCTAAGAAGCTCACTTTCATAAGAAATTTTATAAAAATTTAAAAAATATATATTTCCTAGAACAGGGGGCGATTTATTTTGAAAAAAAAATTAATATTTTATATAAAGGGCCATTAATAGGTAATCTATAGATATAATACAAATGTAACGAGACCGTTTCTGTATAGGGAATATTTTTTTAAAAATTGTGTAGATACTGTAAATAGTTATCGATGTAGATATCAAAACAGCGATTTTTAAAATTTTTGTCTGTCTGTCTGTCTGTTCGTCTGTTCACGCATCAAACAAAAACTACTGGATGGATTTTAATGAAATTTGGTGTGCTGACAACTTATTACCCGGATCAACATCTAAGATACTTTCTACTTTCTACTTCGAGAAAAGGTCTCATTCCCACGGGAAAATGGAAAAACCATGTTGAGCATGTGCATACAGTACGCAAAAACTATTGAACGGATTTTGATGCAATTTGGTGTGGTGATAACTTATTACCTGGGTCAGCATCTCAGATACTTTTTATTTCGGGAAAGTGGCTCATTCCCACAGGAAAATAAAAAAACTTTTTGAGCATGTGCACATATTACGCGAAAACTATTGAACGGATTTTTATGAAATCTGGTGTAGTGATAACTTATTACCTGCGTCAACATTTAGGATACTTTTTATTACGGGAAAATATTTCCTTCCTTCAGGAAAATTCAAAAATTATTTTGCTTATGTGCATGTATACTTAAAACTATTGTTCTATGCGAATGCTTTATAATTACTATACTTATATACTTGTCATTTATTAAATTAAATTTACCATAATACAAAATTTCTCTATTTTAAATTAATTTAGAAATTTCGAAAATTTAAGTGCCTATATTTCCGAGAAATTCATTTTGAATGAAACTTGTTATATTTATAGGATAGATACTAGTTTGGGATGCAAATATAATAAAACAATAAAACGTTGGAAGTCCAAAAATTTTGTATGAGTTCTCCAGTCAGACACGTCCAATTCCAAAAACCTCAAAAAAATGAGTTTTTTGCAAACAATTTGCCAAAATTTAAAAGTTTTTCCAATTTTTTTTACATTGCGGTAAAGAACCAAGAAAATCACAGAAAATACATTTTGAACCATTATTCTAGGTAAGCAGGTTTTCGAAAAAAAGTAACTTTTATGATTGGAAATTCGCTATGTTATGCAGATGCTGCGACAGGGGTATTTATATATAAAATTGATAGTTTTGGAGAAAATTTCTATTTTGTTATTTATAATGTACGTTATAAACAACTTTTATGAAAAGTATAAAAAATCAAAAAATACATTCTCATATACGAAGATTTCAATATTTTTACTTACATTACGTTAAAATATTTACACCAACTTGACTTACGTTTACGTATGTACAAATTTCGTATCCATTTGTATTTTATGTGTACAATATTCATCCTATATCAGAAGAACCAAAATCACAAAAAATTTATATATTTTAAAACTTTTTTTTCAAAACATGATGAATTTTGTTAAAATAAACGAATGTAGATTTGTTTTTTATACATAAAATTGATAGTTTAGGAGAAAATTAACATTTTGTTATTTATAATGTACGTTATAACAACTTTTATCAAAAGTATAAAAAATCAAAAAATACATTCTCATATACGAAGATTTCAATATTTTTACTTACATTACGTTAAAATATGCACACTAACTTGATTTACGTTTACGTATTTACAAATTTAATATCCATTTGTATTTTAGGTGTACAATATTCATACTATATCAGAAGAATCAAAATCACAATAAATTCACATATTTCAAAACTTTTTTTTTAAAACATGATGAATTTTGTTAAAACAAACGAATATAGATTCGTTTTTCATATATAAAATTGACAGTTTTGGTAAAAATTTCTATTTTGTTATTTATAATGTACGTTATAACAACTTTTATCAAAAGTATAAAAAATCAAAAAATACATTCTCATATGCGAAGATTTCAACATTTTCACTTACATTACGTTATAATATGTACACTAACTTGACTTACGTTTACGTATTTACAAATTTTGTATCCATTTCTATTTTATGTGTACAATATTCATACTATATCAGAAGAATCAAAATCACAAAAAATTCATATATTTTAAAACTTTTTTTTTTAAACATGATGAATTTTGTTAAAACAAACGAATATACATTTGTTTTTTATATATAAAATTGACAGTTTTCGAGAAAATTTCTATTTTGTTATTTATAATGTACGTTATAAACAACTTTTATCAAAAGTATAAAAAATCAAAAAATACATTCTCATATGCGAAGATTTCAATATTTTTACTTACATTACGTTAACATATGTACACTATTTTGACTTACGTTTACGTATTTACAAATTTCGTATCCATTTCTATTTTATGTGTACAATATTCATACTATATCAGAAGAATTAAAATCACAAAAAATTCATATATTTTAAAACTTTTTTTTAAAACATGATGAATTTTGTTAAAACAAACGAATATACATTTGTTTTTTATATATAAAATTGATAGTTTTCGAGAAAATTTCTATTTTGTTATTTATAAAGTACGTTATAGACAACTTTTATCAAAAGTATAAAAAATCAAAAAATACATTCTCATATGGAAAGATTTCAATATTTTTACTTACATTACGTTAAAATATGTACACTGACTGAAAAAGTTATCATTTACATAAGCGAGAATTACTTATAATGTGTTAAAAACATTTACATTAACTTTATTTGCGTTTACGTATAGAAAGAAATTGACTTTATCTATTGAAAACTTTTATATATACTATATCATAAAGATACAAAACCACTAAAAATTCATGGGTAATTTTTGCATGATCAAGTTACCTCTGTAGTGTGTTTAGTTGGAAAAGAGTGACTTATTTAAGTCTTTTATGTGGGGTAATTTTTACATGATTAATTTACCTCTGTAATGTGTTTAGTTGGAAAAGAGTGACTTTTTTGTGGGGTAATTTTTACATGTTCAATTTACCTCTCTAATGTGTTTAGTTGGAAAAGAGTGACTTATTTAAGTCTTTTATGTGGGGTAATTTTTACATGATCAATTTACCTCTCTAATGTGTTTAGTTGGAAAAAAGTGACTTATTTATGTCTTTTGTGTGGGGTAATTTTCTACTAAGTAATTTAATCTACTTACCTCTGTAGTGTGTTTAGTTGGAAAAGTGTAGAATAATTGAGTCTGATAATTTGATCATTTCTATTGAATGGGGTTATTTTTTCATGTTCATTTTACCTCAATATACCTCAATAAAAGTATTAGTTGAACAGTAACGGTAAAGATATTTTTTAATTTAAATAATTATTCTTATTATAATATGTAATTGAAGCGATTACTATAAGAATTTTATCTAATATTATCATTTTCCTATTCTTCCTATACTAATTTCAGTTGATGCTATTCAAATTTTCCCAAAAAATTGCCCAACTAACCCCGGTCTACCCTAATAATTTAAATAATCTAACCTCTGATTTAAGTAATAATCTTACATATAATTATAATAGTAATAATTTTAATAAAATGGCAACCGCTAAAGAATTTTTCGATGCCTTAAGAATTCCCGATGCAATTAAAGAATTGCCAAGATTTGACGGCAATCCTCGACTTTTATATGATTTTATTTCGAATGTGGAAGAAATTTTAGAAGTAATACCAGGTGCAGATGGTACACCTCAGGGCAAATTATGGCTCAGAGCCATAAGAAATAAAATTACGGACCAGGCTAACGAAGTTCTAGATATGTATGGAACGACTCTTAACTGGAACGAAATTAAATCAAATCTTATATCCCATTATTCTGATAAAAGGAATGAAACCAGCCTAATACGCGACCTGCATAGCATAAAACAAAGTAACTTAACAATCGAACAGTATTACTCTTCCATAATTGAATTATTTTCTGCAATAACAAATCGTATTAAATTATATGAAACAGATCAAACTGTTGTTGTAGCTAAAACAAAATTATATTCGGATATGTGCTTAAACGTTTTCTTAACAGGACTTAGGGAATCACTTGGTTCAGTTATTAGAGCAAGGGGTCCCAAATCACTTAAACAAGCTTTCGAATTTTGTATCATTGAACAGAATATACACTATGCTAGGAACACATCAAGTACATACACACAAAACAGACCAACACCAAAAATTAACCAACCGTTACCACCACCTCATTTTAAAATTCCAGCCAATCCAAATAGAAATCCTTTAACCTTTAATAAACCTAACCAGTATCAACAGTATCAACCAAAACTTCCTGTTCAACCGGTTCAATATCAACCCCGTCCCCCAATTCAACAACCACAACCTAGAACAAATTTCAATCAAAATCGTCCTCAACAATCATACAGATCTACTCCAATGGACATAGGAACAAATTACACACATATACGTTCACAACAATACCGACCTCAACCAACAGTAGGGAATAATTTCTTTAAAACACAGAGTAAACCTACATTTACTAGCCAGGAGTTACATAATCAGGAACAATCATTTGAAAAATTAGACGATTACGTACAACCTATACAAGGCAACAACGAATATAGTGACTTTCAATTAAAATCTACTGACGACGGAATTTTTGATCAACCATTCGAAATTGACGAATCGGATTTTCAATTCAGTTACCCGAACAATACGGATACATAGACAATAATAGCCACGGAACTACTTTACCATATATCCATATTTCTTCACCCTTCAACCGACCCTTAAAATTCCTTATTGATACTGGATCATCGAATTCCTTTATCAATCCCGAATTTGTACATCCTGATGACATTTATGAAACATCCCCCATAGAAATTCGTGCTATTTTAAATACATATAAACTAAACAAAAAAGTAAACCTTCCAATATTTACCGAGTTTAACCAACCAGGCGACTTAGAATTTATAGTTTTCCGCTTTCATAATTATTTTGACGGACTTATCGGACTAGACAGTTTAAATAAATTAAAAGCTCAAATTAATATACATGACAGGACACTCGTAGCGGAACATTCTTTAAACAAATTACTTTTTAAACCGAACTTTACATCAGGGAAATATGAAATTCAACCTCATAATCAACAATTGATAAAACTACCAGTTGACATACAAAACGGTGAAGTGTTGCTTAAAAATACTTATTTGAACAATAAAATATTAATTCCCGAAGGCGTTTATAATTCAAAAGATTGGCATATTGTTGCACCTGTTAAAAACTTAACTAATCAAATTCAACCATTTTTATTGAACAACCACTAAAAGTTGAACCTTTAAACCATCAAATAATTGAATTTAATAGTCACCAAATTATAAATAACGAAATTGATCAAACATCTTTACCTATTGAAAAACTAATTCGTATCGATCATTTAAATTTAGAAGAAAAGAAAGCCATCTTAAAATTGTGTCACGAATACGAAGACATATTTTTTAAAGAAGGCCAAAATTTATCTTTTGCAAATCAGGTGAAACATAAAATAAATACAACAGACAATATTCCAATCTATACGAAATCATATCGGTATCCGCAAATCCACAAGCAAGAAGTACAGAATCAGTTAGATAAAATGTTAAAACAAGGCATCATCAGACCAAGTTTCTCACCGTGGTCATCGCCTATTTGGATCGTTCCAAAGAAGCGTGATGCTAGTGGTAAACAAAATAGGCGTCTTGTAGTAGATTATCGAAAGTTAAACGAGAAAACTATAGACGACCGTTATCCACTTCCTAACATAACTGACATTTTAGACAAACTTGGAAAGTGTATGTACTTCACTACACTTGATCTCGCGAGTGGATTTCACCAAATCGAAGTAGATCCGAAAGATATTGAAATGACAGCATTTACAGTCGAGCAGGGACATTTCGAATATGTCAGAATGCCATTTGGATTAAAAAACGCACCTTCCACCTTCCAACGCGTTATGGATAACGTCCTTAAAGAGCTACAGGGAACTACCTGTTTAGTTTATATGGACGATATCATCGTCTTTTCAACATCTTTACAAGGACATGTAACGAATCTTGGTAAAACATTTGAAAAACTACGTCAAGCTAATCTTAAAGTTCAACTAGATAAGTCAGAATTTTTACATCGCGAAGTAGCCTTTTTAGGGCACGTAGTTACAAGAGACGGAGTGAAGCCTAACCCTTCGAAAATCGAAGCTATTACAAAATATCCAATACCAAGAACACAGAAAGACATAAAAAGCTTTCTCGGACTTTTAGGCTACTATAGAAAATTCATTAAAGACTTTGCGAAACTAACAAAACCTATGACTAGTTGTTTAAAGAAAGGAACAGACGTAAAAATAACACCTGAATACATCAAATGTTTCCAAACGTGTAAAGAACTACTTACTAATGACCCTATTTTATCCTATCCTGATTTTACTAAGCCGTTTAACTTAACCACGGACGCAAGTAATGTGGCGATTGGAGCTGTACTGTCTCAAGGACCTATCGGACAGGACAAACCCATATGTTACGCATCCAGGACTCTGACACAAACCGAACAAAACTACTCGACAATAGAAAAAGAACTTTTAGCTATTGTATGGGCGACTAAATACTTCAGACCGTATCTTTTTGGGAGAAAATTTAAAATTATCACGGACCACAAACCACTAACTTGGTTAATGTCTTTAAAAGAACCCAATTCTAAATTAGTTAGATGGCGGTTAAAACTTGAGGAGTTCGATTATCAGATAATACATAAAGCAGGCCGTTGTAACACCAATGCTGATGCTTTATCACGTATTAAAATAGCCGAAAATCATAATATCGAAAATGTTAACGACTCTGAAAGTATCAGTAGTAATTCTAGTAATACATCACTCCAAGGTAACCAACATACAGCTAACGACGACATTGAAACAATACACAGTGCAGACGAGGACAACACATCCTTTATCCCTATTTCCGAAAATCCTTTAAATGACTTTAGCGAACAAATAATTTTAAAACAAAATAAAAACAGACCAAACAGAAAACTTGAAATAATTTTTAAAACAAAACGTAGACAGACATTTCAATTCCCCAGTTGTTCTAATCAAATAATTGTAAATCTTCTTAAACAGTTTTTTGCTCCTAAAAAGACAGTAGCTCTATTTTATTCAGATGACCAAATATTTAATCGATTACAGGAAATTTACTCACAATATTTCAGTCAGGGCAAACAATTTAAAATAGTACGTTGTACAAAAATCTTACAAGACATAACAGACGAACGAGAATAAGACGAAATCATATCTAAATATCATAAAACAAGTAACCATAGAGGAATTAACGAAACATTTCAACATTTAAGACGTGACTATTACTTTCCCTCTTTAAAATCAAAACTGACCTATTATATAAACAATTGTAAAGTTTGCAACGAAAATAAATACGACAGACACCCACCGAAACAAAAATTTGCATTAACTCTAACACCAACAAGACCATTAGAAATAGTTCATATAGACATATTTTATGTTAATAAACAGACAATGTTAACAATTATTGACAAATTTTCTAAATTCGCACAGGCGTACACTATCGAAACCAGAAATACTCCCCATATAATTAACGCTATCGTAAAATTCATTAGTGCCTATAGTAAACCAAAACAATTAGTTGCAGACTCCGAAAAAGGTTTTGATTCAATATTATTCAGACAGTTCTGTGATAATTATGACATCAAATTACATATTACGTCAGTTAGAAGTTCAAACTCAAACTCGCCAGTAGAACGATTCCATTCGACTCTACTTGAACTTTACAGAATAATACACAATCAAACTACATCAGAAACACATGATCATGAGCGAAAATTAGCAGAAGCAGTTTTCACTTACAATAATTCAATTCATTCCACTACAAAATACACACCCTTTGAACTATTCTTTGGTAGGGAATACGACATGACGACAAAACAAGATTTACAGGAAATTCAAAATAAACAACAAGAACTTTATGACAAAGTTAACGAAAAGGTCCTACAAAATAAACAAAACAAAATAGGAAAAGTAAATCAGACTAGGGACGAACCTTTTGAATACACTCCAAATACTACAGCTTACATGACCGAAAACAAACACAACAATAAATTAAATCCTAAATTCAAACAAGTTCAAATTAAACAAAATAATAGGCTGACTATTTTAGATCAGAAAAATCGAAAATTACACAAACAAAAACTGAAACGACCTATTAAATTACAGGTTAATCCTCTTCCAATTCCTGATGACCAAAATAACGACACAGACAATCGAAATACAGGACATGACAAACAACCCCGGAGTATTAGCCCTCAACCTGGGACAAGCAAGGATAGTTAGAAGTTACATAAAATACATACACATCATAAATCTGAATAGTTACGAGAATAATTTAATTAAAATCAAACAAGCAATACAAATTGTCAATAAAAATAATAAATTAGAAAACATAAGAGATGTTGTTAACGCTAAATTTAAAGACTTAGAAAACAATTTTAAAACTATCTATCCTCGTAGAATTTCCAAGCGTGGCCTTATTAACGGCCTGGGAACAGTAGTCAAATGCATTACGGGTAACATGGATAGCAATGATGCTATGCAAATCACAAAGGACATCGATAATCTAAAATAAATCAGAATAATGCGATATTCCAACTAAATAAACAGGTAAAAATCAATAATCAGATGCTCGATAGATTTGATAATATTACTAATCATATCAATAAACAACAGGAGATAATAAATAAATATTTAAAAACAATTAGTTCAGATTTTCAGAATCAAATTTTAAAAGACGAGGATGAAATTCAGTATTTACAATATCTATCCCAACTAACATACAATATCGATTTATTAAATTCACATATTAAAGATATCATACAGTAAATAAACCTAGCTAAATTAAACATAATCTCCAGAAATATTCTCTTACCTGAAGAATTAGACTTTGCATATAAAACCCTAAAACGGCAAAATATTCCAATTATTTCTATGGAACAAATATACGAATTATTACCATTTCAAACATTCTACAACCATACAAAGATTATTTTCAACATTCAAATACCACAGTTTTATCCCATACCATTTACTTTAAATTTCCTGGAACCACTACCTACAAAACAACTTAAAACACTCAAATTAAATAACCCATATGTCCTATTTAACGAGCATTACATGTATTTTATGGGAAAACTATGCCCTAAGTTGGAGAAGATTTTCCTGTGTCAAGACGAAAATATTAAATTAATCAAAACAAATTTCGATCCATGTTTTGGAAAAATACTTGGCGGAGATATCGGCGACTGTACCTATCAAGAATATGGAAACGGGACCGAAATCAAGAAATTAAGGAACCAGTACATCATCTTGAAAAATGTACGATCCACCCTTGTTACTAGTACCTGCGGTATCAGACAACGTGTATTAAATGGAACAATTCTAATACATTTCAAAAATTGTTCCGTCACCGTCAATAATTTAACATATGACGACACAGTGTACCAAATTCAAGAACAACCACTTCAGATCCTACCCTTACACAACGTCGAAATTAACGAAATTAAACTGGAAAAACAATTAAACCTGGAAAAATTACACACATACCACATACAAAATAGGGACAACATTCAAATTATTCGTTCTCAAGGAATCTTTCACATATCAGCAACATACACCTTAATCGCCATCATCATAATTGGAACTTTAGCTAGCACAATCATCTCCATGTGGAAAAAGAAAATGAAGAAAGAAATTAGCCCACCAGCATCATCTACAGCATCAAGACCCAGTGACGCGTCCACATCACCTACAGGCAAACTTCTATGGTCGTTGCCTTTGTCTAGCGAGGGAGGAGTTTTATAACGCTCTTATGGAACACCCTCTATAAATAAAATTCAATCAAATATAATTTTTATAAAATAATTTTTGTAATAAAATAATAATTTTTTTAATTGTAAATTGTAGAATCAGCAACGCACGTGGAATCACAATTGGCCGGATATAAAAATCTGACTAATCAATTAAAAACAAATAAATAGCCACTGTTTCATATTTGAAGTGATATGTAAATTTTGTATTTTGGACTAAATAAATTTCATTTTTTTGGAACGTGCGAGTATCGAATCTTATATATATATATATATATATATATATATATATATATATATATATATATATATATATATATATATATATATATATATATATATATATTTATATATAAAATTATATACCTAAATTATATATATTTATATAAAATAGGTATCATTTCTGCAGTAAGGGATTTTTTCTAAGTGTCGCTCTAGACACCGGAAAAATTGCCGCCCCTGCCTTTCCCTAAAAAATGTCTTAATAACTTTTTTACTTTTTTCCTGAATGATTATAATTTTAAGAGCGAAATTATGGGTTATTACTGCCCTTTCTCTTACCAAAAAATTAATGGCAAGCAAAAAAGAAAAAACCCTCTGGCCCCAAATTTGCTGCTCCTAAAATCTGCCGCTCTAAGCTCCAGGTTAGTCGTCCTGCTGGTAAATTCACCACTGCATTATTGGGTTCTAGAAACCTCAAAACAAACTTCTAGCATAGAACCGGGCTTGACACTATGATGCGGTAAATTATCAAGTCGCACCGTGACAGTGGTTGCGACAGCTGAATTTTCGATTCGAAAATTTGCTAATAAAAAAGATGCAAGAAAGTGCAAGACTTTTTAGCAATACCAAGACCAAGACCAAGACTGCATTTTGCAAGACCAAGACCAAGACCAAGACTCAACCCGCTCTAGCAAGACCAAGACCAAGATTCTTAATGCAAGAACAAGACCAAGACCAAGATTTGGTAGTCTTGGTCTTGGTCTTGCATTTGCTCATCACTACTTGTATACATAAAACAAATAAAATCAAATATTTAATTTTGATAAATTATACCCATTTATTTGTTCATTTAAAGGTAACTTTTAAATGTTCAAACCAATCATTAAATATTTTGATATTGTGATGTCATTATGTAAATTTTCAATACACTTTTATTGGACAAAATGTGTGTAATTAAAGTAATTATGTAACTTACACCTATTATAATTATTATTATTTTTTTTCTTTTTAATTTGATAAATAAAAAACGCCGTGAGCAGCGGGGCCCCATCACGGTAGTCGAATTTTCCCCTTCATCTTCGGTATTGAATGTCTACAAGCGAAATGTGATTGAAAGTCTACAACCGAATTGTCATTTTGTTGGTTTCAAAACTGGTGATGAGTGTTCGGCTGATCGAGGCTTTAAAAAAAGGTTTTAAGTATTTAAGGGCTGTATCTCAGTAAATTTCAATTTTGTGCCGAAAACAGGTAGCAGAAAAAAAACCAACACAATTCGTACGAGGACATTCCTGCCCATGTTTATCCGCTAATTACCTTTATGTTTTAGTTTTAAATATTAAAAAAGGACCTTAAATAGTAAACTGGAAGGCCTTTATAAAGATATTTTTTCTTTCCAAAAAAATCCAAAATTTCTATTTTATAAATACTAAAAATCCAAAATTCCTAATTTATAAATAAACAGTGACTTTAATAACATTTTTAAATTACTTAATATGTATGTATTTCATTTGTCATAAAAGTAAGTTCACTTTTTAGTCGAATTTTCTCCGAAAAATTAGACTTATACAGTCTATACGATAAGAGCTGCGAGAGGCGAGAGTAGGGGCGCTATCCGTTTTCGGACCCGTAGAACACGAATATGTAGAAAAAAAAAATGTCTGATATATATATATATATATATATATATATATATATATATATATATATATATATTTTCCCGCCACCTTTTAATTTGTGTAGGGCCCCCCTATGGAAGTTAAGAGATGAAATTTGGTAAATGGGGCTCATTTTCGAGGCACCTCATACTATCAAAGTGGGGTCAAATTTTGGGCAAATTTTTTTTCTGACCCGACCTTTAAGGGGGTGGTGGGGGGGCGGAAAAGCAATAAAACTTTTCCAAACCGGTTTTAAATAATGTTTCGGTCAATTATCTACAACATATCCAAAATTCAGCTTCCTAGGATGATATGGTGGGAGTAGAGGGGGGAAAAACGATTTTCGCTGGATCTAACAGGCCCCCAGCCCCCCAGAATTAACGTAGAGGGTTGAAATTTGGTATGTTGATAAAGTTCGTACCTAGGTTGTGCTTTTTGGAGGTTTTAATATTTTACCTCCACCCACCTCATTTTTAAGCTACAATTTCATGCATTTTCGACGTTTTCGAAGTTTGTACCACTCGCACAGGTCACCCGAATAAACCTAGAGGGCTGAAATTTTGTATTCGGATTGAGTTAGTATCAAGGGGGTGCCTTTTGGGGGTCTCGACTTTTAACCCCTACCCTCACCATTTTTATACCCAAAAGAACATGATTTTTCTTGTTTTTTAACAGTTTCGTTCAGGTCAAAATCTCCCCAAATAAACCTAGAGGGCTGAAATTTGGTGTACAGGTTAAGCTAATAGCCAGACACTGTTTTTTGGAGGTTTCAACTTTTAACCCTTAACCCCACGATTTTTACGCCAATATTTCCTTAATTTTTTTGCTTGTTTTCTAACACGTCTAGAGACTCCATAAGGAAACCTAGAGGGCTGAAATTTTGTACGTGTATTTAGTTAGTATCCAGCTAGTACCTTGTAGGGAGTCCGCATCACTTTTCCCCCCACTTCTCCCATTTTTACATCGGAATTGAATGCTATTGTTAAATGTGTTTTAAAAGTATTATGTTTATTCTAAATACAAATAGGCGAATAGTAATTTTAAAAAATTTAAAAAAAAGTGAACTTACTTTTATGACAAATGAAATACATACATATTAAGTAATTTAAAAATGTTATTAAAGTCACTGTTTATTTATAAATTAGGAATTTTGGATTTTTAGTATTTATAAAATAGAAATTTTGAATTTTTTTGGAAAGAAAAAATATCTTTATAAAGGCCTTCCAGTTTACAATTTAAGGTCCTTTTTTAATTTTTAAAACTAAAACATAAAGGCAATTAGCGGATAAACATGGGCAGGAATGTCCTCGTACGAATTGTGTTGGCTTTTTTTCTGCTACCTGTTTTCGGCACAAAATTGAAATTTACTGAGACACAGCCCTTAAATACTTAAAACCTTTTTTTAAAGCCTCGATCAGCCGAACACTCATCACCAGTTTTGAAACCAACAAAATGACAATTCGGTTGTAGACTTTCAATCACATTTCGCTTGTAGACATTCAATACCGAAGATGAAGGGGAAAATTCGACTACCGTGATGGGGCCCCGCTGCTCACGGCGTTTTTTTTTTAAATTTTTTAAAATTACTATTCGCCTACTTGTATTTAGAATAAACATAATGCTTTTAAAACACATTTAACAATAGCATTCAATTCCGATGTAAAAATGGGAGAAGTGGGGGGAAAAGTGATGTGGACTCCCTACAAGGTACTAGCTGGATACTAACTGAATACACGTACAAAATTTCAGCCCTCTAGGTTTCCTTATGGAGTCTCTAGACGTGTTAGAAAACAACCAAAAAAATTAAGGAAATATTGGCGTAAAAATCGTGGGGGTAAGGGTTAAAAGTTGAAACCTCCAAAAAACAGTGTCTGGCTATTAGCTTAACCTGTACACCAAATTTCAGCCCTCTAGGTTTATTTGGGGAGATTTTGACCCGAACGAAACTGTTAAAAAACAAGAAAAATCATGTTCTTTTGGGTATAAAAATGGTGGGGGTAGGGGTTAAAAGTCGAGACCCCCAAAAGGCACCCCCTTGATACTAACTCAATCCGAATACAAAAGTTCAGCCCTCTAGGTTTCTTCGGGTGACCTGTGCGAGTGGTACAAACTTCGAAAACGTCGAAAATGCATGAAATTGTAGCTTAAAAATGAGGGGGGGGGGGGGGTAAAATATTAAAACCTCCAAAAAGCACAACCTAGGTACGAACTTTATCAACACACCAAATTTCAACCCTCTACGTTAATTCTGGGGGGCTGGGGGCCTGTTAGATCCAGCGAAAATCGTTTTTCCCCCTCTACTCCCACCATATCATTCTAGGAAGCTGAATTTTGGATATGTTGTAGATAATTGACCGAAACATTATTTAAAACCGGTTTGGAAAAATTTTATTGCTTTTCCGCCCCCCACCACCCCCTTAAAGGTCGGGTCAGAAAAAAAATTTGCCCAAAATTTGACGCCACTTTGATAGTATGAGATGCCTCGAAAATGAGCCCCATTTACCAAATTTCATCTCTTAACTTCCATAGGGGGGCCCTACACAAATTAAAAGGTGGCGGGAATATATATATATATATATATATATATATATATATATATATATATATATATATATATATATATATATATATATATATATATATATATCAGACATTTTTTTTCTACATATTCGTGTTCTACGGGTCCGAAAACGTATAGCGCCCCTACTCTCGCCTCTCGCAGCTCTTATCGTATAGACTGTATAAGTCTAATTTTTCGGAGAAAATTCGACTAAAAATACTGATTATAATTAGTTGTTATTATTTGGATATTAAGGCAGGTTATTAATTAATTTTTTTTTTTAAATTTTACATAATGTGATAAGATAACAAGTTATTAATTGATATATATAATTAAATAAAAATAAATATTTTTAAAAATCTGTTTATTTATTATTATTTATTGAAAAGATTTCAATTAAATTGGAATTTTATAAAAAATAATTTTTAAAAAGGAAAATCTCCAGTATTTTTAATTTAAAGTCTTATCAATAAGGTTAGGGTAGGTTAAGTGGGAATTAAAATTAAATGTGGAGCTTTTTTTCAAAACGCTGTATCTACATTAAGACAAAAATTTCGTAAAATCGAAAAAACAAATTGATAGAAAACTATAAAACTTTTAGGAAGTTTTATTATATTAGATGGTTCTGTAGGCAGTTGAAACCATATAAAATTATTTTCCAAAATTAAAAATTATTTTTCACTTCAATATTTTATATTAAAAAAATAACTTATAGCATTTAAAAAAAAAAAAAAAACTGTGAATTTACAGCATTTTCAAAAAAAATATGGTTAAATATATGGTTAAATAATAATCTTTACAGAGTTCTGAAAACTAATAGCCCGTCCACATTACACAAACTTTTGTTTGTACAAACTTTTATAGCCCGTCCACATTACACAAACTTTTGTTTGTACAAACTTTTACACAAACAAAAGTTTGTACAAATAACACGTCCACATTACACAAACTTTTGTTTGAGTGAATTTTTGCACAAACGTTTGTTTGAGCAAACTTTTGTAGAGAATATTGGTAAAGTTTGACCATATATAAATGGGATGACTTCTCAAGTACAGCAATAATTATTAGTATTGTGCGCTGTAGGTTGTCTACTTATCTAGGTTAGTGTTAATAGAAACCGCCACTCATAAAACAGGTAATATATTTAAGCACAATTGGAGTGAGCATAGGGTGATATTTGGTACAAGTAATAAAATAACTAACTTTTTATTAAAAGTTTATAATCACTCTCAAAAAGTCATCCCAAATATCGATGATTAAAGTATACAATACACTAGATACAAGTAGGTACACATTATTTTTTGAAGCAAGTCCCCTTTTATAACTTACAAAATGTCGGTCGTAATAAATATTTTTAATTTATTGATAATAAATATTTATTGTAGGTATTCAGTTTCAATGTCTTTCGGAGACCATTACCCTAGACTGGAATGAATCGAGGAAGGCGGGTGAATAGGAACACAAGGAAAAATGTTCTCATGAGCTTGGTTTAAAAACACTAAACATAAATCGGAATAAGGTAACGGGTCTAGTTTCTGACCTTTTAAGAGTGACGGCTGAGGTTAAACGACAGTAATAAATATAAGTTTAAACTTAAGAGACAATTAATAATTTTATCAACTAGTTTATGGCTTTCAAAATAAAGTCATACAAGTAAAATAATTATTTGAATTGAATTAATAATTTAAATTAATGTTTTAAAAATTGACAAAAAGGACCCAGTTTCTAACCTTCAAAATTTCTCATGTGACAGTTTTTGACCCTGACAGTGGCCTAGTTTCTGATCCTTAAATTTAAAAATACAGTTTTTTAAAATTTAATTTATAAATAATTTTTTATTGATAAAAATGAATGTTTAATGTTATATACGTTATGAAGAATAACAAAAACTAATCGAAGATAACTATAAATAACAAAATAACTAATAAAAACTGGTTAGAATTTAATTGGGCCATACCACTTTAGAAGTGAGCCTAGTAATTGACCCTCCTATTTCAATAATAAAAATCATTCTAAGGTATTTTATAAATATTTTAAAATAAATTTTAAACAAATATTAACCTGCTCATATATTTTTAATTAAGTTTTTATACTTACATGATGAATATTGCACAGATCAAAATGAGTACTTTGTAACATAAACTGTTAGGAAACTACCAAAAAAAAAAGTTTTTACACACATTTTAAACTTAAAAATTTTTTTTTATTTAGTTAATATATTCGAAACTTTTTAAATTGCTGTTCATTAGACACAGAATAGATTACTTTAAATTAAGAATTTATTTTTTTTTCTTATTTAAAATATAGTTTTTTTATTAATTTATAACAAAATTGAAAAGTTCAGAAACTGGGCCAGGGTCAATTACCGAGTCTTTTACCTTAGATATCTTTCTTAAAATATAGTAGAATGATAATAATATTTTTTGGTAACAACAATAACTAAGGTTGAAGTTAAATAAAAAATATTAAAAAATCAATTTAAATTGTCGTCTTCAACGCAGTGTTACTTTTTGTTTTTAAAACTTTCCCTAAAAACTATTTATTTTGGTGCTCTAATGAAAGAATTCTTGTTTAATCGAAATTTTAGTTATTTTGAAACATAATATCTGAAAAATTTAAAAAATATTTATTGTCAATTTCTACACAAAATCATTTTCATTTCAATTTCTACACAAAATCATTTTCATTTCAATCATAGTCAAAATTAATTTGACTATTGGCGACGCAAAGATTCTCACTCGCGCCTCTGGTGGTAAAATTAAAATTAGCATCAAGTAAAAATATACGTATACGACAAAATCATGAAGTATTATTTCTTTTTTGGATGTATAAATACAAAAAAATTCGAAATTATGTTATATTTCTGTTTCAATTTTGGTCGGCCCTACGGATCGTCCCCATTCACCCTGTTATCGTCTCTTTTGACCCCTATTTACCATAGAGAAGAAATTACATTATTTTTGTAATTTTTTTAAAAACCAGGGACACTTTCCAAAATTTTTGATTAATGTAATAAAGTGACCATTCTCGCGTAAATTTTTAGTATATTAAATTAATGTTCTTTAATATATTAATTAATATAATATTAAAGAATACATACTCATAAAATAAATTTGAAGAAATACGGTGTAAAGCCTGAATTCGTGCCTACTCAGTCATTTTTACGGTAGTTGTCAAACTCACACGTTCATACCAACTTTTTGATGCGAGATACAAAAATCCACAAACAATGGTACAAACTTCAAATATCACGTTCATACGTATCGTTTGCCCAAACTTATGTTTGTGCAAACAATTTATTCAAACAAAAGTTTGTGTGATTTTACAAAATGTTTGCGCAAACTTCACGTCCACACGTACCATTTGCACCAACTTTTGTTTGTGTAAAAGTTTGTACAAACAAAAGTTGGTGTAGTGTAGACGGGCTATAACGGATACAAGTAAATATTAGATGAGAAGATAGGGAGGAGGGTATACTTTAACATTAACATTAACATTAACATTAACATACAGCATTTTGAAAAAAAAAAAAACATCAAATATATTTAAAGAAAATAAATGTGAAATACAACGTTTTGCTTTAAATGTTCAAACCAATCATTAAATATTTTGATATTGTGATGTCATTATGTAAATTTTCAATACACTTTTATTGGACAAAATGTGTGTAATTAAAGTAATTATGTAACTTACACCTATTATAATTATTATTATTTTTTTTCTTTTTAATTTGATAAATAAAAAACGCCGTGAGCAGCGGGGCCCCATCACGGTAGTCGAATTTTTCCCTTCATCTTCGGTATTGAATGTCTACAAGCGAAATGTGATTGAAAGTCTACAACCGAATTGTCATTTTGTTGGTTTCAAAACTGGTGATGAGTGTTTGGCTGATCGAGGCTTTAAAAAAAGGTTTTAAGTATTTAAGGGCTGTATCTCAGTAAATTTCAATTTTGTGCCGAAAACAGGTAGCAGAAAAAAAACCAACACAATTCGTACGAGGACATTCCTGCCCATGTTTATCCGCTAATTACCTTTATGTTTTAGTTTTAAATATTAAAAAAGGACCTTAAATAGTAAACTGGAAGGCCTTTATAAAAATATTTTTTCTTTCCAAAAAAATCCAAAATTTCTATTTTATAAATACTAAAAATCCAAAATTCCTAATTTCCTAATTTATAATTAATGTTCTTTAATATATTAATTAATATAATATTAAAGAATACATACTCATAAAATAAATTTGAAGAAATACGGTGTAAAGCCTGAATTCGTGCCTACTCAGTCATTTTTACGGTAGTTGTCAAACTCACACGTTCATACCAACTTTTTGATGCGAGATACAAAAATCCACAAACAATGGTACAAACTTCAAATATCACGTTCATACGTATCGTTTGCCCAAACTTATGTTTGTGCAAACAATTTATTCAAACAAAAGTTTGTGTGATTTTACAAAATGTTTGCGCAAACTTCACGTCCACACGTACCATTTGCACCAACTTTTGTTTGTGTAAAAGTTTGTACAAACAAAAGTTGGTGTAGTGTAGACGGGCTATAACGGATACAAGTAAATATTAGATGAGAAGATAGGGAGGAGGGTATACTTTAACATTAACATTAACATTAACATACAGCATTTTGAAAAAAAAAAAAACATCAAATATATTTAAAGAAAATAAATGTGAAATACAACGTTTTGCTTAATATTACTTTACCAAACTATAGAAATTTAATTCAAGTATGTGGAGACCCCTTTTACTGAAAAAAAAAATTTTTTTGCATATACAGCGTTTTGAAAAAAAGCTCCACAAATATTGTTGAAAATAAATTTTTTTTCTTATAATAATAATTAACTAATACAAGAAAAAAAATTTATTTACAATTATTATAAATACATAAAGGTAAAACAAGCATTAAAATTTTGCCAAAAAATTATAAGCGAATCATTTTAAAAATTCTAAAAAAAAAAATTATTCCTGTGACGTTAACAACTGTTTCTGATAAAGTCAAAACTATTGTGTAGTACTGTTACAGATAACCAATTTTAATTTTGTGACAATAATTGGTAAACTTTTCTGGGATTTAATAGTTTCTTAATCAGAGGCAGTGCAAGACTAAAATTCGAGGTGGGCCAGATGATTTTTGCGAAGCCTCTTATTATTTATTTATTTTTTTTTTTTTCAAAAAATTTGTCCTTAAAAGTTAAGCTACGACCAAAAAGAACGCTTTAATCACTTTTGGGAGGCCCCTTTTCTTTTTAAAAAAATGGAAAATGTCTCTCTAAAACTTAAGTGGCGAGTAAAAAAAAACCTCCCAAACCTTAATCAAATTCTACCAGTTTTCTTACACATTCCAAACTTCGCCGCGAGGCCCCCAAAGGCGCGAGACTATAGACGATCGCCCACTTTGCCTACCCTTGGAGCCGCCTCTGTTCTTAATCTATGACGCATTAATTACTTTAAAGCCTTTAAATCACGAGAACAATTTCAGATTCAATGACACAATACCAAAAATTACATAGTTCAGTTGAAAAAATAATTTTAAAAGAAATAAGTACATTTTTGAAGGAACGTGTTTTGGATTAATTGTTAATATTTTTTATCTCTTTAATCCATTTAAGGATTTAAAGGATCAAATATCACACATTTTATTTAATTAAGCTTTAATTTTTTATATAAAAAAATATAAAAATAACGGAAAGTTTGTTAGTAAGAGCATCGTAATGTCATCTTTAATCTGTCATATTATTATTATTTGACTTTATAATTTCCTTTAACAAAATTTGTATAGTATACATAATAGTATAATAATAGTCTACTTTCTTACTAAATTACCGTAATGGGAATTTTTCTTCTTTTAATCCCTTAACTTTTCTCGCTTATCAGAAAACACAGTAAACCAAAATGTTGTGATGAAAAATCATATTTATCATTTATACTCTAATAATTTGATTTAATTTTAAAAAGTTTTCAAACATTTTATATTTAACAGTGGTTCATAAATATACATATACTATATAATGGGGAATTTGACTAATTTTGAGAAACTATTTTAAAACACACATATTTATGTATTATGTATTATACGTTTTTAGTTTTTAAAAATAATGCCGAAAATTGTTAGAAAAAATTATTTTAGTATTTGTTCGAAATTTGCGCGAAAACGTTTACTAGCTGTCAGTTACGTCACATTCTCTAGATAGCAACAGGTGTCCTGTAACTAAGAAAAAAAATATTTATTTTTCCTGTAACTAGGAAAAGAAATTGTTGATTTTTAAAAAAATTAATTAAATTTTAATTAATTTCCATAGTTATATTAATAGATTTGAGCGTCACTTTATGGTATTCCATATTTGTAAATAATAAACAAATACTTTACGTTGCAAAATACCACTTTTATTTTTGAAACTGTGACAATATTGTTTCAAAAATAAAAGTGGTATTTTGCAAAGTAAAGTATTTGTTTATAATTTCCATAGTTATGTTTGCTAACCGAAATTTAAACAGCGACACTAGTGGCGATAGTGTTGAAATATAAGAGAAAGCAACGTCACAGCCCGTTTGTGCTTACGTGGATTTTAACTAAAAAATTACTTTTTTAATTAATTTTTTTAAAATCAAATAATGATAGTTAAGATGAATTAGTATAATCAATTGCTGTCTTTTATTATAAATTTTCATTAAAATTTGTTTTAATTGCTTTTCTTTGATACTGTCAAATACCCCATTCTATAATAAATAAAGCTTACAATATATACGAAAAATTTCTATAAATATACATATAAATTTGAAATCCATTGTTGAAATTGTTGTTTTGCCATCTGTCGTCACTTTAGAATAATAATAAAAGTTAGAACTACATAAGTTCTGTCTTACCGATTCCACTACTAGGTCTAATTTATACATTGTTCAACTTTACACGCTTTCAATTTTAGACATTATAAAACTAACCAATCCGAGTATGGTGAGAATGGCACTCCAACAATTTTCATCCAATCCATACCCAACATAATGACATCACACAATAATGAGTACAAATATTTGCAAATATTTGTTGGGGAAGATTTTGAACGAAGTATAAATTTTGTTTACTATTCCCGGTATGTATGTAAATCTATTTTGACCTAATAAACTATTATTAAACCTTTATTATTAAATATGCGTTTTAATTAACCAAAATAATCAATTTTCGTACATACATAATTAAAATATTTTATAAAAATATGTAACTTATAAACTTATAATCGAAAGTTATAACATACAGTTAATTAACGCTTTTAATGGACACAGATGATTAGTTTCATACCTAATTTTTTTTTGTGAGTACACGATAGTACATAATTTTATATACAGGGGGTACACAACAATATCAAATGGGTAGCTTTCTGACGTAACCTCGTGTCTTGACTTCGTACGTAAATGACTTCTTTGTTAGACAATTAATATTTTGTATTTTATAATTAAAATTACTTTTTAAAAATCGTTTATGAATTTTGAATTATTTCCATGAAATACGAGATTACAGTCGGGTTTCATGCATAAAATATTTAGAAAGTAATAGCATAAAAGTTTTTCGGTATATTGTATTCGGTATATTGTATTTCGGTTTTGTCTGACTATTTGACGGTTTGACTATTTTAAACTATTTGATAACCCAATTCAGTTACGTTTTTACGATTTTAATTATTGAAATTATATTTTTAACACGTATAACTGATTAATTTTAAATAAAATCATTCACTTCAATACTTTCCTTAATTCCGTGACACGAGGTTGTATCAAAGTCATCGATGTAACAACATATTATGTTTGAGTTTATATGGACACAACTGTTATGTACTAATGGAAAGTGAATTATTGTTAATTGTTAAAATATTGCCTTGAGTACATTAGAATTTTTTTTTAAATAGCCAATGGTTGTTTTTTATGGAATTTATGGAACTTAGATGTTAGAGGAAATTTTTAATAAAATTAACTACGACGTATTCTAATCATTTAATTTTTTTAAAATATAATTGATGGGAAAATTGAAATTGTTGTATTCGGTCTGGTTAATTAGGTGCGTTAATTATAACTATATATGCAAATATTTGATATTTGTATAAGATTAAATAATGTACATGACTTAAAGTCATTTTAAAATAAAAATATTTTTTACTATTTTTAGTGTAAATAGAAATTACACAAGTAAATTGTATGTATAATTGTTTAATTAACACCTACGATAACGTCAGTTATTACGTTTAAAATCTACGAATTCCTGTGGAAAAAGAACTCATTTGAGAAAAAATGCTTACCTATGACTTTTGGGAAAAGAAAAATGTATCGTATCGTAAACCGATACTACTTTTTGGCAACATACGGGATCGTGTATTCCAAAAGATTTCATTGCACGATTTTATGCGGCAATATTATGAAGAATTTAAGGATTATCCCTATGTTGGTAAGTGTTGAGAAATATTTCTGTGCTTTTTGCGAAAATTTGGATTTAATGTTTATTTTAGGTATATACGAAGGACGTTTGCCTCGTTTATTAATACTGGATTTTAATTTGGTCAAAAATATTCTGATACGAGATTTTGATCATTTCACTGATAGGACATTTTTCAATTTTAAACAAGCTGCCATTTTAAAAGATTTGATGTTATTAAGTAGTGGGCCAATTTGGAAAAAGGTTTGTATAGGTACCGTAAAATGAAATAATTACACCGTAACGGGTATAATTTATTTTTTGTTTTTACTATTTCAATTTACAACAACACAATTCTATTCATTCTTCAGATGTTTCTAATTCACAGCTGCTTTTATTCCTATTGACCCTTAATAGGGTTCTTGACTGAAGCTACAAAAATATTCTAAAAGCATTGTTTTTCCATATCAGTTAAGTGATTTTTTTTATTTTGGACAGATTCTGTAAAAAATCATCAAAAAGATAACCCTGCAATTTTAAATGAGAAAAAGACGGGAAAAACACCTCACTATAGTGACGTCACAGTTTGAAGCAACTACACGTCAATATCAATATTTATAACCTCAAAACTTTGATTATATTCGTAAAATGTCAAAGTAAAAGCAAGTATTTATTGGAATTCTGGTCAATTATTATTACTATATATAAAAGCTAATAGAAATATTCAAAATAAAACACAATTTCATCTCACCGATGAAAATTATCAAAATCGACATATCTAGCTACAAAATGTTACGTCATTTTCAAGAAATGGCGCGTTTTCACTAATTTGAATATTTGTTGAAAAATGGCGATTTTCAAAATAAAATTTCTCAGTAGTTATCAAATTTTTTTATGTTTCATCATTAAAATTGGGCATATGTAATGATAATGCATAGAATTATTTAACATTTGACACAAATTTTAAATATAGTCAAGTACCGTATTATGTTCTTATCCACTAAAGAAAAAAATACCATAATTTTACGAAACAGTCGTACCCGTTTTAACATTAATTAAATTTATTTATTATCATTTTCGAATGGTAACTTATGATAAAATCAAATACAACCGTTTTATCTTTTATTTTTTTAGACAAGGGCAGTAGTAGAAATATAAGAGTTTGAAGACCTCCATCCCTCCATCCGGATTTTTTGGCCGACCTCGGATGGAGGGAAAACTACCGGGGCGGTTCTAGAAGCCTCCGGCGGTGGGTGGAGTAATGTGAACGAAAATTTTGTCCAACCTAAGTGAACCCAACGGAACTTGATCTCACCTAACAGAACCCAATAAAATTTGGTTTAACCTAACAAAATTTTTTCTAACCTAAAAATTCAAAAATTCCGTAACAGATGGCGCAGCCACCTTCGAGCCTCGTAAATTCAGTACAAGATGTCGCTGCTAGTCTGGATAATAGTGATCCCTGTGTGTGAGTTTGAAAAATTGTCAATAGATGGCATCGAAAACCTTTTTGATAGTTAAAAGATGGCGTTGCTAGTCTGAACCACCGGGGACTCTGTACCTTGATTCAAAATTCCATGAAAAGAGGGTGTTGCTTCCATAATTTTATAATATTTTTATCTGAAAACAGGTTTATACAGGTTTTCCTCTAAATAGAAACACATTTTTTTTATTGTAATAAATTTATTTAAAAAGAAATATTTTACAATAAAAATATTTAAATGTTATTACAATAATATTTGTATATGGATATGACATTTTCCATGGCGCAAGTTGCTCCGGAATGATGGCCGCATCGAGGACTAGTGTACGTTGATGTTATGATTCCCAACTTGGGACAAATTGTTATTTCTTCAAAGTTCATGATGGGCGCTGATGGTAGTAGTCGTTTCAATTACCGCACTTTTTCTTCACCTTTCGTATAGATGATTCGAGTTCCATGTAGATTGTTTATTAAAATGTATTGTAGTTCCTCGTATTCAATATGTCCATCCATCCAGGCGAAGCCATGATGATTTTTCCGCAACCAGCGAGCTATGCGTTGATCTTTTTCACTTAATCCGCAAAACGGTATTGGTGATTTGAAAATATAGTGTTGTAGTATATAATCTTCACCACAATTTTCTTCGGAAGAATCGAATTTCAACACAGCCAATTCCTTTATGTAGAATTTCCCATTTGTTGAATTTGGAAATCCTTGGAAGTCAACAATTGCTGCGTCGGCCTTCATTATGCGTTGTCTAGAGCGAAACTGGTTGATTTATAATCGGATTGCGGCGTTTTTATACATATTTTGTAACAATATTCGTCAATGGATTATATTGAACCACCCGGTCATGTAGTAGAAGACAGAATGCTGATGTATTCTCTGGCACCTCCTTCAACGTTTTAAATTCAATTCGAATATCCACTGGTCCACTTTTCAATGTTTCGTTTTGATGAGAACAATCGATGAATATGATTGGAGCGATATTCTTGAATTGTGTTTTGCTTAAAAGCGGCTCATTCTTCTTACAATCATAATATGCTTGTTGAAATTTCGAATACATGTGATATGCTACAGCATATCTATCATTATTGAAATCCAAATTCAAATCCATGTACGGGTATTTCGCAGAATTTAAATAAACTTTGACGTCTGAAAGTTCACAGTGATCGAAAATACTGGAATCTTTATCTTTTTTATTTCGTCGATCCGTTTGTAGAGCAAATATAATGTAGCGTGGTTTCTCCAGCTGAGTCGATGTTTTCACCGTCCAAATGTTTTGTCTCGCCGTTGGAATCGTTGGCTGTATATGCATATCCCATGATCGAAAAGCAATTGTAATATCTTGACTATTTTCCACATATTTCAACAACTTCAGTTTCTGTTCATCTGTAACTGTAACGTGTGGAACCATCCATTGAAGTTTATGTATATGGAAAGTGACGTCATCCATTGGCGATATAACTGCATCATGATCCGTCCGAGCCCGAGTCAGAATTAGCTTATGTTTCGCATTGATGATAACTTTCTTGTAACGGTTAAGAAATCCAAATATCCGCGCCAATGGTAGACAGAAATTGAAGTAGCCTTTTTCCGTTACTTTAATTGTTTCACCTGGACACCATCCAGCGTTGTAGAGTAGTTTGCTTTCATTTTCGTTTAATGCCAAATAATTGATTAATGTTGTTGTCGGTCCCACGTACTTGCATTGATCGATTTCCGCGTCGTTCAGTTCATATCGTATTTCTTCAAACAGGTACGCCAATGAATTGTTGGATAATTCCGCTGTAGTCGATACTGTTTTATCACTCTTCAACAATTGTCCTTCCACATACAGACAACTTTCGTGCGGCAGCAGGATCAGATCTTGAATTGACAGCAGATTCGAATTTCATCGCTGTTCCCAAACGCATTTAGAAACGGCGAATAGCAGTGATACTCGATGTTTGAAATGCTTTCATCGAAATCGATTCCAGTATTGATGCTTAAAATGCTGCTCATTTTTTCCTCTTCAGCTTGAAACCCAATTGTCGAAGAAATTGTTTGTTCTCTCTTGTTAATGGCGGCCGTTGTTGCTTCTTCCTCACCGATCCGTTCACCTTGGTGGCAAGTTGTAGACTGATCGGTCGCACCACATTTTCGTCTTTAAATACCAACATTTTTACGCTGGCTTCAAATGCAACTTTACTGTTATCGTTTCGCCTCGAAAATTCACTAAATTACCGTCTTGATCCACAATTCGTAAAACTAGAGATGTTATCCGTCTCACGGTCACCGGCATATAAATGACTAACTATATTCGGTGATTCGCTTATTTTATACCCAGGTTCAACTTGAATCGAAAACGAATAAATATTATGTGCTGGAACGTTGTTCAGGTAGCTGTTCGTTGTAATGTTAGTTTCAATTTGTATCAGATTCACTTTCATGATATTCGTTGGTTTATCCGAATAGTGGTAATGACCAGCCGCAAGTTTTCGCTTACTAAATCCCATTAGTGAGCCAATTGTTCGTTCTTGATCGAAATGAATTGTTTCCGTACATTTTATTTCACTTTTTAGCGTATTGTTATTTGCACGAAGTATAAGTTGCGGGCTATCACCCGGTTTTCTCTTCTCTAGTATCCGATCTTCTATTTGAAACTCCAAATCTTCCAGATCATAATTGCCGACAGGTATCTCGATGCATTTCACTTCATCATCACCGTAATGAAATAAGTTATTTGTTTCGTCGATATTTGGCACTGCATTGTATGTTTCAAAATTGACCAACCCGCATACATAATCACCCGGCAAATCGATGGGTGAAAAATATTCAGCCGTATATATAGATGAGTCACCACTTAACGTTAATGTGAGCGACATGGTGTCTAAGATACAAATGAGAGAAAATTCTATATCACAGGTATATTTAAAGTATAGATGAGAAGTGAAACAAAATTATTGAAGATAATTTGTATTACATCAAAATTCTAGACATAAATGTCCACAATTATATTGTTTGTAATTTTGATACCTATTATAATTATATTTAATATTATTGCCATGTAAATATTGTACAACTTCTGCAGGTGGTGGTAAATTTCCATAACTATCGAAATATTCGACGTTTTTGTTATCTTTGGCGTACGCTACCCAATGGCTTCCTGGTCCCGATGAATTATCCAAATTGACGACTCCACACTCCTTTCGCCTTGGACGTTTCGGAAAATCATCTCTCATGAACACGCCACGAAAATTGGATAAATATTTGTTTCCAAATTGATAAGTGTCGCGATCAGTTAATGGTCGATCGGGTAGCTCGCTTAGCGGTTTTTTGATTCGATGCAAAGTCCCAAACCTCTTCTGTATGGTTTCAAATAAAGTCCAGTTCCAGATTTGGATCCAAGTGCAATTGCTTCCATCATCCTGTTATGACGTTCATTTTCATCCAACTGTTTCTTTGCTGTTTTATAAGCATTCACTGCTTTCGCAACACCAGCAGCACCTCCAGCAAGTGATCCTACAGCGGACAGGCCGGCAAAAAGTGGAACTAGGAATGGTAAAATTCCACCAGTTTTTGGAATTGGAATGATTCTCGGTGTTGTAAATTGACTGTTCTTCTTCTTGAAAATATTCTTCGCAGCCTTCAGTGCAAATTTTATCGCATTCTTAATAGTTTTCGGCTTCTTTTTCTTCAATATACTTCTCAAATCACGAATTCCAGCACCAAATATTAATTTTTGTCCTTTTTTGTTCTTCTTTGAATGACCCATTCCTAATTTTACTTTCGACTTCATCGCGTTCGTTACAGCCCAAGCAGCAGCTCGCTCGCCAAGATTTGCGTCCGACGATTTAACTCGCTCCCACGCTTTATCAGCTAGTATTAAATCAGCTTTATGTCGATCTTGAATATCTTTAAACTGTGAATAGGCGATGTCGTGTTCTTTGCATGCAGCGTCCAATTTGTCGATACCCGGATCACCTCGTAACAATCGCTCGCGCAGTCTAGTTCCAGGTCCACAATACTGATAGCCAGGTATATGAAGTTCAAATGGTAATTTGTTGATTACTCCGTTTACTATACCGCAACCAGATCGTTTCACACCGCTTGTCTTCTCACGACTAACCGCTAGTTGTTTCCACGTCGACATTTAAAAGTGAACTGAAACAAAAGAACATATACTGTACTATTTATATATGTTATAAATATGCTGGAAATTTACTCAACTTTCTTAGTATGAGAAATAGTGTTATTTGATCAACATCAACGATGTCTTCTTCATTCGTTAAACAGCAAGAGACGTTACCAGTTCAAAATTTCGAGTTTTCGTCTGAAGAGGACAGCACTGATTTCAAGAAAAATGGTCCACTGCTACCGAGGAGTATTAGAGCGATCATCTGCGGTCCAAGTGGATGCGGCAAAACGTTACTTCTTCTATCACTTATCCAGGATCCTAATGGTGTGACATTTGAAAACATATACATCTATTCCAAATCATTACACCAACAGAAATATCAATATCTGAAACGAATCATTAAAAGTGTTAAAGGTTTGGGTTATTTTACATACTCTAATAACGATGATGTCATACCGCCGAAAGAAGCACGACCAAATTCGCTGGTAATATTCGACGATGTATCTGCGCGGGAGAAAAAAGCCATAATAGAAGAATATTTTAGCCACTCTCGACACTACAATGATGATTGTTTCTACTTGACGCAAACGTAATATATACGTATACATACAAACGTATACATTAATTCCGACATGTCGTTCAATCAATTCAAAGAATTATGCAGAGAGTGTTGGTGTGATAACTATGGATTTTTAACTATTTGCAAAGAAGATGATATACGCAATGGAAGATACCGAAGCAAGTTTGACCGCTTCTGGAAAGGATCAACATCCGGAAAATGACATAACCAGTTCGACTCACTCCCAAAGAGTCACTCCCAAAGAGTGACTCCCAAAGAGTCACTCCGAAAAGAGTCACTCCCAAATGAGTCACTCCCAAAAGAGTCACTCCCAAAAGAGTCACTCCCAAATGAGTCACTCCCAAAGAGTCACTCCCAAAAGAGTCACTCTCAAATGAGTCACTCCCAAAGAGTCACTCCCAAAAGAGTCACTCTCAAAAGAGTTACTCCCAAAAGAGTCACTCCGAAAATAGTCACTCCCAAATGAGTCACTCCCAAAAGAGTCACTCCATAGGTATATAAGGCTCAACCAGCGGAATCTTTAGTCAGTCGAGTTCAGTTCAGCTATTCGTAAACACGTTGCAATCGTAACACTGTTAAGCTATGCATAGTTGTGAATTTTGTGGTTTGAAATTTTCGCGGAAGTTTAATATCTCGTGTCATTTAAGAACTAAACATAATTCGTCTGAGAATGATAAAAATGATGAAAATGGAATAAGTCAATTTGAAGATTCCACGAATCAGTTAGTAAATAATGGGACACACGTGAACAGCGCGCAGAAGAGGAGACTGTCAATACAAAGTGAATCGTTAAAATCTAATGATGAAGATGATGATGGTGAAACCGACTATTGGGGTCTGTCCTATGGGTGGAGTTTCAAAAAAATGGCTGAAAAAAAGTGCATTAACTTTAGTTTTATATATAGTAATCAGTGCTATATTAAGAAAAAATGGTAAATGTTAGAACTTTTTGTATTTGGGTTGACACAAGTCCGAAGAAAAGGAATTTTCTTGAAGGGGAGAAAATTTTACATCTGTAAAACAGTCAAAATGTGGTTAAAATATGAAAAAATGCGTAAATGAGTTAACGAATATTACAATATTTACAGTATACAAACGTCAAATTTAAATAGCAAACGTCATAAAATAACTGGAAAACTGTAAATGAATGGAAAAATTAAATCGATTGTATGTATTTTGAGATTTACAAAATTCAGCTCATAAATGACATTTGAGAAAATGCACTTTAAGAATAGTCTAATTTTTCAACACCAGATGTCATACCGCCATTCGACAGATCCCAATAGCTTTGAAGCAAGAAACGACATTGAAGAAAAGGAAGATAAAGCACCAGTATTTCAAAATCAGCACGAAGATGACATAGATCTATGTAAAAGAAACTTGATTACTTTTAATGAAAGTATGACGGCTGCAGCAAAAGCAATCAAAAGGAAATTCGATTCTTTAAAAGACTCACATAATATTCTACAATCTGTGAATGACGAAGATAATCGATCTAACGAAGAAAAGCATTTACCATCGCCTGATAACTACAAAGAAACAAGTTTTACTCCAAAAATGGCTGGTCTTTTGCAAACTGCTCTAGACATATTAATGATCAAAGAGCTTCAGAACGCATGCGCAAAGGACGAAGCACAAGAAGATAAAAATTCAGAAGAAAAGGAACAACCTTCAACATCAAATTCAATAAATGGAGAAGCTAAACGTCTGAAGTATGATGAAAACGCTAACCTTCATAATGGTCATTCGAAATCTGCTGATGTAGAAGAATATTTTGATGATCCGAACCATTTAGTCGATGAACTAAGAAGTTTAGCGACTCAGACGCAAATTGGAGAAGAAATGGTTAATACTATGTGCAGTTTAAAGGAAACGCATCATATTGTAAATCCCAGCTTTGCGGATTATATCGAAGATGAGAAAAAACGAAGCCATTTTAATAATTTAAAGAAAAGTGACATTGGGAGGCAAATTATCTCGATAACTCGGAAATTGGAAAAGCATGATATTATTAAGCCAGTGTTAAAGTATGTATCAAATGATGGCGGAGACAGCGATGAGAAAACATCTGCTAGCGACAACGAAGATACTGCGAGCGAAGGAGAATCTGATGATGACCAGAATACAGCCGTCGACGGTGGTGATGAAAAAATTGCGGGTAAAGGGTTACATTTACGACCCTATAGGAGGCTTTAAAATAAACTTTCAACATTTTATGAGTTGTAAACTAAACCAATAGTGTAACTTTTCCAATAGCTGTATACCAAAGTTAATTATTTAATAAAATATTTTAAAAATTATGCGAGTGTTATTATTTCTTACATACCACAGTTCTTAAACAATTCCTTAAAAAGATCGTCGAAGTGATTATTCTTACAACGAACTATCTAATGTATATTTTCAGAGCTATTAAAATAGGTAATGTTTTTACTTGCTCCTGAATATAGGCAATTAAATTGCATTGTTCCATTGACGTTCTGACACAATAGAACATATATGCAAACTATGTAATTCTTGCCAATAAGTATTCACCCATATTATTAACGATTTGTTAAAAATAAAGTATCGTCGAACAATAATGATCTAAAACTGCTGTGCAGGAAAGGGTTAATTAATTGAATTCAGCATAATTCCGGAAAAATAAAATAAAATTTCATACTCCAAATTAAAGTTTTCATCCGCTCTTGAAAACGACGACAATTATTTTACTTTCCACCCTGTATACGTATATATTCTTATGGTATAAAATTACATAAAGGAATGTTACGTTTTTTTTTTTTTGCATTAGACATAATTTTCAACTCGCTGCATAGAAAGAAAATATTTAGATATTAATAATATATTTTTTGTAAGAAGAATAGTTTTTGATTTTGGTTTACATTAACTATCAAAATTTTATGTGTGCTAGTGGAAATTTAATTATTTTCTTTTTTTAGGATTGATAAAATTTTAATATGACTCTGTATTGCATGAATACCCCTTAGGTATAGTTAATTTCCATGTGTAGACACCAAAAATCCTCAAGTAGCATATATACAAGTCACACTTTAGTCGCATACGCAAAATCGTTTTCCATTTGAAACTTTTTTTACGAAAACTCCGAATATAGACAATGTATAACATGCTAATACATGTTCTAGTAGAAGAACTTCTGAATATAAGTAATATGTAAACATAATAATTATTATTCAAAATTTTACTTTGCAAAAAATACCATTTTTTGAAAATTTTACTTTGTAAAATACCACTTTTTGAAAATTTTTTATGACTTGTTTTTGATCAATAGGTTAGGTTTCGATGGATTCGGTTTCATACATTTTCGGATTTTGATTTTATTTATCTTTTATTTACATACTAGCCGTATACCCAATGGGATTGCGCATCGACAATATCTCTTTATTAGGTACTCACTTTGTGCTCACTTTTAATGTTTTTCAAAAGCCTAAATCAATATCCACGATGAACTTCCCATATGAACTTTCATTTTCTGTTTTAACGCCTTAGGGAATAAATTTCCAGAAACAACTGACTTTTATTTATAAATAGAAGCCTAAACGCCAATTTTCATAAGTCCTGTGCTTAATTTCATCCCTCTAAACTCAACAGTTGAGGTTGTCCGTTGTCTATCGGTCAAAGTTAATGATTCATTAAATATTTATTTTAATAGCCATAGTAACATATTTTTAATATAACTAACTTCAAAAATAAAGAATTTACATACAAATTTTCATTCCCTATTAAACCCACTTAGGGGACGAATTTTCAAAAATCCTTTCTTAGTGCTCACCTACGTCACATAGGGAACTCCTATGCAAAATTTCATTCTTTTAAACCCAACGGTTTAGGCTGTGCGTGGTCTGTCAGTCAGTCAGTGTTAGAAATTTAGTAGATATATTACCTAAATTGCCCAATATAGGTAATGTTCTTATTTATCTCTGAATACCCCCGGGAGAGTTTTAAATTTATTTTTGGGATGCCATGAACCAAATCGTTCATCATCATTTTTTTGGCAAACTTGTTAATATATGTATAGACATAACATAGTATATAATCAGAAATATCGTGAAGTCAGATTATGATTTTGTTAAATTTTTTAATAAATAAAACACATTTTTATAAATTATAATAATATACAATACATATTGGAGTATGACAATATGAGAAAAACGCTTATTTAGCATTGATAAAATAATTTCGTATTTAAGATGAATTGCTATTACAGTCTTTTACAAAAACTAGAGGTCATTTAATACCTATAGATATATTTAACTAATTTTTTAACAATAGCAAGTAATAAATTTTTTTTGATAAAAATAGCTATAAATTTTTTTAGATAAGTTATAAAATATTAAAAGGAAAATTTTCTTAAAATATATGGAACATTGTGCTATTAATCAACGTAGTTTTAATTGGGATTTCAAGAGTTTAATGATTTCGTTTTAACCAATTACCCAATGATTTAGGAACCGGATATTCAGGACCCCAATAATTAGAGTTGAATTCCAGAAAAACAATTGTTTTTCTGGAATTCAACTCTAATTATTGGGGTCCTGAATATCCGGTTCCTAAATCATTGGGTAATTGGTTAAAACGAAATCATTAAATTGTGCTATTAATTTAAGACTAAAAAAATATTATGAGGAGAAATTCATGTTTCAAAACTGTTTTAAATTCTTGATATTACATATTCAGTTTTAAAAATATTAAGAAATATGATTTTTTTACAATATATTGATATTGTAAAAAATATGTTTTTTAACGGTGTAGAAACCCGTACTTTTAACAGAGTACTGTATATATGCAAAATATTATATTACTATATATATTTTAAAAAATTCGTTTTTATTTAATTGTTGATGATCAAATATTTTTACATTAAATGAGTCAATTCTTATGTATTTTATAACACGATATCGCGTGATTAGCGATATAGTAAAGTAATCATGGGTATTTATAAGGTACATATTTAAAAAAAAAATACATGCTTAGATGTTTATAGCATAAGTAAGTAGCAATTTTTTTAGCTGATTAATATGTATTGTGATATTAAATAACATCAAAGAATATGCACACAGATTTAAAAAATGTACAGAGTGATACATTTTTGTAAAATTTACGAGTATATATGGTGTACCATAATTATAAATGGAATTTTTATATATACATCAAGTTTAAGGTATAATATCAAAAATTAGTTTGATTTCTTTTTAGGGATCGGTGTAAATCAAAAGATCGGTTTTTTCTTTAAATTTTTTTTATTAAGTATAGTTTTTAAAAAAAAATAGGTACATAATGATCACTTTTTAATTAGCAAAATTTATAATTATATTAAAAATTTGTGCATATGCAAGAAAGTGCTCTGTGAGGAATCAAAGATCACCAATTGAATCGATTGGTCGACTTGTGTATTAAAATAGTGAAAAATTATCCAACAAACACCATTGAATCTATAGAAGTGGTTTGTAGACTTTTCAAGCGCAATAGGGTACTTGACTGCAATTGAGAAATGATTCTAAATGCTTTGTTCTTACGTATAAGTTAGTTAATTTTTGTTAAATTTTTAAAAATCTTCTAAAAAACCATTGTTCAATTTTAAATGAACAAATTGGCGGGAAAAACGATTTGGTGTAGTGATATGCAATGACGTCACGATTTAACTTAAATAGATGTCGCTTTCATTCATATCAACACTTGTCAACACGGTTTCAAATTTGTACACAATATTCAGCAGTCATCATGCTCAGTTTTAGTGGTATTTACAACTTTCTACTTTGTTATCTTCTTCATTTATCATCACTGTAAGATTTTCATGAAGCCCTACAAGTATTAAATGCACTTTAAAAAAACGTAACTTTAAAATTATAGCAAAAAATAAAAGCATTTTTAAAATAATATTTAAAACAAGTTGATAAGGATATTTTACGTATTAAGTGACGATGTATTCCTTCCATCAATCTTTTTTGAGTGCAAAATTAATTGCAAACCAAAAAGTTCAAAATAAATTACAAAGAAAAACAACTTCTCTTGGTCAATTAGAATTGAAAAAATGTCACAATGAAAATGCAATTTGTCATAGACAAACCGTAACTACATTAATAAGATCTGCTATTAAAAAATGACGTCATTTTCAAATATCACTGCGTTTTTAACCATTTAAATGAAGGCTAAAAATTTATAATTTTCGAAATCGAATTTTTAAGTAACTAAAGAATATTTTTATCTGTCACTACTAAAATTGAATATATTTAAGGACAATACATAAAATTATTCAACACTTAAAACAAATTTTGAATACAGTCAAGTACCGTATTATAGACGAAATGTCGGAAATATTAAGATAACGGAATATTTCTGTTGTATGGAATTTACGGATCATTACATCAATCTTCTTCAATGTTCTAACGCAGAATTAAGAGAATTAAGTAAAGCGAAGCGTCGAGAGGAAATTATTAAACAAATTATCGACAACTCTGAAATGCTATGTGATGAATATGAACGATTTCCACAATACATGGGTTCCATTGTTGGCAATAATTAATTGTTAACACAACAATTGAAAATTTACAAATTTCAAGAAGATCCAACGTTTTGAATTGCGATTTCAAGAAGATCCAATGTTTTTTTGAATTCCAGTTTATGAGTTAGTCCAATGGGTCCATTATTTATGATACCCAATTTTGGATTGCTCTGCAGCCATGCAAGCATCTGCTCGTTCAAATTGTCAAATCTCGCCGGCAATGATATGTATCCAATTTCTAATTCCAATATTGTCTTCATTTTTGATGAATCGAATTTTGACGGCAACTGACTTGCTCCCATTATTTTATATACTTTTCCAATCTCCATATCAGAAAGTTTAATCCACCGTTTGATGGAACCAAGATGGTTCAATTCGTTCACAAAATTTCCCGCCATTTTTTGAATTAAGTCTCTGTTTCCAGATGAAGCACCAGCAGTAATGGATTCCATTGTTGGCAATAATTAGTTTTAACACAACAATTGAAAAAAAATTGTTTTACAACAATAAGATTTAATGTTTTCACTAAAGTTTCGAACAAAATTGTAACTGAAGAAATTCTGTCGCAGCCTTTTTATAGCAGAAAAATAGTATGATGACGTCAGCTATCACACTTTATGTAGCCATACAGGTTAAAACCTGCTGCTTCATTTTCGCATATTAGAAAGAAATCTTCGCTATTTGATATCAGTTTACCTTTAGTGACGTCAGCTGCAATTTATACAAGTTTAAACCTGTTTTCAGATAAAAATGTTATAAAATTATGGAAGCAACACCATCTTTTCATGGAATTTTGAATCAAGGTACAGAGTCCCCGGTGGTTCAGACTAGCAACGCCATCTTTTAACTATCAAAAAGGTTTTCGATGCCATCTATTGACAATTTTTCAAACTCACACACAGGGATCACTATTATCCAGACTAGCAGCGACATCTTGTACTGAATTTACGAGGCTCGAAGGTGGCTGCGCCATCTGTTACGGAATTTTTTAATTCTTAGGTTAAAAAAATTTTGTTAGGTTAGACAAAATTTTGTTGGGTTCTGTTAGGTGAGATCAAGTTCCATTGGGTTCTGTTAGGTTAGAAAAAATTTTACTAGATATCGTTAGGTTAGAAACCAAATTTTGCTCCACCCACCGCCGGAGGCTTCTAGAACCGCCTCGGTAGTTTTCCCTCCATCCGAGGTCGGCCAAAAAATCCGGATGGAGGGATAGAGGTTTTAAAACTCTTATATTTCTACTACTAAGGGCCAAATTGACTCCAGCTTTTTCAAGTGGCAAATTAAAAGCGATGGATATTTTAGTTCGACGTTGCGCCGAACAGATGTCGCAAAATTTATCAGAAAGAAAAGGTTATTTTATTTTGACTTTAAAATATTTTCTAGAATAACAATTTTTAACTAAATTTTACAGACGCTGATGAAGAAATAAACTTGAAAAAATTTTTTGGTCTCTTCACTTTGGATGTAATTTCAAGTGTTGCATTCGGAATCGAGTGTAATTCTTGGAAAGAATCCGATTCCGAGTTTTTTAAAGCGCTACAGAATTTCGATTCGATGACGGTTGTAACGCGATTGAGACTACTTTTTTCGATTATGTTAATACCGACCTTTTTACGAAGATTTGTAACGCTTTGGATATTTAACAAGCACAGTTGTTATTTCATAGCCAATTTGATAAAAGAATCTAAGGAGTATCGATCAAAGAATAATATCAGGTGAGAACAGTGTTGCCAACTCTGAAATCTAACTGATTGTAGAATTTATAAAAAAATATCGTAGATTTCCAGAAATTATGTTGTAATTTATACAGTGAAACCTGCCAAGTTGGACACCTCTGTATACTGGACACCTGCTCAAGTTGGACACTTTTCAATTGGCCTGGCGAAATTACATTGTTTTAAATGCATATTAATACTTATAAGTTGGACACCTCTATATGTTGGAAACCTGTCTAATTTGGACAGTTTTTTAAAATGATTTTTAATATTTTGACCTGTTTACGTTGGACATTCATGTATTTTACACGTGACCGAAACACGTGTTAGTTATGTTATGACAGTTATAATAATTGAATTTTTACACGTGACCGAAACACGTGTTAGTTATGTCCTAAAAATATAAAAGCTCGGCAGTCACAATGGTTATTAGTTAATAATCAGCAGTGATTTCATGTGTACAGATCTCTTGAATATTTATTAGTTACAAATTTAGCACCATGAGTTCGAAGCGAAAATGTTTAGTAGAATTGACCATTGAAAAGAAAAAAAATGTTATAGACTTAGTAGAGAATGGTGTTAGTTTAAGAAAGGCAGCCGACCAATTTGGAATTTCCAAATCAACTGTTGGGAATATTTTGAAGTGTAAAGACGAAATTTTGAAAGCTTACGAAAAGAATTGCCTCGCCGAACGAAAACGAAAAATTCGTAAAACTGGTAATGAAGCAATAAATCAAAAAGTTTATGACTTTTTTGTTAAGTGCCGTTCATCGAATCTTCCAGTATCCGGTCCTCTACTGCAAGAAAAAGCAAAAGCGATAGCCTTAAAATTAGACATTAATTTTCAAGCAAGTAATGGATGGTTAGAAAGTTTTCTAAATCGACATAATATTAAATTTAAAACTTTGTGTGGAGAGTCAGCATCAGCAGACTTAGAAGAGGCGGAAGAGTGGAAAAGAAAACTGGAAAATCTGTTGCAAGATTATGCGCCCGAAGATCGGTTTAATGCAGACGAAACTGGTCTTTTTTGGCGTTTATTAGACAAAAAAGTTATGTTGCACAAGGTGATCCATGCAAAGGTGGTAAATTGTCTAAAGAACGGTTAACTGTTCTATTATGTACGAGTTCGGTCGGAGAAAAGTTAACGCCGTTAGTAATTGGGAAATCAGCACGTCCTCGAGCTTTTAAACAAACGAGATGTAAGGAGCTTCCCGTTATTTGGCGACACAATAAAAGGGCATGGATGACGACTGATATTTTTGAAAGTTGGTTGTCAGATATTGACAGGCAAATGCGTAAGGCTGCTAGAAAAATTGTGATCATACTAGATAATGCTACAAGTCATAAGATTATGAAATCGTTCGAGAATGTTAAACTTGTTTATTTACCGCCAAATCTAACATCGGAAATTCAGCCACTAGATCAAGGCGTGATTCGAACAATGAAAGCTTATTACCGCAAAAGTTTGCTTATGTGTTTAGTTGCTAAATCTGAAATTTCTAACAACCACAAGGAATTTATCAACTCAGTCACGGTTTTGGATGCAATTCGATGGATCAGCGAAACATGGCAAGCTGTATCTACGGAAACAATTGTTAAGTGTTTTAGACGAGCTGGTTTTAGTATTCCAAAAGCAAATGAAGGGGATCATAATGAAGACCCTGATTCAGAACTTCGCGATGCAATTAAATTATTACCTCCAGAGTTTCAAAATCAGTTACAGACTGCTGAAGAAATGATCACCGCCGATGCCTACTTGGAGGTACACGATCATGTCTTCAATACACATCAAGACGTTCTTCAACATGTTTTACAACTAGACGAGGAACAAGAAATCGAAGAATCTGGTGACGAGTGCGAGAAAGTAGCGGAGAAACCAACAACCCCTGAAGAAGCTTTGAACGGTATAAATACCGCCATTAAGTATTTAACTGAAAACCCATGCGAACTGTTAGAAGATTTATTCAAAATTCAAACCAAATTAGAAAGCAAAATTTTCCTAAAAATTGTATCCAAACAAACTAAGATAAGTGATTTTTTTACGAAAGATAATGTTTAAATATCTATAATATGTATATTTCAATAAATATTGATACGTAGATGTGTGTATATGTATTACTTTAAAAATAATTAATTTTGCATTATATTCTAAATTAGTGTTAACCTTAAAATTACTAAGCGTAGATGATTTTGGTATTTTGCATATGTTGGACACCTGTTTATGTTGGACAGTTTTTGATTGCACCGCGGGTGTCCAACTTAAACAGGTTCTACTGTATTTAAAATACGGTAAAATTACCTTGTTTTTTTCAGTAGGAAAATAAAGGTCAAAATTGAGAAAAAAAACTTATTTATTAATTTGATTCAGATTGTATAATGCTAAGTCATCATTTTTGTACAAGATTTTCTGTGATGAATTTCGTTAAGAGCTTATTACGCTTTTGCAAACAAACTAAACTAAAACGTTCTAACAATAAGTATTCATCTAAAATCAAATACGGTAGTTTCCTATCGAATTCGTTCGCATAATATCTCCAGACTCATTGCACATTGTTAGGAGAATTCCTGGAAAAAAAACAAAGCTTTCATTAGAATAAAACCAAAATGCCCTAACAGAAGTAACTAAAATTCCTGAAATTTAAAGTTAAATATAAAAATATAGCAAGTATCATAATTATTTACAAGTTTTGATATTATAATATTAAGATCGTCAATATTACCGTGTTTTTTGCTACCGTAATTGTAACCCTACCGTAGGTGGTAGATTTATGCTGATTACCGTGTTTTTAAGGTAATTAAATTACGGTGTAGTTGGCAACACTGGGTGAGAACAATAAGGGTGACTTAAGAGAATAAATATTTTAAGGGATGGCCAATCAGGAAGGTAGTTGACACTAAAAATAAATACAAAATTACTAAAATTTTAAGAAATGTGATTGTGTTAGCTGATCGAAACGATGGCCGCCATGATTTGACGTCACTAAACAATAAACGTTAGGTACTTTGACAGATAATAATTATTTTAGCACACCAATCGATGTGTTTTCGCGGTTAAATGAATAAATTAAACTTTTCATTGAAAGTAAAATTGCGATTTGAAATTTTGAACTTATGAACTATTGAATATGTTATTTTTTAGGAGAAATGATTTCCTGCAATTAATTTTAGATATTTCAGCCAAAGAAGAAAGTGAGAAAACAGAAGATAGAAGTAATACTATACATTTTTTGCTTTTTAGTAGTTCTTAAAAAAAAATTTTAAATTTTCTTATAGTAATGACAATTAGTAATGTAATATCTGAATCAATCCTGTTTATGGTGGCGGGTTATGAAACTTCTAGTACTTTACTTTCATTTGCCGCATCCGAATTGGCTTTAATTCCAGAAATCCAAACCCGCTTACGTAATGATATCAAATCAATTTTGAAGAAACATAATAACGAATGCACTTATGATGCCATACAAGAAATGGATTATTTGGAAATGGTACTCTGTGGTAAGCAATAAAATTATTATTTTTCCAACAGCAATAACTAAAATAAAATTGTTTCTAGAAACATTGCGAAAAATTCACCGGTGGTTAGACTTGATCGGGTCTGTGTAAAAGACTACACAATTCCGGGAACGGGTGTTACAATTCAAAAGGGTTGTAATTTATCAGTGCCTGTGATCGGTTTTCATTATGATCCCGAATTTTTTCCGGATCCAGAAAAATTCGATCCGTTACGATTTAAAGAATCACGTTCTCCAGATGGCTTCTTGGCGTTTAGGTTGGGTCCTCGTAATTGTATAGGTAAATCACAAATATAATTCGAGATAGAATTGTATTATTAAGAATTTGGATTTTTAAGAAAACGTTTTGCTTCGATAAGTACAAAATTTGCCATGGTTTATTTATTAAAAGATTATGAATGTATCCGAACGGATAAAACTAAAGTTCCGTATGAAAAACGAAGAACTGGTATTCTCCTGTTCCCGAAGAATGGACTTTATATAAAAATTTCTAAAATTAGTGATTACTAATCTCTTATAAGACTTTTTACAAATTGTATTTAAAATAAATATTTAATTTTATAATATGTAATAAATTTTTTTTCTTTACAACAATATCTAATGATAACCCATTTCCAACAAAAGTTTCTTTTGAAATATTTTTATAAAATTGGAAGTGAATCCCTTATGACGTCATTAAAATATATTCGAAACTTTTTTCAAATTTTTCACGTGTAATTAATTAAACATGTCTGATTGGTCTGATTTTAGCAATAAAACATAAAATATTTGATGACTTTGAATTATTTTTAAAATTATATTGTGAAAATAATTTTTAAATAAATTCTATAATGAATTCTAACGCAATTAAAGGTTAAAATCAAAATTATTGAGGGTATGACGAGTGACACTAACGTTTGTTTTTAAAATTTTTTGAGCCAGTATTTTTTTTTTTTTTTTTTCAAATTAAGTATAACATTTTTGATAACTTTTTTCAAAATTTTATTCAAATACCATGCAAATATGTACCCAATTGAGATGATTCCATAAAAACTCTGATAAAAGATTTAAATCCAGTGTTGCCAGATTGACTCATCAAAACTCCCCAAATATTAGTCAAAATTCCCCCAAAAAATGCATTTTAGCGGAAAAAAACCTCCAAAAAAATGAAAAAAGTAAATTACAAATATTACAGTTAAGGAACAAGAAAAAAAATAACTAAAAACTGTACGTGTTTCTAGTTATTCAATTGATCACTGTTTTTTAATTCTTTACTCTTTATGTAGAGCATATTAAGAAGACATAAAGTTTTAAAAAGGCTTTCTGACGTAAAAAAAAAATCAACAAGTAATGAGCAAATCTTTTGACAAATAAAATTTTACCTTGATTAAAACCCAAGCATATATTCCAAAATTTAAAAATTAAAAAAAATGGACTTTCTTGCATCATTACTTGGATTAGATATAACTGATTGCTATTGTTATGTGTATGTTACAACGTAAATCGATAATAATTATATAAAAAAATTAAAAATATAAGAAGTTAGTTTACCTGAAAACGTGGCTTCATTTTCCCACTCTTTTCTGTACCTTCTTTTTAGACACAGCCGTTACTTGAATTTAATTTAATTGTGGAGTACTACAAAGGATGAAAAAACACCTATGCGTTGTTATATTTTTGGAATTTAAAAGGGGATACGGAAAATTTTTGCTAAGTTTTCTTGTATGTATCTTCAGTACTAGTTGTGACCTTGTCCTTCTGTCGTTTGTTATCGATACAATTCAATTTTTTCTTTGCGTATTCTGTGTAGTAAATAAATCGCAAAAATCATTGTAGTAATCTACGGTTAAATAAGACAAAATAAAAAAAAGTTTTAATATTATTTTCAAGAAATATTTAGTGTATTTTTTCAAACAATAATAGTACGCAAAACATAGTGATTGCCGCCCTCAAATAATATATAATAATTAATAAGAGAATATTATTTAATGTACATATCGCGCGTTTTCTGTCTCAACCTTGTATATCAAAAACTACATGTTTTAGGACACACAAAAATCATATTAAATACTATATTTATGCATATACTTATCTATATATATTTATATACATAGGTAGCCAACATCAATGGGTGTAACTAGCATAAATCTTAAGTTCATAGTGATGAAGATACAGATTTAAATACTTTTTGTTTGTGTGTCCAAAAATTGGGATCAAGCCCTAAGCGTGTTTGTAAAAGATTGTGGATAGCTGTGTGCCAGTGAGTGGTTCGATACCGCTTAAGCTGATTAGTCACACAGCAACTGTAGCCGGGTTCAGATCGATTGTTATCAACCAGTTTCAACAATAAGCGAATACATATATAGTAATATGCATGTACTATGGAGGGTGGAGGTAAGGAGGAATATCTTATATGGGACTTGAATCGAAAAAGTGGCCCCTGAATTTGATGAACTAATAGTTCAATAAGTAACCAGAACGGCGCTGATAAGCAATCAGGGTTCGATCTGAACTTAGCGAATATAAGTGAAGTGAAGTATGCCAAGGATAAATACTGTTAAAAACAATAAAAATTGAATTAAAAACAATAAAAGTTGAATTAAATATAAAAACAATAAAAATTGAATTAAATATAACAATTAAAACTGTTAAAAACAATAAAAACTGTTGTTTCAGTTTTAAAATTTTCAGCTCTTAATTTTAAATTTAAGAATTTTACTACACTAGCTCAACTTAATTTCATCCATTTTTGGGGCCACTTTTTATATATGGAGATACTTCTCCTGACACTCTACCCTCCATAGCATGTACCAAAACACTGGCATATATGTGGGTAAAATTTGTTTATTCTGGATGGAATTTACGTCATAAATTTCCTTGTCTATTTTTCGTCTTCCTCTACTTTCTGAACATTTTTGCAATCATGACGTCCCCTTAAATAAAAAAACATAAGATCTCTGCAGCTAAATATTTATATTCTTTTTTATATGACATCATAACCCCCGTATATTTTTATTATCTACGACATACGTTTAAGTAATTACTTTGTAGTTAGTTGAAAAGAGATAACTAATATTTTTAATGAAATAGCTAAGAAAAGTATTTATTAAAGTGAACGCCTAGTGTTTGTCCTAATATACTGTTAATGACACGCCCCTAAATAAATTCTAAAAAATCCAAATATCTCATTAATAAATACCCCTGTCGCAGCATCCTGCATAACATAGCGAATTTCCGTTTATAAAAATTAGTTTTCTCGGAAACTAGTTGACATAGAATAATAGTTTAAAGCCCTTTTTATGTAAGTTTTTCCCCTCTTTTAAATGATGTAAAAAAATTTCGCAAAATTTTTGAATATGTGGAAATTTTGGCAAAAAACTAATTTTTGCAAGAACAAAAACCATGTTCCTGGCATCCGATGTGTCTGACTGAAGAATTCATCCAAAGGTTTGGGATTTGCAACATTTTCACCAAATTTCGTAAACCTAGGGCATTTCGTTCGAGAGTTACCGTGCGGACACATATATATATATATATATATATATATATATATATATATATATATATATATATATATATATATATGCATATACAGAGTGGTCCAGAATTATGTACCGTAATTGCTAGAGCTGATAGTACTTTTAAAAATAATGGTTTAATAATTTTCAAAACTCAATAATACGGGAGATACATCCCTCTAGAGGGGTGAAATGAAAACCATCCTTTCCTAAATATTTTCCAAGCGCTTTTGGATAACGGATTGATATTTTAGGGGTACGTATTTTGCATTAGAAGGATTAAATTTATATTAACACTTATTCCACTACTTAAGATCAAGTCCTGATTTTGGTGTTAGTTATCACGTCTTTTCTTTTTTAATTTGAAGTTATTTAAACAAATTTCTTAACAATATGATTCCTCAGACAATTCCATGTAAAAAAGGTATACTTGTTACATTTCGATAAAGAATACCGTTTTCGAGTAATTTAAAGTAGAAGTATCTATTTCCAAATTGGTATATAATTGGTATAATAATTGGTACCATAAATTTAATTATCCTGATGTTCATACGCACCCCTAAAATTAAATATGAATCCGTTATACAAAAGCTGTTAAAAATTTTTAAAAAAAGAAGTAAGTTTCGTTCCCCCTTCCTACATTTCACCTCACCAACTTTATCTCCTTGATTATTGAATTTTGGAGAAAAGTGTAGATGAAAAGGTACCCATTATTTTTGAACGTATTATCAGCTCTAGTAATCACGGTACATAATTCTGGACCACCTTGTATATATATGTATATACATATATATATATATATATATATATATATATATATATATATATATATATATATATATATATAAATTTTAGTGACTATTATTTTCGGTTTCTAGGGACCCCAAAACAAATTTCTGCCGTAGTCCCGGACTCAAGTCGCGTTATGACAGTGGCTGTAATAGCTGAATTCCATTCTGGAAATTTTTTATATGTGAGTGCAAAGGTAAACATATTATATCATATCGGTGATCATACCGCTCAAGTTTTAACAGTGCAGAGCTGTGGTAAAACGGGAAGGAATGAACGTAAAAAAGTTTGCAATAGACTATTCAATCAATGTAATTTGGAGTATTTTGGTTATATGCTAAATAATGAATCTTGGGTTGATAACGATAATTTTACAACATTTGCAGAAAGTTTTAATTATTGCTTCGACGCATGCTTTCCGAAAGAAACGCGTAATATTTACCCAAGAAATAAAACTTGGATCACAGAAGAAATTATTGAAGAAGGAGCGTTGCTCAGAGATCTTTATAAAGTAAGGCATCAGAATAGTCAGCTGGAAGAAAAATACAAAATATTGAAAAAGAAACATCAGTCCAATATAGAACAAGCTAAAAAACGAGCTATTTTCAGTAATTACATTGACATCCAAACTTGTAGTGTTAAAGATGTTTGGGATGGAATTAATAAAGTTTTGAACAAAAATAGTCAAAAACATGAGAAAATGAATTTAGAATATCAAAATAGATTAATAGAGACTCCCAAAGCTATAACGGAAATATTTGCTGATTATTTCTTAACAGCTGTATGTAATAAATTAAGAGAACATTTTGGAAATAATCTGTCACCGTGCTGTACTACAACAAGAAAGGTGTGTTTGAAGACAATTTTTTTGGAACCGACACATCCAAATGAAGTTTGCAACATTATAATGAATCTACCGAATAAAAATTCTACGGGTCCGGATGAAGTACCAGCAAAAATATTAAAAAATAATGCTCATTTTTTAGCATCTAAATTAGCTCCAATTATTAATGACATAATAGAAACGGGACGATTTCCTGAAGAATTGAAACTTACGAAAATCATACCTATTTTTAAAAAAGGCGAACATAAAAATGTTGCCAACTACAGACCAATATCAATGCTTTCCATATGGTCAAAAGTTATTGAAAAAACAGTATGCAGAAGAATCATGGATTTTCTGGAACATAACAAACTATTGTCTCCTGTGCAACATGGCTTCAGAACGCTTAACTCAACTACCAGCGCTATATTTGAATTTTACGAATATTTAGCAAAAGCGCTTGATGATGGACAGCATGTTATCGGTTTGTTTTTTGATCTGAGTGCAGCATTCGATACAGTTAATCATCACTTTCTACTTCAAAAATTAGAGAAAATTGGAATCAGAGGCAATTGCAGCAAGTTAATTGAATCCTATCTTGAAAATAGAAAATTTTTTGTAGAAATTGAAAATGAACACTCAGAAATCAAAGAGCTTAAAGTTGGGGTACCACAAGGAAGTACAATTGGACCGCTGTTATTTATTTGTTATGTGAATGATTTATCAGAGTATGTGGACATTGGAAAAATAATCATGTACGCTGATGATGTTACTGTTTTGGTTAAAGCTAAAGATACAGAAGAAGTTAAAAATTTAGCCAACGAAGTGCTTACCAAATTTAAATTGTGGTGCTACAAAAATCATCTAATAGTGAACATAAATAAAACTGCTCTTATAGACTTTAAACTTAAAAATATACAAAACATACATATGGAAATCACCAATGAAGAAATAACGCTGACATCTGTTACTAGTGTTAGGTTTTTAGGCACCATTATAGACAATAATTTAAAATTCTCTGAACAAGTTGATGCGGTATGTAAAAAGTTGAACAAATGCTCTTACCAGATAACTATCTTGACAAAATATCTTGATCAAGATCAATTGCTAATGTTTTATTATGCTCATGTATTTTCCGCACTAAAGTACGGTATTGCTATGTGGGGAGGTTGCGCTGAGGCTAAGCGCATACTGATCATTCAAAAAAAGATCTTAAGAAAAATATTTAAAATAGGTGCAAGAGTTTCGTGTAAAGATTTTTTCAGGAAATGGGGCATTTTGACTATACCTGGAGTTTATATATACGAGTTATTAACTTACATGCATAAGAAACAATATTTTATAATAGCAAATACAAGTAGCCACTATAATACAAGATTTAAGTCATCATATGATTTTTCACACAGAACAGCCTTTTATGAAAAAACACCGTTGTATGTAGGTTATAAAGCATTTGATAAATTACCAACGGAAATACGTAGGGAAGAGAAATTTGTTCAATTTAAAAACAAATTAAAAAATTATTTAATTAATTTGGCACCTTATGAAATAAGTGAATGTTTGTAATTTTTGACGTTTGTATACCTTTATTTGGTCATTTCTAATAAATATTATTATTATTATTATTATATCAAACACAGCTGCTAATTATAGGCCGATGTTTAGGTACCTAAATAATGAAATCTCCACCTTCATTTGATTTACTTGTGAATTATAGATGGGGAAGTCACCCTTCCTGAAATTCCTAAATAGTATTTTTTAGCGAAAAAAAACTATACATATAATAAAACTGTAATGAGACCATTTCTGTACGTGGAATATTTTTTGAAAATTGTACTGATACTGTAAATAGTTATCGATGTAGATATCAAAACAGTGATTTTTAAAATTTTTGTCTGTCTGTCTGTACGTCTGTCTGTTTACGCATCACGCAAAAACTATTGATAATGAAATTTGGTGTGATCATAACTTATTACCTGGGTCAACATCTAGGATACTTTTTATTCCGGGAAAATGTCTCATTCCCACGGGAAAACAGAAAAACGATTCTGAGCATGTGCACACATTACGCAAAAACTATTGGACGGATTTTGACGAAATTTGGTATGGTTATAAGCTATTGCCTGGGTCAACATCCAAGATACTCTTTACTCCGGGAAAATGTCTCGTTCCCAAAAATTATTGTTCTATGCAAGTTCTGTATAATACACTTACGTGTATATACTTCTCATTGAGTTTATAACAATGCGTCACGCGTACAGCGTTGCGGGTACAGCTATTATATAATACAAAAGCTTTGATTGCTAAATTTAACTGGTTTTAAAACTATAATAACAGGATATTAAATAATAATATAAATTATACTAACTTATTTTGTTCATGAAATTGTTTTTCCGTATTACATTCTATTTTCCTGGGTAAATTTGTGTTTTTATCAACTCAAATTTGTTTCTTAAAAGCAATTTAACTGGAAAAACTATTAACTAGCAAAGACACGATAGTAAACGCAATAGATTTTCATAAAACAAACAAATTTATTGTTTGTGACGGACACTATCTTTAGTTTCCTGTTAATTAAATGTCCGATATCAAAGTGGTAGACAAAGAAATATTTTTTTCCAAATTAGGTTCCCACTAATTATAAGTTGGACCATAATTTACAAAAAAAAATTTACACTGAAACGTAAAATTTTTTACAATTGAAACATTATAGGTTGGCATCACTCATATTTATCCAAACAGAAGGTAACCTGCTTGGACCGGAAATGAAATTTCCCTGAGCAAGATATTTCTGAGAACTCACTTTTGTCATAGTTAATATTTTATTTTCTGAGTTTCATTCACAAGAAAATGAGCCATATTTTTTATACTGGGTTCTTGGACTACCAATTATTATTACCATTAACTGGTATGTAATAGACAATTAAAATAGGGTGTAGGTAAAAACGGAGCCAGATTTTCTATGTTTATCTATTTTAAACAAATATAATTCCTTTTATTAATTTAGTATATTTAAGGACTGCAAATATAAAATTTTCTAAAAGTTACTCCAAAAAATATTACTTCTTATTAATCTTTATCTCAAAATCTAGTTATTTTCTATTGATTGTTCCACTCTGGTGGTAGATTCAGTTTACGAATTATAGGACAAGTTCTTAAACAAATTGTTATTTTAAACTCGCACAATTTTATAATTGTGATAATTATATATTAAATTTACATAATGAATACTCGTTAATGGCCGTAATGGTTGAAAACGCCTTCACAAATTAAACAAAAATATAGTAGATTTTATCAAAGTAATTTTGTGGCTGCACAGTTTAGGGCTTGAATGAATCACGTGGTCCAGTTAAAAGGGTAATTAAGTATTATAAAATATTATGTTAATATTAAAATGCATCTAATTTAAGTTTCGATAAAACTATATTATGGAGGTGATGGTCCGAAATACTTTTAGCAGGCTACTTTAAAAAAATTTTTCTTTTATAATAAAAAATGCACATATACCCATTAATAATAATAATTCACAATTTAGCAGATTTTTAGCTAGACACAACGACATTTGGGCAACGGAATCCATATAAAGTTATTTCACAAAATTATTTTTTCAAAATAGTTATCGAAGTTTAAAAACATTTCGTACAGATAAACGGTTTTATTATCGGAAGAAAAAATTCTAGCTTCTGTCATTGCTACTTCAACAAATTTTATTTTGATGCAAACAAATTCCTTTTCCTTTTAATTTCCATAATTCCGGAAGAAATAGTTTAAATTTGATTAAATTTATTAAACTGATTTAAGTTATAGATTTCTTTTCAAAGAAAAAACAAATCTATAACTTAAATCAGTTGAATAAATTTAATCAGCTTTAAAGTGTTACAGTTTTAAATAATGATATTTTTATTTATATCAATACTATATAAGAAATTCATGTACAGATGTAGTAAAAGAAACTTTTACCTATTAAAGGTTTCTAACAGGGTTCCTACAAATACTTATTAAGTACAATTATATACAAATATACAATTCAGTATAACTTTTCAAAGTTTGTTTTTACTCTTATATAAAATTTGTATAGTTCTTTCTTGTACCCTTCTTTCATATTTTGTTCTTTACAAAATAAATGTAATAAATCATTCTAAAATGGGGGGACAATATATATAATACTGTCATTACAAACAGAACAATTGAATTTTATATTAGTGAGAGAGTAAATACTATAATTGTTAACAGAAATTATATACGTACATCCTTTTTTTATAAATTAAACTTGTTTATGGTTCTAGGTCACATCTAGCTGCCATTGTTATAAAATTAGCATAAAAATGGGCGTATTGTTCACTAAGCTTTTTTTTTAGTTATTGCAATAAAAATTTTATGCATTTCTTTCTAACTAATTTAAAAGTACTTAAAAATCGTTTGTCGTGAATAACTACATTGTAAAGTATTTATGACGTCATACGAAAACCATACGAAGGGTTAATAACTAACTTTTAACCCTTTGCGCTTATAAGACATGTACAGCATGACAAGGTGGTTTGTCCATTAACTCTACCATATTTAAAGGTGTTTTGTCTGTTGGATCATAAGACATGTACCACATGACACACTGAATGTTGAACTGTAATGACTGCTCATACTTCACATTACATGAATATTTTATTTAATAACTGCAAACACATTCATTTATTAGAAAAATAGTAAATAAAATAATACAAAACCACGTTGAATTATTTTTTAAAATTAAAAACTAATAAAAACAGCACTGAGGACGTATTTAGCGCATTTAGTATTCAACTTTGGGGAAACAAGGTTAGAACCATAGACAATTTATATAACTACGTTATATAGATATATATCTATAATATAAGGATAGAGAATATCACTTTATTTTCTTCCAAGCCGTCAATAAGGTAAGGTCGCTAGTGTCCAATGCTAGTGTCCGTCTTGTTTCGCTTGGTTTCGCCTAGTTTCGTTCCATGTAGATCGTTTATGTTTTGCTTCCGGTTTCTGTCATTAATAAAATAGTGGTTTGATAAATCTATCATATGTGATAAATATAGATATTTTGTCATTCGCGAGTTTGTGAAATCGTAAAACACTTTGTGAATTTTAATTAAAATTATCTAATAAAAAGTCACTCAAAAATAATATTTCAGAATTTGATGGTAAAACTTACACGCCAAAAAACAAATCAAATTTTCATTCATTGTCATAAAATTTATTTGCACATGTTTTCTTAAAAAAATACATTTACAACTTAAAAAAGGAGACATGAAATATGCTTTATTAGTTCAGGTACTGTTTTCAAGAAACGTTTTCTTTTTTTTTACTATATTTTATTTTAAAAGAATTTTCACGTGAATTTTTTCAAAAAGACATGACCTAGTTTAATTTACAAATTTGAAAAGGTATATGTAGAATTAAAGACCATAATTCAAAATTGCATAAATAATTCAAAAATTACTGTACTCTACAAAAGTATTTTAAATGTCAGCTGCAAGTCAGTCAGCCTTTAGAGCGATTATTTAGCGAAATATTATTTTGAAAAATGAATGCATAAATAATTCAAAAATTACTGTACTATATAAAAGTATTAAATAAAAAATAATAAAAATATATTAAATGTGTTTTAATTTTATTTCTGAAATCCCTTGTTAAAAATCCTTTTAAGATCGATTAACTTTGATTTTTCTGATTGATACTTGATTTAATTGAATATGTTGATTTTTTTTTATTAGATTGTATTTTTAGATACCTCATTTGCAATACTTTTCTAAAAATAATTTTTTTCAATGTAACTAAATCAAATATCAATCAGAAATATGTGTATAAGAGTAAAAATGTAAGATGAAATTTGAGTGTAGTGGCATTTCAAACGCGCGCTCCTAAAATTTTGTTTTTTTCCGGACCGAGAGATGGCATGTAAATAGTGGTTTAGCACCGTTGTACAGAGATAGTTATCTTTAGTGTATTTGATCTGTGGTTAGAACGTCAAAAGAATCCGTCAAAAAAAGAACGTCGGTCGTTGTCATGTGCTACATGTCTTACCAGCCTATTTATAACTCACTTTTTTTTTTTGCTTGAGTGCAAAGAGTTAAATTAGATGGAGCAAATTGGGAGCAATTTTTTAATATAAAGTAATTGTATAAAAATGCATTATTTGACAAGATTTTGATAATAGAAATAGTCAAACAAAAAAATTTTTTTGTTTGTAAATAACTAATTAAGTAATTAAGTTTCAGGTGGAGCAATTACTGATTCCAAAGGAGCAATTTAGCCATATAAAAAACAGAACGATTTTCCAACTTTCGGCGCCAACTTCTTTCCGGTGTTGATATCCCATCCGATTATAGCAGGTATATCATATCTATGGTCTATTAAAGGCAGGAAATTTAATTTCTATTTGACATAAGGCATCTAATTATAAAAATATTTAAAAAAGATAAATAATAAATATAGTTAATAAAGTATAAAGTGAAATTAAAAAACGTTTATTATTTCTTGTAGGTTTATTAAAGTATAGGTATGCAAATATTTTACAAAAAGTGTATAAGTATCAAAAAGGTCAAAGTATAAAAAATAAAAATGTTATGAATTTGAATTAAAATGACAAACCAAGAAGAATTTTTTTACCAAAAAATCACTTCAAATGCTTCAAACCGAATACTTCCATTTCTATTAGAAAGTATTTTAGATAGTTCAGAAAGTGATTTATCACACTCCGAAGATGATTCAACAAGTGAAGATGAATATTTATCCGACTTGAATGACGATAAAATAAACGATATATTATATACATTAATAAGCCGAAGTGACATTCATGAAGAAAATAAAAACGCCCAAAATCAAGATAACTCTTCAGATCAGTGGATTGTTACGAGTACTGCAAAGCCAATAATTGCAAATGTACAAACTCCACTTGAAGCTTTTTCACTGATATTCGACGAGAATATCTTAAACATAATCGTGAAGAATACAAATAAAGAAGCAGTCAGTCAAAAAGAGTCCAATTGGAGATTGTGTGATACCGAAGAAATTCAAGCTTATCTAGGTGTGTTAATCCTTACTGGGTGTTTAAAATTATCCCATCTATCGGCTGAAATATTATGGGATGAAAAATATGGTCCGCCAATTTTTCGGTCTGTATTCGCATTGAAACGATACAAAAATTTAAACCGTTACTTACGTTTCGATGATAAATCAACACGGAAATCACGTAAAATTGGTGATCGATTAGCTCCAGTTCGTGATTTATTTGATAAATTCAATAAAAATTTGATAGATCACTTCATACCCGGTGATAATTTAACCATTACCGAACAATTTATACCTTTTGACGGCAATTGTATTTTTAAACAGTGTATGGCCACTGACCCGGCACAGTTTGGCTTTAAAATTTGCTGGTTATGTGATACAAAAACGTCGTATCCATTGCAAGGATTTGCACACGTGGAAAAAATTGGGGAATCCCCGTCCGAGGACGTTATTAAACGGTTATGTCGATCATTCTATAAATCGAATCGAAATGTTACGTTAGACGAACCGTTTGCGGATATTAGTTTAGCACAATATCTTTTTAAAAAGGGTTTAACAGTCACGGGGCGAATTTGTCCAAAACGCGACAAATTACCGAAAGAATTTTTAAATATCGATAATCGCTCGGTCAACTCGGCAGTTTACGGTTTACACGAAAATGTGATTTTATTGTCGTATATGCGAAAACCGCAGGCGGCCGAACTGTACCTGACCACTCGACACAATCATAGTTTATTCAAATATATGTTTAATGAACAAGATGAACAGAAAACTGAACCACCAGAAGTTGTTCAATACTATCAAAACACCCAATTAAAAAATTCAGTTACGCACCTGGTGAATCAGTACACGATCAGATTGAAAAGAAAACAGTGGCCATTTATATTTTTCTATAATTTAGTGGATATCGCGGGATTGGCCGCGTATTTAATTTATCAACGGCAACACGAAAATCAATATAAATCGCGATATGAATTTTTAATTGATCTAGCAAATTCATTAATTGAACCGTTGGCGAAAAGATCCAAATCAAAATTGAAGGTGGATTCAGTTGCGGATGAAAATTCGGAACAGGGTGGTAGCTGTAATCTTTGTGAGTCGTCTCCAGAAGTCAGTCAAAGTGTTAAGTCGTGTGAGACTTGCGGTAGTCATGTTTGTAAGGAACATTCGTCGTCTATTGTAATCTGTGACCGTTGTTTTGGTAGATAAATATTATAAAAAATTCGACTTAATAAATTATTTTTGTTATATTTCTAAACAAAATTTGTACTTTTAATTATATTCCACCATTTTGAATGATTTTTTACTACGGAGCAGATTTAGATTTTGCGCAGATTAAAATTTCATACTTCACAGTTGTTGCTTTAAATGGAAAAGTTCATTTTTTTTTCTTCTTATAAATGAAAATAAAAGTTAAACAAAAGTTAGAGAATAAATTTACGAAATTTTAATTGCGTTTCCCATAAATAGTTTTGTTTCGTTTAGTAGTCTTGTGACATCATCTCTTCTACGCATAGAGTAATAGAGACAACATATCTATCTATACAACTGGGACCAGTGTAACCAGTAAGAGATAGAAAATATATTATATACGTGCACGGTGTTTACTTTGTATTGATGCGATATTGTCTATTTGTGTTAGTAATCATTGGTAGTAGTGGCCGTCACGTGACCGTACTTCGCATACATATGTATGATACCAGAACGCTCCGTGTGGGGACGTAACAATACCAATAACAATCGAATCCATTGTCTTGTAATAGGGTACTTGACTGCAATTAAAAAATGATTCTAAATGCTTTGATTTTACGTATTAACTAATTAATTTTTAATAAATTTTTGAAAATCGTAAAAAAAAAACTGTCCAATTTTAAATGAATAAATTGGCGCGAAAAACGATCCATCATGGTGACGTATGCGATGACGTCACATTTTGATGCAAGCAAATATTAATGTGTTCGCACTACTGTAACGTTAGGAAACGTTTTACAACATTTTTAACAAAAACATATTTTCAATAGATGTTAGGCTTTTTGTTTCGCAATATTTACAATTATTGCGTCCAGTCGAAATAATATTTAACACATGTGTAAAAATTATGCATTAAACTATAGTAACTATTTACATCAGTCACATGTTACTTATCTTATCTATGATATTTGTCATATTTGCTACAAAATATGACGTCATTTTAATGTAACGGCGCGTTTTTACTCATTTAAATGAAGGTTAAAAATTTGTCATAATCAAAGTAGAATTTTTAAATAACTAAAGAATATTTTTATTTATCACTACTAAAATTAAATATATTTACGAGTAATTCATAAAATTATTTAATATTTAAAATAAATTTTGAATACAGTCAGGTACCCTATTGACCTGCACTCATCGAGTGCCAGTGAGAAAGTGACTACTAAGTTGTCTAAGGTACACAAAAATGCACACTGCAGATTTCATAGTTGTGTTCATTACTCTAGGCTTCTACGACACTGTAAATCAAGCAACGAGCTCTATTGCCGATACAAAGATTACGCGAGCGTCTCTAGTGGTAAAATTAGAAATTGTATCAAGTAAAACATAATAGGACTAATTCGTATCGGCCAAAGCGCAAGTTGCTTGCGCTCAACTGCAAGCAATATATTCTTAAGAGATCTAAGTGTGCTTGTTTTAAATTAATAAAATTGTTATTTGTTAACTAACTCTTTTAAACAAACCATATGGAAAAATTTTTTTTGTCTCAAAATGCCGGACTTTTTACTGCCAGTAATAAGTACAATAGATAAGGTTACAAATAAAGAAAAAGAAAAAAGATCAAAGATCTTAACATCAAAAAAGTGAACCCTAGGAATTTACAAAATATAAATTATTAAACTATATTGATAAAACTAAAGATTATTTACCGTATGTCGGAAATCTGTCACAGATGACGGCACCTGTACCAGTGAATATATACATATCACAGCATTTTGAGCCGCCATATTGCAGGACGAGTCAACTCGTCTTAATCATTTAAAGAGTTAATTGTTTTTTGTTATAAATTTAAAATGAAATCACTAAGTGTGCTTGTTTTTAAGCATATATTGTTTGTAGTTGAGCGCAAGCCGCTTACCCCGCTTACGCTTAGGCTGATACGAGTTGACGATAGAAATGTAGGTATTATACCAATTACGAATATGATTGTGCGGGTTAGATTTTATATCACCAATTAGAAGTATACGCAATGCCGGATTTACACTAGGGGCACGTAGGACACTGGCCCCGGGCGGCAGATTTTTAGGGGCGACAAAATTTGGAACACACATGATAGGGTTGACCGGGGTAATTGTGAATGAATTTTCATGAACTGAGATAAAAGCGTTGTTTTAAGTATTTTTTATTTTATATATCACACTATGGTTGATTTACTTTTAATTCAACATTACTCAGGATGCACCACACAAATTTTGAGCAAATCCGTATGAAAAACAAAAATTTTATAAGCCATTCACATTTTCCCGGTGCAGTATTGCAAATCTTATGAATTTTGGAGTAAAAGTGAATGCCAGAAGAAAAATTATTTAGAATGGATTACAAGAGAAGTGAGGTACATCAGAGTAAAGCCCAACTCAAATTCTTCACATTTACCCCATTTTCAAATTTTTATCGTACTTTAGCCGTCACAATTTCTCTTTGTTTAATGCAAGTTACGCATACCTCAAATTTGTACAAAAATCAAGGTTAAATAAAAATAACAAAAATTATAGGAACAAATTTATTACAAGCTAAAAATAATATTTTGTCATTTTATCAAAAAAAAAGTCAAAAAATTACATGAATTTCACACAAAAACAAGGAAAATGAGACTTTCTCAAGGAAATCCAGTTAGCTCACATGAATAAAAAACAACAGCCTATTAGGCCTAATACTGTAAACGAAAAAAAAAATGGTTTTGTGTTAATCCTATTGCTCTTGCACAGTCACAGAGACATTGAAAACAAGTAATTTTTCTGTTTTTGTAAGTTGTTATTGGGTAAGGGAGCACAGCAATGATTTCGTAGATTGATACACAAAACATATCGCTCTTTACACAATTTTTTTTTTTGTATTGTTTGTACAACGGAAACTTGTACAATAATGTCACCACCATCTTTATCAACACTTTCAACTCCGAAAAGGACACTACTGAAATTTTTGACCGAATGGGGGCATTTGTGAATGACGTTCACAATTACCCCACAATTTTAAAATCATGGAGTAATTGTGAATTGGTAATAAATTGTCCAATTTCTTTAGAAATTAATAAGGAACTCTCTCAGGGTTTAGAGCACTTCTTTAGAAGTACTATTAGCTATTAGAAGTAAGATACACAAATTTTTGCAAGGGTTTTTTCAAAATAAAAAAAAAAGATACTAATACTTGGAGAATTATTATTAAATTTTAATAGCATATTAAGAAAGGACAGAAAAACAAAAAACAGAGTTGATTTTTAACAATATTAATGTCATTTTAGAAATTATATGCGCCGTTCACAATTGCCCCAATTCACAATTACTCCGGTCAACCCTAATTTGTTTTTTTTGGTCATCACTTATTTTTTCTAATAGAAAAATAAGAAATGGGAGCTATTTTTTTGTTTTGCTCGTCACTTATTTTTTGATAAGAAAATGTAAAAAAATAGGAAAGTTAATAAGAATTTTTTTTTTAATTTTTGTCAGGGACGGCATTTTTCACAGTGCCGCGAGAGGCACTTACAATAAATTCAGCCCTGAGTACACGTATATTTTTATGTATTTTTACGTGATACAGCTTCTAATTTTACCACCAGAGGCGCGAGTGAGAATCTTTGCATAGTTTTTGCATTGCTAATTCAACTGGTACAGGGTTTGTAAATATGCTAATTATTATGAATATTATTAAGTACTGTAAATTGTAAAGTTGTTTTTATTGCTACCACCTTCAGCTGTTTAACCTAGTCGCAGTAGTTTTTCTGTTCACCACCAGATGGCTAATTGGTTTCTTTTTAGAAGAAATATAAAGGGTGAAACAAAATCGGGTGTTTTGAAAAGAAAAAAAAATGAATTCCTGGTTATATTTTATTTTATAGAATGCATATTATAAATAATTATGACAAAGTGTGTGTTATACTTAAAAAAAAAATTAAAGCGTTATAAAAAGAACGTAATGTAACAAAAAATTGTGAAATTAATGAAATTTTGCAAATTAGCTTAACACATTCCTCGATCTTGGACACGTTTTCGTGGTGCAGCTTTAATGATATCATCAACACGTAAAATCATTTCGGCAGCTTCAGCAGCCGACAGTAATACTTGCCGTTTAACTACAAATGATTCTGTAATTCCTAATTCTTTCATGTCACCTAATTTTCCTGTATTCATATCTGAAAATATGACAAAAAACGTAAATAATTTTCAGTGAATTAATAAATATTCGTTAATTTATTAAAAAATTTGGAGAGACAGGTCTACCCACACTGTCAACTTCCCACTGGATGCCCTTAAAGACTATTGCACATGAATAACTTTTTTTAATTCAGGGGACTCCTCCCCTGGGCCTCCGTTAGAGGCTTTGCCCCTTCCACCACACCGGGGGCTTCGGCTTCTATACCTAAGGGTGGGGGCCCCACCCTTATCAAACAAATGATAACATCATTCGTCTTCAAGATACACGAAACAAAAAATATTTCACAAAAAGTTTCTTATTTGGTTTTTTTTTTAATTTTATAATAATTTACTGGCGTTTTTAATATCACGGAAGGTTCTTAGACCATTATATAATAAAGACACGGTAAAAAATCCATATAAACTATGTTATGTTAATAAAGTTAATTCCGTTTTTTTATCACAAAAAACAAACCGCTAATCCGAATTTGCTGAAAACTTTATCCAGTCTTCGTTTTTTAATTACGCATCTAATGAAATTCGTCCGGAGTTGATATCATCATTTGTTCTCGAGATCTGCGAGACGAAAAAAAATTCACGAACGAACGCACACACATTCATCTCGCTAAAAACGATGGATTCGGATTCTAGTGACCTTGAAACGTGAAGATATGTCCAAATTAGCGATTCGTAAAATCGGACCCATTATAATAACTTCCAATGGGAAGTTAATAATTAGCAGTTTTTCAAATCTTCATCTTTTAAATTAAATTTTTATTTATTATTTTTATTTTATGTATTTTTTTTTTTTACTAAAAATGTTACTTACTTAAACCGTAAGTGGTTTTTCCCTGAACATGATGAGCCCGTAATTCGCTGATTAACTGTGCCGAATCGTATCCGGCATTATCGGCTATAATTGTCGGAAGTTGTTGTAAGGCTCGAGCGAACGCTTCCATGGCCACGGCTTCTTTACCAGGAGTTTTTGAAGCCTCTTGATTCACAGCCACTGCCATCAACATTTCACTGGATCCTAGAATAATGTTGACAGAAATAAATATCAGACATCATAAATAAATAATAAACAAATACTTTACTTCGCAAAACACCACTTTTATTTTTGAAACTGTGACAATATTGTTTCGAACCGTTAGTTCATGTTCAAAACTTTAAAATTGTATTTTTCTGTAATATTGTCTGTTTGTCAATTTCAATCTTTTATCACGTGTTTGTTTGCATTTGTCGTATGTAAATGTAATCTTGTTTTTCTTGTTTTTCGGAATCTCCCACCACCCCCGCCCCTTCCACTTCCACACCATATACCACTCCCCCTTCATAAGTATAGGTAGATGAAATTAGTATATAAGGGCATGTATCGAATGTAATTTTTATTCTGTTTGAAAATGAACTAACGGTTCGAAACAGTATTGTCACACTTTTTAATTTCAAATGTTATCGAGTGCCTGTGAAACATTATTAATGTATGGCGGACTTTTGTCCGTATTTTAAACATACACCAATATTTATATGTTCACTTAATGTCCAGCTTTGGCTGATACTTGAACACTCGATGTACCCTGGCAAATGGCCAATTCATTATGTTAAAACTGGATCGGCTGGGACTCGAACCCGGATCTCTTGGTTACTAGCCAAGCGCCTTACCAATTACGCCATCGACCGTTCGTTCGAGTGCCACTCCAATTTTGATAATCAATCAAACACATCCTCTCTTTAATGCGAGACGCAGTTACACTTTTTAATTTCAAATGTTATTGAGTGCCTGTGAAACATTATTAATGTCTGGCGGACTTTTGTCCGAATTTTAAACATACACCAATATTCATATGTTCACATCGAGTGTTCAAGTATCAGCCAAAGCTGGACATTAAGTGAATATATGAATATTGGTGTATGTTTAAAATACGGACAAAAGTCCGCCAGACATTAATAATGTTTCACAGGCACTCGATAACATTTGAAATTAAAAAGTGTAACTGCGTCTCGTATTAAAGAGAGGATGTGTTTGATTGATTATCAGAATTGGAGTGGCACTCGAACGAACGGTCGATGGCGTAATTGGTAAGGCGCTTGGCTAGTAACCAAGAGATCCGGGTTCGAGTCCCAGCAGATCCAGTTTTGATAATTTTTCAAACACTATGTGAATTTTAAGTATAGTCACAGTTTCAAAAATAAAAGTGGTATTTTGCAAAGTGAAGTATTTTTTTATTATTTACAAATATGGAATACCATAAAGTAACGCTCGAATCTATTAACATTATCAGACATCTTCGGGAGTATTCACGTTGCGTAAACTTACCTCCTCCGTAGACAATTCGCGTTTCTTTCACAGTGGCTGCCAGCACACACAATGCATCGTGAAGAGATCGTTCCGCCTCATCGATAATTTGTTGCGTGGCACCGCGTATTACGATTGTGCAAGCTTCACCCAGCGGTACACCTCCAAAGCGTAACAGAACATCTTCGCCGATCATCACTTGTTCGATCACTTCGCACTGTCCAAGTTTAACTGATTCCGGGCTATCGAATGTCGAAACAATTTCGCCGCCGGTAACCAACGCAAGACGTTCGATTCCGTCGAAATCAGCGTGTTCGATTGCCATAACTCCAGCATCAGCAAACAATTGCTCCGGGTAATTATAGATCAATTGTCTGTTGACGAAAACGTTACAATTGTGTTTAAGAATCTTGTTGACTTTGTCGCGCATCTTTTCTTTCTCAGCCAATTCTAATTCGGCAATTTTCGCCATCGAATCAACTTTAATGTGTGAACCGAAAACTTTTATCTTGTCCGTGTCCATTGGCGTGTTCGCGATTAAGATTCTAGCGTTTTCTACGCGTTTTGGTTGATGTAAACCTGGTTTCTTATCCAACAGGAAACCAGAGTCGAGAAATGATTCTTCCAATGTACCACCGGTTTTTTTAATGATCTGAATGGCGGACAGATTTCCGGAGCCTTTTAATCGAAGTACAGCATCGACGGCCAATTTTGAAAAATGTTCTTTATGTTGAGATAAGATTTTTGAACTGAGTGTTGTCCGGGCAATGTTCATTAAATCCGCACGGAATTTCTCGTCGTTGTTACTATTGTCTTCGGCTGCGTTCTTTAAAGCGTTCTGTGCCACTTCGGTCGCCTTACGCCATCCAGCAATGATTGTTTGAGGATGAATCTTCTGGTCCACAAGTTTTTCAGCTTCACGTAAGAGTTCAGCGGCTTCACAAAAAAAAAAAGAAAAATTAGGTTACAGTTTCAAAATACGCTGCCAATGGGGTGTGGCACACAGCTTCCTCGTACTCGTAAAAGCACCTTGGTAATTTAATGCCCAATATATGAGTTGCCTAGTATCAAAATCTACTAATTCCATTTGATAAAGATCATGGGAAATAGCAAAAAACCATAACTCAGTTCAAAATTAATTTTTCGATTAAAAAGTCATAATTATATTAACTAACAAGGTAAAAAAGATGATTAGTACTATTATCAAAAAACAAAATTATCGTTTTACCCCTTTTTTAATCAAAATTATTTGAATTTATTAGATTTTGATAGTAACATTTATATAAAATGCGCTTTAAAACAGAAATTGTAAGGGAAATTTATTTAAAAAAAAAAAAAAAAAAAAAAAAAAAAAAAAAAAAAAAAAAAAACTTGATTCAGTAATATTGGATGTATCAGGGTTAGACTATACAATTTGTTTTGTAATATTGTAAACTATTTTCATTTTGTCACTTAAAACCAAAGTGCTTACTTAGTAATTCATTTACATCTACGATTTCATTATTTAAAATTTTATATAAATACTAAAATACAAATTTTACGTGAAAACATAATTTTATACTTCGTACGTCCCGCATGTCAGTGAAAATATTAAAATTTGAACGGTTAAAATCTAAAATATAGGTTATGTATGGGTATTTAGCAGGATTTGCAAAGTTTTCAATGTAATTTTAGCAGAATTTGAAAATTATGTTATATTTCAGTTGCAGATTTCTTTAGGCCTGAGACACACGAGCGTTAAGATAACGTACGTTGTAACGCACGTTATTTTTAACGTACGTTACTATAAATACTTGTCACTCGAGCGTTGAATATATTTCAGTGACGTCCGTTGATTATAATACAAGATGGACGCTATTAAAACGGTTATACATTTTATTACCTGGCGATGCATTATTTAAATAAAAAAAAAAAATAAAATAAAATAAAAAAGATATTAGAAAAGAAAATGGTACATCTCATAATTAGTGAGATATTTACACGGTCATTTTTATACTTCATATACAAAAGTACGTCTCAGAACTAATGATGAAAAATTTTTCAATTACTTCCAAATGTCGAAAAATTCTTTTGATGAACTGCTGTCTTTCTTAAGGGGAGGTTTACTTGAGAGTCGTTAAAAAAAATCCATTTTTTTTTTTTTTTTTTTTTTGTAGAAATTGGTAGCTAATTATGTGTAGAATATGTTCCCAAAGTGATTTTGTTGAAAGTAATTTAAGGGAAGATTTACTTGAAATTTGATAAAAAAAACTCGATTTTCTTTTTGCCGAAATTGATAGCAAATTATGTGTGGAATATGTTCCCAAAGTGATTTTACTGAAAATAATTTAAAAACAATATTCTTGCATATTAACCGAATCCAGATTTCTATAAAAAAAAATTCAAGAAACATAGTTCACGCAATAATGAGTATTAAATATAAAATTTTGAAAATACGTTTCTTTATATATATTTTATAATATCTCGGAACTACATTTTTGAAACTGGCGGACACGATAACTCAAAAACTATTCGATGGATCCTTATTTTTAATTTTTTATTTTAAAGGTAATTCAATTCTTCGGCACCTCTACCTAAGTTCGATACACTTTCAATATTTTTTTTATTTTTAAGTTTACTTTAAAGAGCGAAAAATAAGATAAAAATCGTAATCAAAAGTTCAAACATCCGCCATTTTTTTTTTCTTTCAGCAATTTATTGATATTATAGGTAGAGGTGCCGGTACTCTTCATATATTTTATAAATCTTTTTTGTTTTTGGATTTCGGTGGTTTATTACCGGCGCTAGGATGTCCGCCAACAAGGCATTAGATTTTCGGATCGTCACACTGCACTATCTATAAAATGGACAATTTTTTATATTTTTCCTTGAAAAATTTTTTTTGTACAGTTTAATACTTAATAAATATGTATACAAAATTTGAAATTGATATTTACTTCCGTTCTTGAGAAAAAAATTCTAGAAAAATACATAATTTTTAAGGACTCTCAAGTAAACCTCCCCTTAAAAATTTGATTAAAATTTGTTAAAAAATAAAACAACAAAAAAAAAAAAAATAATAAAATATAATCTTAATTTTATTTTTATACTTATAATCAAATAAAAAATACCAAAAATACGGACGTTAATAATATAACGTGTGAATTCTATCAGTATGTTGTATCAATGCTACAACGGACGTTCAGTAATTTCAACGTCCGTCTAGCTTGACCAGGTTGACAATCAACCGTACGTCCGTTGCAACGTACGTCAAAACCAACGGACGTTGATCGTGTGTCCGCTCGTATTTAAAATATAGTACCGCTACAACGTACGTGGTAATGTGCGTTGTAACGGACGTCATTTTAACGCTCGTGTGTCCCGGGCCTTAGTAAGCAGTTAAAATTACACCACAAATCCAATTTTACGTAGTGGCCGGTGCAAATTTAAGGGGAAGTACGTAAAATCGGAAGATCAGGGGCGTCGGTAAACTTTTGTTTTGGGGGGTTGGTAAATATTATTTATCTGAATTTATTTAAAACAATATTATCTTAAGAGACAATTTACACTTAAAATTCGGTTGTGTAGACAAAGGAAATCGAATGTTATACTAATGAACATGAGTGACAACTTGTAGAAAACTGTCCAAAAATCAACTTCACTATCACATTCATCAGCGTAAAAAACGCCAAATAGCGGATGCTGACAAAAATTCTAGAATATTCTACTCGTGAACTGGCAAAGATACCAAAAAACAAACTTCACTATTGAATTGCGCACTAAAAATTAGATTAAGCAGCGCATTTTGACAAAAATTCTAGAATGTTCTATTCGTCAACTAACAAAGATATCGGAAAATCGATTGTACCATTTAATTGGTCATCGATTAAAAGACGGAATAGCACATTTTCATAAATGTTCTAGAATTTTCTATTCGTCAGATAGCAAAAATTGTTTGTCAAAATCGGACATTTGGTTTACATTAGTTTAATTTCGGTTGGACAATTAAGTGGTGCAATAGATTTTCCAATATCTTTGTTAGTTGACAAATAGAATATTCTAGAACATTTCTCAAAATATGTTATTTGGTCTCTTTTTTGGCACTCAATTCAATGACGACGTTTGTTTTTGAATATCTTTGCTTGTTGACGAATAGAATATTCCAGAACATTTGTCAAAATGTTTAATTTGACCTCTTTTACAATGGACAATTAAATAGTATAATTGATTTTTCAGTATCTTTGCTAGTTGACAAATAGAACATTCTAGAATTTTTGTCAAACTACACTGATTAATCTCATTTTTAATGACCAATTCAACGATGAAGTTTGTTTTTTGATATCTCTGCTAGTTGATGATTAGAATGTTCTAAAATTTTACGTTACTCATTTTGCATTTGCATTTTGCATATTACGTATACAGAATATGTGCATATATATCTTCAGTGAAATTTTAAAATTTTTAAAGGCTACGAGACCCTCAGACAATATTACCTACGGCCCTGACTCGGGCTTGGTACATAAATTTTCACCAACACAGACAAACAACAACATATCTGTGAGAGGAGAACCCCACTAAATCGCTGACGTCACTACGTAAAATCGGAGTACGTACCATTGGATGGCCACTGTACAACAAAAAATGTTAAGGGGCATATGCCTTGTTGCATTTAAAAATTAATGGCCCTAACAAATCAAAAAATTCGAAAAGTGCATTTAGTAGATTTTGATACTAGGCGACACATATCTTTATGTAATTTAATATAGGTATATAAATTAACAAAAATAAATAAACAAAACGATTCATAAAAAATTGAGCGAAGTGGGACTAGCAGTAAATAAGATATTGACATTTAATGGGATTTCATGGTAGTGCCGTGGATACTATTACTCCGAATGCAATGAAATTTGTAGGGGACCATCTAGGAATCAGACCGCATAATTTCTGACAATTTCATAAAAAAGAAATGAATAGTTCAGAAGTTATGCCACTTGGTGCAATTTAGTATATTAATGGAATGGCAGTGTTGTGCTTATCTAGATCACGTTATCTGAAATTTTATCTAAATAACGTTTCCGTTATCTATTATCTTTTATCTAGATATTTTCAAAAGAAGTTACCTTTTATCTAGATATTTTCAAAAGAAGTTATCTTTTATCTTATCTTTTTATTAAGCGAGGGAAAAAGATAAGATAACAAAAATAAAAATACATCTTTATTTTTTCTGAAAAATAGAAAATTGAAGCTAAATTCACCGTTTCCCTATATGTATTCATTTGGCCGACCATGTAATTCAGAAAAATTTTGATACTTTCTTCAGAATTACAAAAATATTTAAAAGCAATTATTTAATTTTAAACAGAATTCTTGTTGTGTGGAATTATTGCCATCATTAGTTGGAATAACATTTAGTCGTGTAATATGAAATGTCGTATTCCGACCACTTGATCTACCATGTAATTCAAAGAAGTATTGACATTTTTTTAAGCATTAGAGAAATGTTTAGAATCAATTTTCATATTTTAAATGGAATTCTTGTAGCTAGAAATTATTTCTACCATTAGTTGGAATAACATTTAATCGCGTAATATGAAGTGTCGTTTTCCGACCACTTGGTCGATCATGTAATTCAGATAAATATATATCGACACTTTTTAAGCACTTTTTTAAACAAAAAAATGTTGTACTCTATTGTGCTAGACGTATGCTATCATGGATCGTAAATAAAATAACTAAATTCCAAAACATGCGATTTTCATCGCCGAAAAAACGATTCTTTAACATTTTTGTAATTTATTGTAATTTACACATCTTTCTGGGGACCGGTGAGATACTTTCGCAGCCCGGCACCGCTCCACGGACCGGCGGTTGAGAAACACTGACCAAATGGGTAATTCCATAGTCACCATTACAATTTGATTTAAAATTAGGATTAAAATCTTTTGAATTTTCAACTTGGTCACTTACATTACTCAAAAAGGAACATTATTTTTCATCTTTTATACAATGAGAATTTTCTAATTTTTTTGATAACAAACAGCTTTATTTAAATAAATTTAAACAAATAATGTTTCAATAAATTATTTTAATAAGAAATTTCATAACTTATTATATATTTTTTATAAAAATGTAATTTTTAGTCGGTCACTTACATTACACCCTCTTTGGTCACTTACATTACAGACACTTTAAAACAAGTTTTATTAAAAAGTAAGTGGTTTATTAGTTCGATTTTTTGGAAAATATGATAGATAACAAAAATAAAAGTTTATTTTTAGTAATTAAAAAAACGTCTGTCGATTTTGATAGCTTCCATTATTCGAATTCGTAGCTTGACAAAAAATCAAAATAATACTCAAAACGAGTATAATAATTATCTCAGCAGAAAGAAAAATGTAAGTTTAGTTCTATTTTAATATTCACTTTAAAAAATCACAAGTTACGGTAATTTTTTTTATAAAGTAAAAAATTTTTAAGCTAAATTTACAGAATAAAGATAATTACAGGTAAAAAATAAAATAAAAAAAAAAAAACGTTGTAATCAGTTATTTAGTCTTTTGAGTATCAAGTAGGCATGATATTGATTAATTAATTAATTTCATTTTTTAATTTTTACTAAAATTCCATATTTTCATGGAATTACCCAAATGCATTATTTCTGTAAATATTATCTTATCTGTTATCTAAAATTTTATCTAGATAATGGTTAAATTATCCGTTATCTTTATCTAGATATTTTAAATTATGTTATCTATTATCTGTTATCTAGATAATAAAATTCGGTATCTTGTCCAACACTGGTAGCGGCGTAGCTACCGTTACTCCGATTTCAATTAAATTAATACGGAACCATCTAGGAACCAAACTGCATAATTTCTGAAAATTTCATTAAAAACAATCGAATAGTTCAGAAGTTATGCTACTTGGTGCGAACTGGCGATACACAAACGGGCAGACACCAAACCAAAATTGTTCAGGAAGCTCTAAAACGTAAACTGTGCGTAAAATATTTTATTTTGGAGGGAAACAATTTTTTCTTTTTCAAAAGTGATCACAATGCTTCCGCGGCAATTTTCCAAATTAAATGCCAACGAAATTTTGTAGTTTTTTTTTTTTTTTTGATTGAAAACAAGTAAAAAGTACATAAAAATTGGTGGACACATTTAATTTCCGTTAAAAAGTATTAAAATTTAATATATTAAGCATTGCGTTTAGTAAGTAAATAACCCATTTACCTTTCTTTTTTTTTTTAAATTTGGGCAAAGGGAAATGCTAGAAAGAAAAACAAACAATTAAATTCAATTGTCATATTGATTTATTACTAAATAATATAGTTTCTAAGAGGAATAATAAAATCATATTAACATAACCTAAATTTCCTATAAATAAAAAATTAAGTTTTTAATATTTTTAATGAAAATTAAATCTGCGCAAAACACTTGACAACTTTATTTTTTCGTTGGCACGTAATTTGGGAATTAGCCACTTCCGCTACTTTAGTAGTCTCGGAAGCAAAATAAAATTTTTTTTACTTTTAGTAGTTTCGGAAGCAAAATAAATTTTTTTTACATAAATATACCTAAAACTGTAACTGAGGTAGTTCCATCACCAACTTCATCATCCTGAACTTTTGACATGTCCACGAGAATTTTCGCCGCCGGGTTATCGACTCCCACACTTTTCAAAATCGTTGCACCATCATTGGTCACTTCAACGTTACCGGCATTACGACCGTACGACACCAAAATTTTATCCATACCTTTTGGACCCAATGTACTTTTGACAAGATCGCCGATGGCAATTGCACCAATAAAACTTGACATACGAGCAATTTCACCTTTCTCTTCTTCAGCCTCATTTTTGAGGATTCGAACCGGATTTAACGAGACCTAACACATAAATAGAAACACTTTAATTTGTAAATTACACGAAAAGCACGTGGGATAATTCGAAAAACTATGGTAAAGCCGCATCTGATAATTAAATCAGTTTTTTTCACTTTAATTACAAATTATATTGATGAAAATATTATTTAGTACAGTTAAGTATTTACATAATTCGCTATATTACTTACCATTTTTATAAAATTAAGGAATTCCACGTATTTTAATCAAAAATAATTAAATTTTAACACAAACTAATGTACAATCTAGAGATTTCTGATTTTGACACTAACAAGAGGAGTGCTATCCTTTAAGTTGGTAATAATTTCGAAGTGGAATATCATCGTCGTTTGGATCATATGGCCACAGAATACAGAACCTGCACTACTATCTCTATCGTGTATCTGCAGTGTGCAGTGTTCTGAGCAAGTTAAGACTACTTATTAGGCTGTTCGTCCACTGGTTGCGGACAACTGCGATATTTGATTCTGACGATTACGCATGTCTGTCGTTCGTCCGAAATGATATGTCTACTGTCCGTCCACTAGCTCAATATTCGTCAGTATTTTTCTTTTCTTGTTTCACACCCAAAACAATTATCAAAGTTACACAGTTATAATTGTAATTTACCTTCAGTTTCATTTCAATAAAAATAAAAATCTCATGGAACGGACTTCTTCGCGGAACAAAATCCAAACAAACGGAAACGGACGCTTTCAATGGACGAGGATTTATAGTTTCACAGCTGTTTGGATCGTTCGTCCGTTTTCGTGCGTATTCGTCCGAATTAAATATCGCACGTTTCCGCATCCAAAGGACGGCCAACCTAATCTGCAGTGTGCAGTTCTGAGTATGCTAGGCTACTTAGTAATCACTCGTTCGATGATAGTGGATGAGCGTAGGTCAATTGTTTTGATCACGTTTTGATTTTTATAGTCATTATTACCGCCACCGCACGAAGCCACATATATCCGTATGTAGTATTATATATGTATACGTATGCGACACCACGCAACAACCTCAGATCACTCATGCACACAAGACAGATCACACAAATACAAACTAAACCCAGTGCACATATATAACATATTTTCTATCCCTTATTGGTTACACTGGTTTTAGTAATATAGAGATAGCCGAGATAGCAATGTCGCCTCTGTACTCTGTGATAGGACTTATCTTTTTTAACTGTACTCATAAATAAATGAATTCAAAAAATTTAAAGATCCTACAAATCAAACTGGCATGTCAAAAATGGGAACATTTTTATATTTTGGATACGGAAGTAATTTACTAGCAAGACGGATCCGGGTCAATAATCCGTCAGCCATGCGAAAAGGTGTCGGCAAATTAAAAAACTATCGTCTTGATTTCAATAGTTATTCAAATCGATGGAAGGGTGCCGTAGCAACAATTGTTCCGTCACCGGGATCTACTGTTTGGGGTGCAATTTGGGAACTCAACAATGAAGATTTACCGTCATTAGATGAACAAGAGGGTGTACATCAGAAAATGTATTTTGGTTTTGAAACAGACATTGAAACGCCGGAAGGAAAAATGATAAAATGTCGAACATATCAGCAAACATCACTCCCTGAAGATTGGTGCGAGATTGATTCGGTGCCGTTGGAACGTAGGCCCTCGGAAGTGTATAAAAGTTTTATTATTGAAGGTGCTACTGAAACGGGACTTCCTAGTGATTATATTGAAAAACTTAAGACAATTCCTTGTGTCCCAATCAAGGGTGAAGTCAATTTATTGAAGTCAAATTAATGTTAAAAGTTCTTAGTTTGTTAAAATATTTGCATAAAATGAATTATTTTCTATTTGAAATAAAAACGGCATTAATACCGTCATCAAAGGATATTTTAAAAAAAAAAAATAAAAATGATTCATTCCAAAAGATTCTTTGCATAATACATATAGGTAATATGGGTAATATTATTCAGTGTTGATTACAAATTTTTAAATAAAACAATTTATCAAGTTTCTTTTGTTTTTATTTTTATCTAGAAAAATTTTATACGACAGAATTTTTTTTTTTTTTTTTTTTTTTTTGGATAAAAGAAAAATGAAAATTTAATTTTATCTTTTGCATTCAAACTTTATTATGGCAGGGACTTGGGTATAGGTATTCACGGAACCGAACTAGCTTACGCCTTACAGGATTTGTCACAGTCTAGTCTTGGTATCTGTTTAGTGACGTTTAAAAATGACGTTATTGAAAATAATAATTTTAACCAAGGAAATAGAGTACTTATAATATTATATCGTATAACTATATCGTATATATATATTAGGCTGATCGTCCTTTGGATGCGGAAACGTTCGTAACGAATGAGTTACGAAATTCAAAAGGACATTTTAAAAATGTGTGTATTCGCTATGAGCTTTTGTCTGGAGGGAATCCAGCTCCTCAAAATCGGCTCCAGCGCCCAAGATGGACAGAACATATCAGGTTATCAGGACAGCATTTGTACATAATTTTAATATTTTTTTAAGAAATAGTATTTTGTTCTAAATACTTGTTTGATTTTTTCAAGGCGAGTATTTATTACGATTTCTATTTACCAGCTTCTACAAAATAAAAAAAAATCATTTGTAACACTACTATCAAACGTTATTTTATTTTAAAATTTTCAAAAAAAAAAATATAAAAGTTACCTCTTATATGCTTTTTTGGGTTAATTATTGAAAAATATGCTATTTTCCGACATTTTTGAGGTAAAATGAGCAGATGTATGGTTTTTATTAAACAAATTTCAGCTTTTTAATATATTTTTGCCTTAAAATCTACTTAATAAATTTCTAACACTGACTGACTGACAAACAATGCACAGCCTAAACCGTTCAGTTTGGAAGAATGAAATTTTGTATGGGAGTTCCCTATGTAACGTAGGTGAGCACTAAGAAAGGATTTTTGGAAATTCGTCCCCTAAGTAGGTTTAATAAGGGATGAAAATTTGTATGTAAATTCGTTATTTTTGAAGTTAGTGGTATATGTATAAAAATATATTACTTATGGCTATTAAAATAAATAATCTACTTAATAAATTTGTAACACTGACTGACTGACAGACAACGCACAGCCTAAACCGTTGGGTTTAGAAGAATGAAATTTTGCACAGGAGTTCCCTATGTAACGTAAGTGACCACTAAGAAAGGATTTTTGAAAATTCGCCCCCTAAGTGGGTTAAATAGGGAATGCAAATTTTTATGAAAATTCGTTTTTTGAAGCTAGAAAAATATGTTACTATGACTATTAAAATAAAAAATATTTAATGAATCTTTAACTTTGACTGACAGACAACGCACAACCTAAACTGTTGGGTTTAGGAGGACAAAATTAAGCACAGGAGTTATGAAAATTGGCGTTTAGGCTTCTCTTTATAAATAAAAGTCAGTTGTTTCTGGAAATTTATTCCCTAAGGAGTTAAAACAGAAAATGAAAGTTCATATGGGAAGTTCGTCATTTTTGAAGTTAGAAACGTGGATATTAATTTAGGCTTCTGAAAAACATTAAAAGTGAGCAGAAAGTGAGTACCTAATAAAAAGATGTTGCCGATGGGAAATCCCATCGGGCATACGGCTAGTATTTAATATTTTTAAAAATGTATGATAGAATTTGTCAAAATTTAAAATTATTTGTTTTGTCACAAAAAAAAAAAAATGAATGTGCAAATTTATTTACGTGTAAAATGCTGTGTTTGTACATAATAATTATAACAGTATTGTCATTTGGATAAAAAATTACGTAAAAATATTATTGTATGAATATGATTTAACGTAATTTTTATGCGATTGTAGCAAACTCTTATTAATTTTAATAAGGTGTAAACATAATCCAAATTCTGACCGTATCACATAAAACAAATTTTCTTGGTAATTTTCCTATAAAAAAAATGGAATAGATAGATTATAAAGATTTAATCAACTGAGAGAAATAGAATATAACTGAATCGTTAAATTGGATTAAAAAAATCATGACACGTCACTTATAAAACCGTTTTTTTTTTTTAATGTAGCATCGCAAAAAATGAGACAGAAAAAAAAAGACTGTGAGTGCGAGTGAAATGGAAAACGACATATTTCCTAATTTCCTCAAAAACTAATTATCTTAGAGCAATGGTGTAAAAATATTTTTTACGCATATTGCCTTTTACTTTGGCTTGGTGTAAAAAAAAATTGAAAAATTGCTTAATTCTGGCAAAAAACTCATTTTGTTGACAAAAAATGCCCGAAAGATCTACTTCTGGGCATCCGATATGTCTGGCTAACGAACGTAGCCGAGCCAATCTAGTATTCAGTACGCACACAAAATTTCATAAGCATTAATAAACGTTTCGTTCGAGAGTTATCGCGCGGATATATATATATATGTATATATATATATATATATATATATATATATATATATATATATATATATATATATATAATATATATATATATATAATATATATGTATGTATATATATATATATACATATATATATATATATATATATATATATATATATATATATATATATATATATATATATATATATATATATATATAACGTAGCCGAGCCAATCTAGTATTCAGTACGCACACAAAATTTCATAAGCATTAATAAACGTTTCGTTCGAGAGTTATCGCGCGGATATATATATATGTATATATATATATATATATATATATATATATATATATATATATATATATATATATATGTATATATATATATATATATATATATATATATATATATATATATATATATATATATATACATATATATATATCCGCGCGATATATATATATATATATATATATATATATATATACATACATATATATTATATATATATATATATATATATATATATATATATATATATATATATACATATATATATATCCGCGCGATAACTCTCGAACGAAACGTTTATTAATGCTTATGAAATTTTGTGTGCGTACTGAATACTAGATTGGCTCGGCTACGTTCGTTATATATATATGTATATATATATATATATATATATATATATATATATATACATATACATATATATATATATATTTATATATATATATATGTATATATATATATATATATATATATATATATATATATATATATATATATATTAGGGTGTGCCAAAAAACAAATTGAAAAACTGATCTCCGATCAAAATATCGTAGGATACGTCTAAACAAACATCCTCACCAAAGCGCAGCTCTAAATTCCAATTTTTAGAGGTGCATCATCGAGCCTAAAGTTTTCCCATTTAAATAACACAGGAAAAACAATTTTTTTGTATTATTTACTCCTGCAAACTACGAAGGAATATTTTTTCCATGAAATGAAAAGCACCTTATTAAGCATTAAATTTTGGACAAAAAATTTCTTTGAGTCAAATTTCTATCACCAATATTTCACTTTCTACAGAGCCTTAAAATTTAAATTTTACTTTTTTTTACATTTTTAAGCTAAACCATTCAAGATAGGACAAAAAGTTAAATGACAATTTTTTAGTCCAACTGACGCTTTACAAAAAAGTTGTTTAAAAATTTTTCGTATTACAAATAGTTACAAAGTTACAGACCCTCAAAATTTATTTTACTTTATTTTTTTTTTTAAATGGAAATTCAGCCATTACAGCCGGTGTTATAAAAAACCTGAACCTGGGATTATGACAGAAATTTCGGTCATTCTCGGTTTCTCGAGGTCTCAAAACAAATTTCTACCATAATCCCGGATTCAGGTCTTTTTATGACACCCGCTGTAATAGTTGAATTTCCTCTTCGCTAAAAAAATAAGTAAAATAAACTTTGAGAGTTTGTAACTTGGTAACTATTTGTAATACGAAAAATTTGTAAGGGACTTTTTTGTAAAGCGTCAATTGGACTACAAAATTGTCATTCAATATTTTGCCCTATCTTTAATAGTTTAGCTTAAAAATGTAAAAAAAAAACGTAAAATTTCAAGAAATTTAAATTTTAAGGCTCTGTAGCAAGTGAAATATTGGTGATAGAAATTTGACTCAATGAAATTTTTTGTCCAAAATTTAATGCTTATTAAGGTGCTTTGATTCATTTTATGGAAAAAAATTTCTTCATAGTTTGCAGGAGTAAATAATATAAAAAATCGTTTGTTTAGACGTATCTTACGATGTTTTGAGCGGAGAGCGTGAAAAAAACAAAATTTTTTTTTTTTGGAACATCATAATATATATATATATATATATATATATATATATATATATATATATATATATATATATATATATATATATATATATATATATATATATATATATATATATATATAAATTTTAGTGAATATCATTTTCGTATTCTAGGGACCTCAAAACATATTTCTGTTATGGTCCCGGGCTTAGGTCGCGTCATGACATCTACTGTAATAGCTGAATTTCGAGTTTTCGAAATTCGCTAAAAGAAATTATTTATTAATACACTGATTTGTAATTGAAATTTTGAAATTCGCACTGCTGTATGCGAGTTGTATAGTGTCATACAGCGTTGTCAAACTGCTTTGGTTCAATTGCTTCAAATTGGTGTCGATGTTATAAATTCTTATTAAAATACTATGATTTCTCTGATGATATCTTCAATTCAAAACGATCAACAAATAATTAAATTTTTTCTTTACATTCAGGACTTATTAATCTATGTTTCCCTAGTTTTATTGAATTCTGTCGAGTCATTATATTGTTAAATACAAAATAAGGGTACGTAGTCAGAATTTTCACATCTAATACATGGAGTAGATACAAACTTTAACACTAATTATCTTAACTCAGAAGCGATCAATCTTTCCCAAATTACAAGGACGATCAGGTGTAGCACTCTTCTTTATACTATTAAAATTTGAAAGTATTCTGTCGAAAAGTTGAATGTCGAGGTAACTCCCTTAAGCAAAAGAGGGATAAAAACGATAAAAATAAAATTTAAATAGTATATTGTAAATAAGTGGGAAAAATGGCTTCTTTCTCAGGAATATGAGTTAGTTGCGCGAGTCTGCAGCTTTTACCACGTATTTTACACTATACTTTTTCTACGATAACATTTTTTTCGTAAAATTTACATTAATATTTATTTAAATAAGTAGTAAAAATTTTATAAATTTATAATGTCCGTAAGATGTTAAGATATTAAAATTTTTGCCAATGCATACTTTGAAACTATGGAAACAAAAATTAATAATCAACATATTATGTATTTATGTATATTTTTAGAATGGGGTATTTGACAGTATACTATCAAAGAAAAGCAATTAAAACAAATTTTAATGAAAATTTATAATAAAAGACAGCATTTTATTATACTAATTCATCTTAACTATCATTATTTGATTTAAAAAAATTTAATTAAAAAAGTAATTTTTTAGCTAAAATCCACGTAAGCAGAAACGGGCTGTGACGTTGCTTTCTCTTATATTTCAACACTATCACCACTAGTGTTGCTACTTAATTTCCGGTTAGCAAACATAACTATGGAAATTAATCAAAATTTAATTAATCTTTTTATAAATCAACAATTTCTTTTCCTAGTTACAGGAATAATAAACATTTTTTTTTTTTTAGTTACAGAACACCTGTTGCTATCCAGAGAATGTGACGTCACTGACAGCTAGTAAACGTTTTCGCGCAAATTTTGAGAACAAATACTAAAATAATTTTTTCTAACAATTTTCGGCATTATTTTTAAAAATTAAAAACGTATACATGCATAATACATAAATATGTGTTTTTTAAAATAATTTCCCAAAATTAGTCAAATTCCCCATTATTTATATCGACTTTAAGTACAAAATAGTATATTGTTATTAAGGAGGGGTCCAAGAAAAATTAAAAAGAACTTTATTTTGCTCGTCACATTTCCTGGGGGAAATTTTTTTTAAAAATGTGATTTATTCCCGGGGGCCGGCATTTCTCTCCACGGCCTTGATTAAGGGGGGAGTTCACGCCAGAAACGGTTAAACTAATTTTTTTCGAATCTCGTTTTTTTTTTTTATTTTGTTCTGTGTTTCTTTACAAACACGGTGATATATAAAACATGGCCAAAATTTTTTTTTTCAAGTAGAGAAATATTTATTTGTGAGACGCTGCACAACCAAGTTGCTGCTCCTTTGCAGACAAAGCTCGCCCCCCCACCCCCGCGATTTGATCAGTAATATTTAGTTTTGGTGTGTACATGAGTTATAGTATGCACTGAGATAATGTTCTTTTCTTTGTATGACTTCGTATTTTCTCAAAGTTGATTTGTTTTTTTCAACATCTGCTTTGTATGTTATTTTACCGTTTCCCGAACTTTGCGTTTTTCCTGACAAGGAAAATCATATCTAAAGTTCTAGAAAAGATAGACTTAATTTTTTTTAAATTTTGTTCATAAACATATTGCGCATACAGCGGAGTATGCTTTTTCCATTTGAATAATTGTAACTATTTTTAAACATTTTTTTTTTACATAAAAATTGAGTTTTATAATTTTTAGAAGTTTGGGATTACAATTTTATAGTTAATTTAGTTAGTTGGGATTACAATTTTATAGTTAATAGAAACCCATACTCAGCTTTATGGACAGGTCCTTTAGGAATAAAATAATGAAAAAATATTTAAAAAATATTCATTACTTTTTGAGATATGGCGTTCCTTGTAAACGCTTAAAAACTTGTGAAAAAGGGCCCCCTCCCCCCACAGGGAAGAGTAATGAATGTTTCAAAAACAAAATGTTCTATTTGAAACCCTCCCTAATTTGAAAAAAATTTCAGCAAGCAAAATAACCATAAATAAAAAAGTTGCTTTTTTATTTGAACTCCCCCCTTAAATTACCAAAACAGCCTACTTTTTTATTATATTAAGCCGTGGGAAATTATTTTGCATGCTATTCCCGCACGGTGTGGGTGGTGTGGGCAGTTGTTAATTTTTTTTTTTTTTACGTAACTATAGTTAACCGTGCGCAAAATGTTACTTTTAAAAGTAGGAGTAGAAAAAATAATTTATCCAACTACATATATAACATTTTAAATTTACAGAATAGAAAATACGTTAGTTTATAGTTTCACTCATAGATGACCAATGTAATCTGTGTGGATGGTGTGGATAGTGTACATGGTGTACATGGTGTATATTCTATTTTCAAAATTACATATTGTTCTATTTTCAAATACTAAATAAGATAACAATGAATATGGAACAAAAGATTTATAATTAGTCTATTTCGTATAAAATCATTATTTGAAAAATGTGCTTCAAATACTAAGATAAAATTTTATGAATTAAAATTCCATTTTAATGACTTAAAAAAAAAAAATTAGTTAATTTATTTCCTTCTGTTTTTTTTTCTCTTTCGTTCCATATAAAAAATTACCACAATAAATATATTTTAAGACCAGGGAAAATGAATAGTACTTAAACATGTCACGTGACATCATTCCAATCGGTTGGGCGCCGTTGTCGGAGAGACGTCGCTGTTCTAATTTTGGCCTCGCGCACATTCATATTTAAATATTACGAATAAATACATGTTTCCTTACTAATAAATATCTACATATCATTTTGTTCAAGAAATATGTAATTTTATTGATACAACTTTTGTGTAAAGGATATAAATATATTTGAAAATTGTTTTGTTAATTATTTTTCCTTTTTTAATATGATTTTGTAAAAAAATTTTCCGCGTCTATTATAATTACAATTTTTGTTAAAGTTTTATTTTTCGTTAAAGTAAGACACAATTATATTCGTTTAATTTATGTTGTATACACATTCCGTTCTTTGTTTCCATTTAACACTATACACTTTATTGTTGGAACATTGTCAAGAAATGTAAACTTGTGCGAATGTTTTTCTCAAAAAAAAAATTTGAAAATAACGATTAGTAGTAGATTTAGAAATTGTGGTGAGTGTTATTGATCGATTTAAATTGTTTTTACGTAAAGTGTGTACAATAAATTTAGTTCTTAAAAAAGGTAAGTATTTTTTTTATGAATTTCTGTAATGTTTCAATTAAATTTATACTTTTTTTTTTTCAAAAAATTTGTATTTTTGTTAAAATTTAAACGTATTTTAATTGTTTTATTAGAGGGCTTTTATGTGTCTATAATATAGTGTACATGATATAAGTTACGCATTTATTCGCGCCACTTTCAATATTTTCAAAATTATACCGTGTCACTTTTTTCTAATTTTAAATTAATACGGTAATTTTTTTTCAAACTTAAGGGTTGTTACAACAGAATTAATAGTAAAATCAGTTCGGTCTGGAGACCAAACATTTTAACCCTTAGTGTACCGACGGCACTTTTAAGTCCAACTCTTTTTCGTGTCTGTGAAGCCAGACCGATATCATAGATAATAATACCCACATTGTATAAATGGGTTTTTAAGAACATTTGTGAACGAAACTCTTTTGGTCCACTAAGAGTTAAATTTAATTACGAGTATTGAAAGCTTCCGTTTAGTTTTCAATTTTTGAGAAAATGAACACCTCAGAAATATTTTGTTTACTATTTAGAATACTGTTTGTGCTTGTAACGTCCTTATTATTGCCCCGACATAGCTGCGAAATTTAATTGTACTACTTCACCTAATCCTAAACTCAGGTAGGAAAATTTCGGAAATATCGATGTTGTACAAAAAACTAACCCATGATTTGGTTTCATAAAACGATCTAGAATTCTAGACAGGAGTAAGGGCGCTCATACTGACCAAACTGGGCTTTAATTTAACTGACAGGAGTCAACAAACAAAAATCGTTAACATTAAAATTTTAGATTACCCGATAAAAGTTGTTATAATAAATATCAGTGGGATTAAGTAGGGCCATTTATAATTTCAGGTATTACTTTTTAAAACGTTTTTTTAAAGAACATTTTTAAAAAGTAATAAAAATTTTATAAACATGATCCATGAACCACTAATAAATATAAATTTCGTCTTTGAAAACTAAACTTTTTTATAACATATTCGAAATTGAATGTATTCCTTTTAGCCCTCTTTGTTCACAGAACAAATTATGTAATTCCATTGTTACCATGTACGTCAATAATTTCAAGTGCGTCACAGTTAATTGAGGATTACTTTAATTTTTTTATTTTATTTTATACATTTTGATTTAATGAATTAAAAATGTTCAATAGAAAAATATTTATACTGACATTCATTATACAGCGTTACAATGTCAATTTACGCGCCAAATATTTTTAATTTACAATCTGAATCGAACACGTTTAAATTTAATTCATTTCCTTAAGCAATAACTTTTTGTAGTTCAGCCAAAATCAAATAATAAATGTCAACAATTACACTAAACAGGAAGTTTTTGATATTATTTTTTTTAAATAAAAAAATATTGTTTTTTAAAACAAAAAAACTAAATGGTTTGTTCAAGTAATTCGTTTTAGAATGTATTTTGAACAAACCTAAATTTTGATTGTATTCGTTCAGAATGTGTTAATTAATATTTAATTACGTAACATATTTAATTAATTTTTTATTTATTATTAAAAGTTATGAGAACATTTTGTACAAAAAAATTTTATACTTAAAATACAATTATTTAAAAAAAAAAAAAATAGATTATTCATAGAACCAGTATTTTTATGTAGAAGAAACAAGTTCAAGATTCTTCAATGAATTATAATTTAATATAGAAATACATTTTATCGTATTTTATGAAGTACATAAATGTAAAAAAAGATAAATTAAAAATTTTTGTCGTCAAAAACGTCATACCGTTCCCATGACGTGTTATGATTTATTTATAGCGAAAAAAAAAATTGAATTAAATTTTAAAATAATATTGTACATAGAGTCAAGTAGATTTTAAAATGTGGGATTGCTGAATGATTCCAGTAGCGGAACGTATAAAAATAAAGTATAACATTTCAGTTGTATGTACCATATTCATACTTCAATAAGTTTAGTGTATATCTGAATGGGAGGTTTTTGTGTGAGTTCTGTAAGAATTGATTGCAAAATAACAAGTTTTTCTGTTTTATTTTATGAGTTACAAAACAATCAGTTTTTACCCGTGGTTTCTACTATTATTCTACATGTTTTTGCTTGGTAGTTGGTTATTCGTAGGTGTTTTAACTTTTAATACTATGACGGTTATAAGTCAGTTATAAATTATATTATAACCTATACTGACAAAACGCCCAATGTATGGAGTGTAGAATATAAGGAGGACTATCTTGTACGGAAAACAATAGAAAAATAGTTCAAAAAGTGTCCCGTTTTAAGTACTAAGTAACAGTTTAAAAACTCGCCAGAATAGCGCTAGAGTAGCAAAAGAATATAGTAATTTTTTTATGTTGAGTTTTATAAAAATTTTTAAAATAATAAAACTATTATATATAACAATTATAATCAAGTCCTAAGCGTGTTTGGAAAAAATTGTGGATAGCAGTGTGCTCGGGTGTGCTTGATCCCGCTTAAGTGTGTCAGTCACACAGCAACTGTAGCCGGGTTCAGATCGATTGTTATCAACCAGTTTCAACAATAAGAGAATACATATATAGTAATATGCAGGTACCGAAATACTAGCATACATATGCATAGCAGTCGTCTCCCTCCACGGACAGCGTGTGATGTTGGTACACATACAACTGTATATCGCACGCATACATTGATACGAGATCTATGTTGTAACATGTTGTGCGTTTGGAGGGGACAGAAATTACGTCATTTGTGACGTAAGCTACTGTCCACATTGAAAAAGCTAGTACAGAGATACGGAGTTTGTTTCTGAATATTCTGTGATTATAATAAAAAAACAATAATTACGTAACAACGCGGATGTTTTTCTTTCCTTGTTTACTTCTCTAAATTTACCCTTTTGCTACAATAACGCCGCCACTATTTACGCCTTTCTATGGACACTTTTTGATACAGAGAGTGTTCCTGATATCTACCCTCCATAGCCCAATGGTCCAATTGGTATAGACCGTATAGACTATTTTGACCATTTTGACCACGGAGTAATTTTGACAGATACATACATAATACATTTTACACGGAATTGTTAACATTCTCTGACGTGGTGTTAGCGAATTTCCAAAAGTGAAACTGGAAATACGCTATTACAGTAGGTGTCATGACAGGACCTAAGCCCGGGATCATAACAGGAATGTGTTTTGAGGTCCCTAGAATACGAAAATGATATTCACTAAAATTTATATATATATATATATATATATATATATATATATATATATATATATATATATATATATATATATATATATAAATTTTAGTGAATATCATTTTCACTGTGTATATATATATATATATATATATATATATATATATATATATATATATATATATATGTATATATATATATATATATATATATATATACAGGGTGTAAAGTAAATAAGTTTCATCCTTTTGAGAGATGGTTTATCTCGGTGTAAAATTGCCGAAGACATAAAAATTTTTTCGGAATTCGCTATCTGAGAAAATCGCATCCCAGCCAGCTCATCATTTAATATGAATTTCTCTGAATACGCCTCTGACCAAACTAAAATTATTCGCACCCTGTATAATAAAAATTTTTTAAAAATAAAAATAATTTTTTTTTTTATTTTACGACAATATGTAAACATCTGCCGACTTTTGAATTGATAGGTACTGTATAGTAAAAAAAAAACCGAACACTGCTTTTCATAAATTGTGGTTAAAATATGTTTGAAATATTTTTGTATGTTTTTATTTCACAGGACGTTATGAATATTGCAAGAACCGTAACTCTGGTATTGTTGCATTTCTTTAATTACAAATATTTAGTTGCATTACTTTAATTACAAGTATTAATTTAATTAAAAATTACATTAAAAATTACACTTGAATTTTTAAACAAACCAAAATAAACACTTTCCTTTAACTGTCATAAAACATTGTTGTTAATATTGTTGGTACACAACACAGATTAAAAAGTGAATTTTTATTCATAAGTGAGTAACTTTAGCGGAAAACTGTAACAGAGAATTCCAAACTTCGGCATTAATTATCATTATTGTACAATTATTTTACCAAATTTGTTCTATTATACCAACAAGCTGATACAAAACACATTTAAAAATTTACGTACTATAAACATACATAGTAGTCCGTCTATTGTGTAAGCAAATATACAGTAAGGTAAATGTCCCAAATTCCGACACTTTAAGGAAGAACCAAACATATTTTCCTAAAATAATTTAAAATTCGTTGGAAAGGCTGAAAGTCTTTTGTCAACAACCAGACCAAAATTTTTACTTTAGATAAATTATCACTTAAGAAAAATAGAAAGATAAAATACAAAAAATAAGAATTTTTGTACTACTGCAATGGCACATAATTTCGACATCTACCATAAGAACTTAGCTCTAAATTCAATACCTTTGTGAACTTATTTTCGTGTTTTTAAATTCAACAGTGTCCATAATTTTGACTATAAACGCTTTAGCTCAAATAAAAAAGAAAAAAAAATGATAAAGATGCATTTAAGTATAATTTATTGAAAAATTGCTTTATTTATTACACGTACATATTAGTTAATAATGTACTTTTCCAATTTCTGCTAATATGAAAATTAATACTGTTTTGTTGTATATTTCGCAAAATAACTAATTGATCATTAATTTTAGTACAATATTTGTTAAAAATAAATCGAAATATACAAAACGAACGTAGCAGAATTTTTTTAAATTCTTTAAAATAATATAAACGTTTGATTTTAAGACACTGTCTGATTTTGGGTCATTTACCTTATCTATTGATTCATTCAAATTGATAAATATTCCTTTTCATTTCCCAGTGTGTCAAAATCGTCAAAACATTTTTTTTAAATAAACAATTACAGACATGCTCACATACATATGTACTTGGGGATTCACAGCAATGATGATGATATCATCACATCAACCATTGATAATCAAGGAGTTGGCCAAGTGCGTATTTAACACACATTAAGCCGAGTTCCTGAGTTATTTGCGTTTTTGTATTTTTGGAGATAAAATACATCGCATAGCATATTTTTTTACGGTTTACTGTGAAAATAAATAAATATATTTGTACTTGTGTTACTTAAGGGTCAATTAAGTGGTAATTGGATTCCTTACAAACCACATGGACTTCGACATACAATATTTCTGAAACAAGGTGTAAAGATTAGAAGTTGTTAAAAGAACCTTAACTTGATTTTAAAAGATTTTTTTAATGATATGCTGCAAACAATTATTTTTGAAGGAACTTACGAAAAAAAATTTTCGTAAGTTCTCTTCTCTTCTAAATTTCTCTTAATAATTTTGATTTGAATTTTTGGAAATGTTATCTAACACTTTCAGTCCCACGGCTTCGGCATCCGAAACCAAACAAAACTTCCCTAGAGGCCGACCGCGATCAATGACTAATTGATTAGTTGATTACTCATTGTCATTATGTGTGCGATGTTTATCGTGTTTATCATTCTTCATCACACGGATGTGTTCCCATTCACACAAACACATACATACCAACAAACACTACTATCTTGGTTTCTATGTATAAAAAATTTTAAGATAAACAAAAAATACATAAAAAATATAATTTATATTTTTAAATAAAATTGATTTGAATGCCAGTGTATAAATGTAGTATGTATGTAGTATGTACGTATCACGTAGTACGTCTGTTTACAGTTTTACACATACATACGTGTGGAACTTTTATTTTATGTATTTGTTTATATAGTTTTTTTTTTTTAAATATTGCCGGCTTCCGGGGAAATTTACTATGAAAGTGCTCGGGCCTCATAGTGCTAATATCAGAATATACTTTGACGTAAAATTTCACTTACTGAGTGTACTAAAAGTGTTTATGCCCAGCTTTAAATACGGAAGATGGGTACCATAAGAAATTAAGAAAGAAATTATTTTACTGACGGTTAATTGAGATATCTATCTGTAGCATGTATTGTATTTACAAAATTTCGTTTTCATACATGCAAAAGCGTGGAAATTCTGAAAATGTTACAATCAAAAAATTATAAGAACTTCCAGAGTTCTTCGGAACCCTAATTTTTGAAAATTAATTTTTAAAGACATACATAAACATAATATTTTATTACCTGTCAAACTGAATATATTTATGTGTTTTGGAAACACCAGTAACCTATTTATTTTATAAGTATGTATATGCATTTGTAGTTGAATGTGTATGTGTGATTATGTGAATATGTGATCCAGAATAAAGATGGAACAATGTGATCGTTGCATGAATTAACTGTGTGAAAATAAATTAGCGATTTATAATTTTTTTAAATCAAAGTATTAAAATTAAAAGTATGTGTATGTGCGTGAATAATAAACCAATTGTATATTTTAGAAATGTTTTAAAATTTAATTGTTGTGTCATAAAAATACTTCAACTTAACGTACTTGCTCTGAGATAGTCAGGTACAAAAGTTTATCTCAGCAAAAAAACTTTATTTTATCAAAAATTAAATAATGTATTGATATTCTTCAGTTATTATATTTGTATACCACTTGTTTTTTGTATTTCCGCGCACTTATGTTGTAGCAATTTAAAAGAATTGTTGAAAAAATGTTGTAAAAACGTAGTAAAATGATGTTTTTAAATTATATTTCAAAATCGGCGTGGTCAATAATTTTTATTTCTTATTAAATATGGTTTGTAACTTTGTATTAAATAACATTCAATTTTTATCAAATTCCTTTGACACGTTTTCATTTTATTCTAAAAAAATAGAATTTTCCCATAAGAACTCGTGTTAAAATTACAAAACTTTGAAATCGTTTTTCTCAAAATTGGGGTGGTCAATTTTTTTTTCGGTAAGGGCTCGTATTATTGGTATTGGAGAAAATAAATATTTAGTGAACTTTGTTAAATTTCTAAATAATTTAATGAGATTTGACGAAATCGATCTATTTGATATGTGACGTAAATTGTCTCATTAAAAATTATGTTTAAATTTTTATGGACACTACTGTATAACTATTTTCAAAAGATTCCGTAAACAAGCAGGTAAAAATATTTTGTTGACAAAAAAATTTACATTCAAAAAAGCAAAGGAAAAAAATGATAAGTAATCAGAGCCTGATTAAGTTTTTTTTTCTAGGGGCCATTTTTTAACACGTTTTTGACAATCGAAAATTTCTGAAATGAAACTTGATCGGTAAAATTTAACTAGCAATACTTAATTAGTAGACTGAGACCTTTCTCTCCTGCAAATTATGAAACTTATTTATTTTACACCCTGTATATATATATATATATATATATATATGTGTCGCCACGATAAATCTCGAACGAAACGTCTAATGCTTATGAAATTTTGTGTGCGGACTGGATTCTGAATTGGCTCGGCTAAGTTCGTTAGCCAGACACGTCGGATGCCCTGAAGTAGGTTTTCTGGCCATTTTTTATCATTCGATCCTATCATAAGACAGTTCGATTTTTACATCGTTGAAAAGGAAAAAAAAAATTATGAAGAAACTATTCTTATAATTTCTTTCTATTTTAAGTATTTTTCGAGAAAATGTAAATTTTCACCATTATATTATTAGTTTTCTTTTTTTGTTAGTCTAATAAGTAATTTATATTTATATCTCAGTTGTTTATGAAGTATAAAAATATTTCACTTTTTTATTAAAGAATTTTGTGAGAACAAGTGAAGTCTATTCACATACATGTGTTATAACACACATACATGTATAGAGTTTTGTTTCTCATTTATTGCATTATAATTAGCATGGTTCTATCTCATGTTGAAAAATGTAAATTAAACAGATTTTCTAAGCTAATGTAATGAAGAATTTTTTTTTTTTTATTGAATTTTTAAGTAAACAAGAAATTGAAGATTAATTATAATATAATATTATTAAATATGAAACAAAACAAAATATGTACAATGTACATATGTATGCACGGAAAAACATTTTGAATCGATTTTGAAAATTTTTTCACTAATAATTAATAATGTTAAAAAATTAAACCATTTCAAATGGATTTAAGGTATTTTATGTGAGGTCAAGGTTTTCGGGACCTAAAAAGGCCAGAAATTAATTAACCAATCGATTTTAAAAAATTTTTCACAGTTAGTAAGTTAAAGTATTTGAATTAATTAATTAAATGATGTCCGCAAGAAGCTTACGGACTGCCATAAGTTATATGAGATCCTTAGAACCCTTTTCTTACTGTTAGAGTACTAGACTTGTATGAGTTTCGCCAGGATTTACTGATCCCATAATTGTAAAAAATAAACTAAACGACCAATTTTAAAAATTTCTTCACTGTTACAGAGCTAAACTATTTTAGATAGATTTAGAATACATTATGTAAGGTCCGCCAGGGTCCACAGGACCCAAAAGTGTCAAAAATAAACTAACTGACCGATTTTGAAAATTTTTTCACTGTTACAGAGCTAAACTATTTTAGATAAATATCGATTACGTTATGTAAGGTCCGCCTGGGTCCATAGGACCCAAAAGTGTCAAAAATAAACTGCCTGATCGATTTTGAAAATTTTTTCACTGTTACAGAGCTAAACTGTTTTAGATAAATATAGATTCCGTTATGTAAGGTCTGCCAGGGTCCATAGGATCCAGAAGTGTCAAAAATAAACTAACTGACCGATTTTGAAAATTTTTTCACTGTTACAGAGCTAAACTATTTTAGATAAATGTAAATTACGTTATGTAAGGTCCACCAAGGTCCATAGAACCCAAAAGTGTCAAAAATAAACTAACTGACCGATTTTGAAAATTTTTTCACTGTTACAGAGCTAAACTATTTTAGATAAATATAGATTACGTTATGTAAGGTCTGCCAGGGTCCATGGGATCCAAAAGTGTCAAAAATAAACTAACCGACCGATTTTGAAAATTTTTTCACTGTTGGGGAACTAAGCTATTTTAGATAGACATACATTACGTTATTTAGGGTCCGCCAGGGTCCATGGGACCCAAAAGTGGTAAAAATAAACTAACCGACCGATTTTGAAAATTTTTTCACTGTTACAGAGCTAAACTATTTTAGATAAATATAGATTACGTTATGTAAAGTCTGGCAGGGTCCATCGGATCCAAAAGTGTCAAAAATAAACTAACCGACCGATTTTGAAAATTTTTTCACTGTTGGGGAGCTAAGCTATTTTAGATACATATAGATTACGTTATGTAAGGTCTGACAGTGTCAGTGGGACCTAAAAGTGTCAAAGATAAAATAACTGACCGATTTTGAAACTTTTTTACTATTACCGAGGTAAACTATTTTAGATAGGTACAGGTTGTGTTATCTGAGATCCACAACTGCCCTGCGGATGCAAATGCGGCGTAGAATGCTACACAACGGGTTTTGAATATATATATATATATATATATATATATATATATATATATATATATATATATATATATATATATATATATATATATATATATATATATGTATATATATATATATATATATATATATATATATATATATATATATATATATATATATATATATATATATATTACATAAAGTCCGCCTAGAATATATACGGTCGAGCTGATTTTTTAATGAGGTCCACCGGGATCTTGCAGATCCGAAAACGCCAGTAATAAGCTATCGAACCGATGCTAAAAAATTTCTCACTGCTAGAGAACTAAATTATTTTAGATGGATACAACTATGCTGCACAAAATCCGTTCGGGTTCTTGGGTCCCCAAAAATACCAAAACTAATTACCCAGCCGATTTTAAAAATTCTTTTACTCTTAGAAAGCTAAACTGTTTTAAATAGGTACAGGTCTTAGATGAGATCCGCCAGTGCCCAAGATTTGGAAATTCGCTATGTTATGCAGATGCTGCGACAGGGGTATTTAAGTTAGTAGGGTTGGTAAGTTTTCACTTGATGTCTTATGACGATAATGACCATCAAGGTGTTAAGCACATTTCCCTTGTGGTAAAAAGTAGTCTGTGTTCTTCTTTATACCACCAGCTATCTCTAATAATAAAGCAGAGTTTCAGTAGAGGAGAAACTGAAATATAAGTTTTTAGTGACATCTGGAGTCTGTGGCTACCGACTATAAAGTTTGTCGGCCTTTACGGGGGCGACGAGGTAGTTGAATTACAAAATTTATAACAAAAACGATTAATATAGATTTATTAATATACATATATTAATATATATTTTGTTATAAATTCCACAGTCATTTGTAACAAAATATCCTGGTTTCGGATTTTCGTGAAAGCCTTACTCGGTAGAGGCGCTGAAACTCGTATACTACGATTTTACATTAGTTCTTATGGACTGTTTCCCCTCTATCCCATACTTTTTGCAGAGTTTCAAGTTGATTAGTTCGAAATACTGAAACATTACGGACTATTGAAGTAATCATGTAAATTGATATTAAGAAAATAATGATTCATTATGTACTTTTGTCAGTAAATATTAATAGTATTATTGGCAGTGTACAAAACGTACAAAGTGATGAATTATTTTTAAAAGATAAACAGTACATTTACAAAAATATTTAAGAAACGACGTCACACATTTTGCAATAGTATAAAATTTCACGACATGTGTTTTTTAATAAATATTTATAATTTTTAAATTCATTAAAAAAAATTTTACTTATAATCACTTTGAAAATTTATAAATATACATCCATATGTTTAATAGTTTAAATGAACAAAAGCCAAGTGCATGTTGAGTAATGTAATTGAAATAAAGTACACAACAAAATTATTTATCAAGACAATAAAATTAAACTCCTGTGTACTTACTAAATCCCCTAAGAAAATAAGAATATTGTAGCTTTTTTTCCATTTTTATCGTGAAAAAAAGTTAGGATAAGCTTTTACAGCGAAAAAAATGATAGGAAACTTTTCATTGATCATTTCATTGTAGATAAACACGATAAAAATGAAACAGAAGTTTTTGTTGGTAAATTTAACTGATGTCAAATTCATATTTCATAGTAACGAAATAATATTACTATGTTTCAAAAAGGACCCCAAATAAACAGCTGAGTTTATCAAATTTTGCTAAATACTATTGAGATTCCAGAAAAAATGAATGTAATGTTAAAATTGTTCCCCAAAGTCTTGGGGTCTCAAAAAGGGCTAACAATAAACAGCTGGACGAATCTTAATTAAATTTTACTCAAATATTTATTACTGAAATCCAAAAAATTAGTATGAGTTTATAATTGTCTCATAGAACCCTGGGCGTCCAAAAAGAGTCCAAAATTGAAACATTTTTTTAACTATCAATATGAGTATATTCGGAAAGGTCTTTAAAGTCTGGAAAATAGATATGCTATTGAAATATGAACTGGGCTATTTTAGAGTCATTTGACGAGTGGATTAAAGCACGATACAGCTCAACCAACATAAGGTTGCCGATCAAGGTTGTACGCGCAGTAGACAAACACAACTTCTATCACACTTTTATGCATATATGTTATATGTTTAATTCTTGTCGCACTCTTTCATTTGCGCATCTGACCGGCAACCTTATGTTAGTTGGGCTGTAAGGAATTTATTTTGTACAGAATTCCAGAATTAAGTTAGATAATTTTACGCGAGTAAAACCGCGAGGCACAGCCAGTTTTTGATAATGTTTAACCTAGTGTAAAGTTAGATTTTGAAAAGAAGTTTTGACATTCATTCCAAAATAATGCTTAATTCTTGCTACTCCACCTAAATCACTAGTCAGGTGATATAGCATACTAACTCATTACAATCGAACCTCTGATTACGGACACCTCTCCTAACTGGATCCCTCCTATAATCGGACAAATTTTTTATGACTGTGGCATGCTATGGATGCCACATGCCAATGCTAAAACCAATGCATTCAGCACTCTCTTAAGCGGACTCTTTGTTAATCGGGACGCGGACACGATATATTTTGACGAAGATACATTATTATCTCCATTAACCGGACGCAAGTACGTCTAGTGCATATGTATATACACTGATTTCTCGTTGTAAGCAACTTGAAATAGAATCATATGTCTTACTCTTTTTAGATAATAAAATTCGCATATACATAAAAAGAGTAAGACATATGATTCTATTTCAATTTTGATGTTGCTTACAACGAGAAACCAGTGTACTATTGTGTATGTATCTATGTGTGTTAGGTATATTTGTTCATGTTTTAACTTGTTAACAATGATTCTGATGTGACGATGCACTTTTAATGTGATGTGAAGGCTCATCGCGATGTGTCGCGATATCACCGTTTTACTTGATAATTTTGTCTCTACGTGTACAATGACTAAATAAGAATTACACCGATATTCCGTTAAGCGTACGACAATACATAAACGTCGTACCCTTAACGAAAATCATATACAGGGTGTTTCTCTAGACAATTTATTTTTTAATAAAAATTAAAATATTTTTATAAAAATAAATTTTTAAGTAATATTTTCTAGCTACATAATATTTATTTCTAATTTTAAGCTTGGTAATTATAATATATATGTGTATTAATAATTTTTATTATTACTATTATCATATATTTATGTTAACTTTTAAAATAATCGCCTGTATATGTTAAAAATTTAAGATTTGTTTACATAAAAATGTTTGTTTACAATAAAAATTTTGTCACGTAGACTGTGTATGTATATACAAACACACATAAACGGTACGCATAATGGTAGTACGGATAATGAAATGCTGCGGTATTTTATATATTTTAAACTGGCGATATACGCGTAATATACGTATGTATGTATATGTATGTAACTACATTTTATAATAATAAAATAGTCCCTAGTATTTATGTATGTATCAACAATAAGAAAAAATGATACAGCAAATGTTGTACGCTCGCTAAAAGATAGATTTACGTTAGTACAATCAAGACAGTTCTTCAGTTAACTACTCAATTTAAAATATCACATACAACTTATGTTCACTTCTTGTTATATATTATTGTAATTAAACTAGTTATCTGACAATACGGTGAATCCTTAATTAATTACATTACTTAGCTTATGTGCGACTTGTGTAAAATATTTTTCGGGGAAATTTTTAGTGTTACCTTTTTTTTCTTAAAAAATATAGTGTGTTTTTTATGACCGTGGTGCCGCTGTAATTATTTTATTACATATATTTTTTTTTAATGTAAGTTTTGTTAATTTTTACTTATTTATTTATTTTTTTTGATTAGGTATTTTTAAACTGATTTTTAATTTTAGTGCAGCTGTTACAATAATTATTAAGTTCCTATAAATTACGATGAAGTTATTATGAAATTTAGTAACTGATTTCTTCGTAAAGAGGAAGCCTAGGAAGTCTTTATAACAATTATTCGGAATTACTACACAATTTACCCACCTACTGTTTTTGAAATTTATGCATTTTCCCGACAAAAACTATTGCCTAATTTTATCACCAAAAGAACGGCTTATAAAAACCTAAGAAAAATTATGAAAATTGAGAGTGAAGAGACTGAGCAAAAATTATCAAGATTGAAAATTTTTAGCGCGATCAAAATAAACAATATAATTGTTGAACAGCTGGTTTTAGAGAAAACGTTTTTCGATAAAAAATATTTTTTACGATTTAAGAGACAACTTTTGCCTTTACAAAATGTATCCGTCTGGAATAGAGCTTTGTCTACATGTCCTCGTACATAATAAGCTGTTACATCAAATCCATGTTTGAAAATAACTTATTGTACGGGACATTATTTGCACAAATACAACCTGCCCTTGACTGATTTTTTATAACTAAAGCATTCAAGATTAAGAAATAATTTTTGGATATATTATTGAAGGGGAGTTAGCGAAGCTCCCACGGAACAACTCTATTATGAATTGTTATTCTTTCACCGATTTCAGACATTTTTTTGTTGAAATATTTAAAATATTATGACGGAAAATGTGACCAAGTCAGAAAACCAAAAGTTTACTTATATAGCATAAAAAAATATTATTGTCACAACTAACTTAAACGATAGCTTTTATCCATTTAAATATTACCTATATGTATATTATACGTAAAAATTTGAATTTTTTAACGAAAACTTTATGGAAAAGCGACTACATTCACCTGATTTTTTTATTTAGCATTTAAGGGGTTATACCTAGTTAGAATTTTCAAAACATCGATTTTTTTTTACATTTTCAGAATATACTTATATATGAGTGTATTCTCTGAAAATTTCAAATCGATCCGACAAATATTCGTGAAGATATATGTGTATTCGTAGACCGTCTCCGTATGGTTGAGAGTAGGCGAAAGGAACTTTAAATGCGTTTTTCTCAAAATGATCTTTTCAAAGTCGGTGAGCACGATTTCTCCAAAACGGCTTGACCGATCGGGTTCAAATTTTAACACAATCTTTGCCAACATATTCCCCAGGTATTAATTGAAGGAATAAAATTTCTAACAATTATTTCGATTTTTTAGACCACTTGAAATTGGAAATTTTTCTTGAAAATCGGAACTTTTTTTGGGGAAGCCGCCATTTTGTCAAAAATCAAAATTTTGACTATTCCTCCGACTAATACCTGGATTCATGTCTCCACTAAAGAATTTTCTTTGAATTTTTCATTTCGAATAATCCAAATTAGAGATATGTTGCTCACCGCCGGACACTTTTTTTTGAAGGACCTCCAGGAGCTCAGCTACAGGAGCAGTAAAATACTGTATTTTAAAAAAAAGACTATGTGATTTCAAAATATAAGAAATATATTACCTATATATGTTTTCCATAGATTTATTGAATAAAAGGTTCTTTCAAAAAAAATTTTTAAAAACACGCGTTTCTTTGGGCTGGCAACTAGGTATAACCCCTTAATGTAGAAAATATCTACATTTGAACTAATTCTTAAAACAATTTTTTTTAACACGAAATTAATGGTATTACCTTTCAAAACATATCGAAAACTAACATTTTTTAGAATAAACTTTTTACTAAAGATTAAATGATGAAAAAACTTATTTTAATAAACTTGAACTCTTTAGGAATATTTAACGCTTTTCCTACTAGTGGGACTTAGAAGTCCAGTTGTGGAAATGTGCCCTTAATAAGTTTGAATTTAATTTATGTGTAGTTAGTACATACACTACAGGTAAACTTTTTTTATGCGGTGGATAAGGACCGCATAAAAAATTCGCACAAAAAAATATATATTTAAAAATATCATAAATAGCTATAAAAAGTGTAGTTCGGTCCAGACTGTAAAAAAAAAACTTTTTATATGGTGGATCGGGACCGCATAAAAAAAGTTTCATCGAAAATACATAACTCAAAACGCTCAGAACCTCACGATTTTCCTTAGAAGTTGCTTTTCTATACAAGATAAAGCATTAATTTATACGTGGGAACATTTAATTTCATTTTTATAATATTATGAAAATTATGAAAAATACATGTCTAAAAAAACTGAGTGATGCAATAACTTATATTCTTATGCAATGTACTGATTAAATGCTTAAAAACAATTAAAAAGTATTTTTATCAAAGAAAGTTATTATAGTTAACGTTTAAAAGTTTCTTACTTTTTCTTGATTTTGATTCGCATTATGCATTTCAATGACACCATTTTTTAAAAAACTGCATAAAAAAGCGCTCAAAAAAAAAATAATGGCACAAAAAAGGACCGCATAAAAAAAGGTTTAGCTGTACTATTAAAAATATCAGAAATAATATGTGAAATAATTCAACTTTTAAGTTCTAAAAGATTTTTCAATGAAATCTTAAAAATGTTAAAGTTACTGCCTACTAGTACCTGTTAGTGCCACTAGTAGTCTACACTCTACCGGCAAATTACATTCGGTAGTTACGGGGTTTTAAAGAATACATCAACAAATTCTGACGTACAAAATTTTAGTAATTGAATTTTAAAAATTAAGAAATGTGTCACAAATATCAACTACATTATACGAAATACTAATTGAATGCCCAAAAAAATAAAGGACAGAAAACAAATTTCGAAAGCTAATTTTAATTTGCGACAATTTAATTAGTAGACTTTTTTGCGATTTCGTAGTTTTTTATTCCCCAGCGCATCAGTCACCTTTTGTGGTTTTTCATCTGAAATAACATTCTTTCTCTGAGGGAAAATGGCAATTTTCCAGTTACGATAGCACTTCAGGTGTTCAAAGAAAAAAAAAATTATTCAATACAAAACACAGTCTACAATTCTATGTCATTGTTGTGTTCGATTCAGGTGAATTAAAAAGTAATACACGCGACTGTAAGTAACTTCCCGTCTTTTTTATTATGAATCATAATATCCAAATATGTAAGGTGGATTTATAAATGTATATTGATAGTTTTTTTTTCAATATTAATTTTAGAACAAGAATTACTTAAATAAAAAGTTGAAAAGAGAAAGAATTAAGTTCAACAATATGTAATTGCAACAGATCAATTTATTTATTCATTTTTTGGTTTTTGTAATTATACATATAAAAAATTATTTGGGTTTGTCCAAAATGATATTTGCGGTTCCTTTTTGTTTACAGATCTTTCTAATTATTATTATTATCGACAGCTTCGATAGGAAAAATGAAAAGTTTACATCCAAATTACTCTAATTTAACTAATTACCTTAATTTAAATCATTTCCATAAAGCTTCATTTGAGAAAAGAAATTTTTCAATTTGATGACATCATAAAGTTTACGAAAATTTTTCGATGTCTTAAAAATCGTAAATGATAGAATTATGAAGTCGTTATTTCCATTTTTATCAAAATTAAGTATGTAGGACTATTGGGAAAAATAATTCTGTCAAATTAGTCATATTTCTATGAGGAATTTTGTCATTTTATCATACCCAAATTATCCTAAAGCAACCAATTGCTCTAATTTATATTATTTCCATAAAGCTTAATTTGAAAAAAAGAGGTATTTTTCATTTTTATGACGTCATTAAGTTTACGAAAATTTTTCGATGCCTGAAAAATCGTAAATGAAATGATAGAATGATGAAACTGGAAACGAATTATAGGTTTTCGATGTTGTTCTTTTCGCAAACACTCAATTTCTTTTAGAAAAAGGTCTGGTACAAATAATTTTTTATTTCCCATACGTCTTCTTTTTGCACAAGAATTTTAGGAATACATCACATAATTATATACATAGAACTACATACGTAATTACATATATACATAAATTTTTTCATATTTGAATGTTTGCCAATTTTTCGTTAACTTCGTTACTTCGTAAATCGTGTTGTGTACAGAATAATAGTTTCCGATTAAGAACTGAACAAAAAAAATTTTACATTAAATTATTAATCTAAAATTTCCTTTACTGCAAAAAAAATATGTTTTGTTTCTTTGAAATACATATACCATGTGAGTTTTTTGAGAGTTGCCATTTTTATTACAGTCAAATTTGTATGATAGAAATGCTACTGAAAAAAGCTATTTTCTTGGAGGTAATAGAAATGTAACCAACCAGAACACTATCGTTTGAAGTGGCCTCAAGTACATATGCATACTTTTACCGCCTAATTGATAAATTAAAGAAAAATTCAAAAATTAAACTTCGGTAAAAAAAATTTTTTGCTCATTTATGTTGTTAATTAATGCATTAGATCAGTTTTATCGAAAAATTAATATATAGTCTCATTTAAAAATCTATAAGTTTGTATCATAGCTCGAAAACCATAAGAGCTATAAAGCTCCTGCGTATAGCAATCGGTTGCCCCCGTCGAAATCTACAACTCTTATTTGAACAATTTTTCGATTAAATCAACGGTTTGGCTGTAATAAAAATGACAATTCTCAAAAAACTCACACGGTACATATGTACACAAAAGACCCATTCAAAATAATTTATATATATATATATATATATATATATATATATATATATATATATATATATATATATATATATATATATATATATATTTTGGCACATATTTTGGTCACCCATACATACATAATATGTATATCATTTTGATTGTTGATTATTATTATTTAAAGACATGATGCACGCTTATCAGTGTAAAATTATCATATCACCTTTTTAATTGATAGAAATTAAAAATTTTTCATTTCGGCACGTAAGTTATAATCATCAGAATCAGTGACAAAGACATTGAGGTAAAGGTATTTATGTAAAAGGTCAGTGACTAATTATACACTCTAAAAATGACATGTAATTACACAGATTTTGATTGCAACAGCAAAAGCAAATTTTTTTGGCGCATGTAATTTCTGCACTTTTTTTTTTAAAATGCATCAATTGTTTGTTAACCCTAGAATCATACGTTATTAGAAGAATCATACGTCTATAAGAAATGTTAATCATGCATCGTCATCAATTTGACGAATGGACTTTTTACAGAAAATTTTAGAGTTTATTGGCAAAAAAACATTTTTTTTACATAACAATACTACAAAAGCGAACAAAATATTTTAAAAAATTTCATTTGGAAAAATTTTTTAATATAAATATTTATTAATTTTTTTAATCTTTTTACTAAAGCATATTTTCATTACAAAAATTAAAAAATAGATAAATACATCAATTGTACCATAAGACATGTCTTTTAAATAATTAATTTGTGAACTATTATGAGTCGGTGGACATGTGTGACTTTACAGAATGTGAAATTTCTCGGTCACAAATATTCCCGTAGATATGTAGTTATTTCCCCATTAGGCACATTTGTAAATTTTCTAAAACTTTTTAGTAATTTTTCGAATAAGATCCCAAAAAATAATAAAAATTAAAATATTTTCCACAAAATAAGTTGCTAATCTTTTATTAAGTCACTTGAAACGTATTCTTTGGTTTTCAATTCAATATATTAAAACTTCAGTATTATGTCGTCTCTGTAAGTCAAACAGCTATAATCATCTTTCACATTATCATTATCATTGAATAAATTAATTATAACATCCATATCTTTAATAAATTTTAGAAAAATTTGAAAAACTTTTGTATGTCAAGTACAAAATCTTTAAAAAAAAAAACATACGTTAATCATACATCGTCGTCAAATTGACGCACACTATTATTATATAAACAAAACGACAGCAACTATAAACAAAATTGATACGTCTTCTGTGTTATCATAACAAATAAATTAGATAACAGAAGTTTTAGAACAGACAAGCAACGACAAGTTGTAGTATTGGAGCAGGTAGAGAAGTTCCGTTGAGAAGTTCTGTTGTAAATTCCGCACTGGTCAGAAATCTGACATAATTATGCACACGACAAACCTATATACCGAATGAGTTTTTTGAAAGTTGCCATTCGAATTATTCCTAAAATATTCACAACAAAACGAAACCATTTTTCCAGAAATTTGGACAAAAATGCTAAAAATGCTAATCAAACAGGTGACTCATTTTCAATTAACTGTTTTTATTTCATAAGATTCGGGCAAAGAGAAATACTAAAAACACTAATCAAGTGGATAACTAAAAGTGTTTATTTTGACCAGTTTTACCAGAATATACAAGGTGGTCCAGAATTATGTACCGTAATTGGTAGAGCTCGTAGTACGTTCAAAAATAATGGTACCTTTTCATGTACACTTTTTTTCATAACTCAGTAATAAGGGAGATACAACTCTGTAAAGGGGTGAAACGAAAACCATTATTTCTTAAATATTTTCCAAACGCTTTTGAATAACGGATTGATATTTTAGGGGTACTTATTTTGCGTTAGAAGGATTAAATTTATGTCAACATTTATTCCACCACTCATGACTAAGGGGTGGTTTTGGGTGGTAGGTGTGAGTTATTACGTCTTTTCTTTTTTAATTTGCAAACAAAATCCCTGATAATATAATTCCTCAGACAATTTCACGCAAAAAAGGTACACTTGTTACATTTCGATAAATATTACCGTTTTCGAGTAATTTAAAGTAGAAATATCTATTTCCAAATTATTCCCTAGTCATAAGTGATCGAATAATTGATACCATAAATTTAATTATCTTAATGTTCAAACGAGCCCCTAGAATATGAATCCAGTAATCAAAAGCGCCTAAAAAATTTTTAAAAGAAAGAAGTCAGTTTCGTTCCACCCCTCTACATTTTACCCCTTTGCTTTATCCCCCTTATTATTGAGTTTTGGAAAAAAGTGTAGATGAAAAGGTACCATTATTTTTGGACATATTATCAGCTCCAGCAATTACGGTACATAATTCTGAACCACCCTGTATATCGAAGTGTTTGTTTTGGTCAGTTTTACCAAAATATATATATAAAGTCCAAATATATTGTTAAAACCAACTAAACTCCCCACCTAGTTTTTATATCAGAATCGAAGTATATTGTCAAAACTAACTAAACTAACCTAACCTTAACTAACCTCACCACCTAGTTTCTATATCAAAGTCGAAGTATATTGTGAAAGCTAATTAAACTAACCTAACCTATCTTAAAAAAATATTCGAAAATTTAATATTGTGTTTGGTATTAATGAACAGCATTTTTAAAAAGCTTTCCGATGATGTACCATAAGTGGGACCTTTAAAAAAAAAAAACTAATATTTACCCTATCTACTCACCCTACCCTACAATTTTCTTAAAATTGTATCTTCCCTTAATTTTTTTTTTCGGTAAACGTATGCACAGCAATCTGTAATACTAACAATTTGACCCGGCAATACGGAAGGTCGGAAGACATTTTAAAATTGCAAACTATGTTTAGTTTAGTGAATTTTTCAAAGAAAATTTGACTGTAATTTGTACCATTGGAGTCTGCGTAATTTTTTTTACATAATATATGTTATTTGTGAAATGCGTAATGATTTTTTCTTACCTATATTAATAATGCGTGAGTGATTATATACTATTCAGTAAATCCAGAAATCGTCCAGTATTATCTATTTATACTTTTCATTGCACAATTAAATTTTGAAAAAAAAAATTTTAAGTGGATATATACCTACATAAGTGAATTTAGATCTTATTACAGTTTTATTAATAAATTTTATTACTTTAGGGCATAAGCTGTCAATATTTTAAAATAAAAAAAGATAATCCTTCTATTAAGATAATCTGTTTTAGTGCCATGCGGCCATAGCTAGGCCAGTCAATTTTACAAAATTGAAAAGTCATGTTTATTATAAACATTCATTATTTATTTTTAATTTTTTTTAATCATGGTCTTTGTGTCCATGTATGGCGCCAAACCTTTTATCAAAAATTTCATAATAATAATAATTATTAATTGTTAAAAATGATAGATTTAGGCGACGAAATTTTTTGTAATACACCATTTTAAAAAATTTATGCAAATAAAAATACGATTTGTAACTTTAAAACTGTGTAATATACCTACAGTAGACTCTCGTTAATTCAAACCTGCGATAATTCGAAACTCTCCATAATTCAAAGGTATCACGAGTTCCCTACAAAATCTCTTTATATTTCGAACTAAAACAATACATTTTTATACACGTGGTAATTCGAACGAAAAAATCATTGCTACGTAACAAAACGACGCGTTAATTCGAACTCATCGGCGTCAAACACTCTACAATTCAAAGTTGTAGAGAGAAAGAGAGAAAAATTGTAAGTACATTTTGAGACAAGTTCCAGTTCATTCATCGCTAATGCTTAAAAAATTAAAATTGTTACCTGCGATAATTCGAACCTCTCTATAATTCGTAATATTTTAAGAGTCCCTCGAGTTTCGAATTAACGAGAGTCGACTGTACATCAAATCACACTGATGATGGTAGCGCAGGTAAATTTATAATATATTGAATATAGAGTTCCCAATATCACTCACTCATAGCTCATTAAATAGATGTTCCCAGACTCTCCCACTCAGGCTCTGGGAACATCTATTTAATGAGCTATGAGTGAGTGATATGTAATTAAAACTTAATGTATTGTCCTAATTTATTATTTAATTCATAATAAATGTCACTTTGGTGCTCACAAACTTGATGAAATTTTTTAGAAATTTTGAAAAATCTTCGATTATTTTGAAAACTCAAAACTTGGTAGCGACCCCTAAAACATTTTTTAAAAATCTAAAATTTTTATGGAAGTCTTTTTTCATATTGTGGAACAAAATGAACGGGTGCCCCTAGTAATTTTTAAATATTAGTTTTTTAAGGATCACCCTAACCTACAACTCTTTTTTTTTTGGATGCAAAATTAGTTGTTTTGAGAAAATTGTCAACAATCTTGGTTTTAGTGAATTTTCGAATGGAAAATTTAGCTATTACATTTACAGCTACTGTCATGGTGAGACTTAAACTCGGGACTATGATAGAAAGTTTTGAGGTCCCTAGAAGCCAAAAATTACATTTTCACTAAAATTTACATACATGTATGTGTGTATGTAAGTATATATGTGTCCGCTATATAACTCTCGAACGGAACATCAGATTTTTACGAAATTTGGTGAATACGTAAGAAGTCTCAAGCCTTTGGATGAGTTCTTCAGCCAAATATGTATGTTTTGTTTTTTTACACCATTGGAAAAAGCGCAAAAAGTCACATAAGATACGTTTTGAACCATTATCCTATGTATGCGGGTTTTCGAGAAAAAATAATTTTTATTACTGGAAATTCGCTATGTTATGCAGGATGCTACGATAGGGGGTATTTTTTAATTAAGTCAATATACTATTAAGTGTGCGAATTAATAATGAATTAAGATCGTTTTGTTATATTTGATTTATATTAAGTGTTTTTAATTAAACCGAGATTTAAAAAAATGACTTATAGAAATAGTTAAACTGAAATTAAACACCATATTTGGTAAAACGTGGTAAATTTAACTTTTTCTTTTATTTTGTATTTTGTAAAGTACTAAAAAATCAATAATTACGTTGTCAAAAAATATAATTTTTGATATGTTTTGCAAAATAGAAAGTTATTGAATTTTTATTAGATTTGATTAAGCAATAATGCCTTTGCATTAATTTTACACAATTACTAGGAAGTAATGTTTTAATTCAGAATATTAAAGACGAATATTATTACAATTAAACGCATAAAAATCGTTGATTGGATGGTGTTTGCACCATGACATTTTACTTTTAAAAAGTCTATAGAGATGGGGTTTCGCGAAGAAATGGGTACTTTCTTTGTTTCCAAGGTAGCAAAATTCCTTGAAGAAATATAATTGATTTTTAGAGTTTTTTTTTTACCAAACTTGGTTGACGGTTGTGAACTATCCCACAATTATCAGCTTTCAAAGTTTTAAGATTTTTAATTTTATTTTTATCTTAAAAATGGCTGGATCAGTGTTTATCAAATCGAATTAAGAACAATCCTGCCCTTACCAGCGAGAGGGACGGGGTAAAATTTTTAATTAAATTTTTATCCTGGAAATTCTGGATTATCCTGAAAACGGTTGAACAAATTTCTATCAAACCTAGTTAAGAACCATCCCAAAATCAGTAGCCTTCAAATAAACCACATTAAAATTGGTTAAGCCGTTTTGGAGATAAACAGTATAGATCAAATCAACTAAAAATGGTCTAACGTCATTAACAAATGAAGTGAAATTAGACGTACAATTTTATATTACTATAGTTACTCCAGTATAAAAATACACTGGTTTCTCGTTGTAAGCAACATCAAAATTGAAATAGAATCATATGCCTTACTCTTTTTATGTATATGCGAATTTTATTATCTAAAAAGAGTAAGATATATGATTCTATTTCAAGGTGATTACAACGAGAAGTCAGTGTAATAAAAAGGAAAATAGATAAAAAACTAGGTTCGTTTGATTTTGTTTCATTTGTTGCATTTGTTTGATGACGACCGACCAATTTTAGTTGATTTGATCTATAATATAACAGACACATAGACAACAAACATCTCTTGCCCCAAACACACATCTCTTAACTCCGTTGTGACTAGAGCATGGATACCGGTATTTCGGTACTACCGAAAAACCGGAATACCGGACATTTTTATACGCTTTATAAAACCGGTATCAAAATTTCAAATACCGGTATTTCGGTTTCGGTATTAACAAAATCAAATACTTTATATAATTACATATTTTAAATATTTTTATGTCAAATTTTCTATTGGTATTGATTGATTAATAGAGTATTTTGTATATACATATAGCAGTATAAGCATAGATCATAAATTATTATAATAACTTCAGTTTTGTTTAATGTTTTCCAGATGTCCAGATCACCAAATTCCTTATATTCATTCATATGTTTTTATAATTCTGGAATCCATATTTTTAAGTATTTTTCTGTCGAAAAAAACACAAAATTATGTTTGGGTAAAATATTTTACTACTGTTAAATACTATTGTTAATTATAATGGTATTTAAAAAATTCCTTGCTCTGTGTAAATGAAGGGGTGAAATTTAAACACTGATGTCCATGTATTTTTTTAAAATTATTTTAGAATTGCCATCACGTCTTTGGATTATTTAAGCTGTGTTTTTTCGCTCTTGCAATTTATGTGTATATCTCTTTAAATTAAATGTGCAGTAGAATCGAAGAAAATTTATATTTTATATTTTGTATTTAGTTTTAGTTAGATTTTTAAAATCTAAAAATGATGGAGTTTTTTATTATTACTGTTATCAATTATTTTCATTAAAACATATTAGCTACTTATACAAAAACGATTTTTAATACGAATGTTTTTTAATATTTTTCTTTTTTTCTATACCATTTTCATTTAAAACCGAAAAAATACCGAAATACCGGAATTCCGGTATTTTAAATTTTAATACCGAATAAATACCGGTTTTATAAAAAGACACCGGTATTCCAAGCCCTAGTTATGGCTGATAAAAATATTGTCAGTTAACAGAAATGAATACATACTCGGCGTCTTCGCCATGGTATCCGTGGTATAAGTATTTGACCGGAATCAAATATCCTCGACCAGCATCCAAGTTATAATTAGAAAAATAGGACACAATCATATACTCTGTGACGAAACAATTATTATGCAGTGACATCCTACATACTGCCGTTATCGAAATGAATTAAATTATTAATTTTAGAATTAGGTGAGTAAATTTTTAGGTATGCAATTAATAAATACAGTCTAATCATATCTCGAACAAAATACTTTGGTGCGATGAATCAAAATGAGTATTCCTGGAAATGCACATCACATTAATTATTATTACGTGTGCGTGCGGACATTTTGAATTAAATATTTACCTATACCTTAATAATTTTATGGGCACTAGTCCAATTAAAATTGTCGGGGTATGCAATATGTGGCGTACAGATAAAAAGAGGTAATGCCCTCAAAATCAATTATTTATTATCTTTACAAATTGCTACGTCAATTTTGTTGTAATATTTATTGTAATTACGTAATTGTAACATTATTACAAATAACAACGATCTATTACAATTATTTGTGGGATTAAGTTTGAATAATGTGAATAGAAACTGAATTTGGCGTGTAGTTTTTAGTGTTCCGTGTAAAAATTTCAGAACCTTTTCGATCAATCTTTTTAACTTTTGAACATAAAATTTTATATGTACTTATATACTCTACAACACAGAGTACATAGGTAACACTGCTATTTCTATACTACTGAAACCAGTGTAACCAAACAAAGATGGAAATATCCCACCATTCCACCAATATGTTATATATGTGCACTGAGTTTAGTTTGTATTTGTGTGTTGCGTGGTGTCGCATACGTATATATAATACTACATACGCATGTATGTGGCTTCGTTCGGTGGTGGTAATAATGACCTTAACAATCAAAACGTGATTAAAACAATTGATCCACTCATCCACTTCCATCGAACGAGTGACTACTAACTAGCCTAACGTGCTCAGAAGTGCACACTGCTGATTACAGAAAAGAGATAGTAGTGTTTCTTCTGATATATTCTATGCTCAACAGGTTAATTTTTTAGGTGGTATTTAAAATAAAATTAAGGTCATTCTATCATTTTTTTTTTTTAAATTAAGCTCCGCTTCCGAAATATTATACATCAAAGTGAAACTCTTTTGTAAAATACACAATCGCTCCCGCTTTTCCCGCAATTTTCCAACCGTGGATTCAAGAAATTTGGAAAAAATATAGATACTATAGATCAAATCAACTAAAAATGTCTGACGTCATAAAACAAATGAAGCAAAATTAGACGTGCCTAGTTTCCTGTCTATTTTCGTTTTTGTTATTTTTATATTAGAGTAACTATAGTAACTTAAAATTATACATCTTATTTTTCTTCACTTGTTAGTGACGTCAGACTATTTTTAATTGATAATTTTAGCATTTTAAAATTGTAAACATTTTTGGAATTTTCATTTAGACGAGGCGAGGGTTGAATAAAGATATTCATTCAGTTTAAAATAAAAATACAAAAACAGTAAATGACTACTATAGTTATTTAAAAATATAATTAATGTCAAATTCAAAAATTTGTCTCGAGAGCTTCACTTTAGAAAAGGGCAATAATAAAATCTAGTTACACTGAGAAAAAAATACAGTAATTTTTACTGAAATTTCTGGTAAGAAATTACTGAGCTCTCTGGTAATGCGGACATAAGTGACAGGCTAAGTAAAAACTACGATAATTTATAGTAAAATTTTAAATTACGCTACAGCTCAGTAAAAATTACCGTATTATTTATAAATAAGGTTTTTTTTTATTTATTAATAAATAATTGAATTAAAATAGTTTAAAAGGATATTGATAGAAGGGTAAGCATTAAAATCAAATTATTAATATAGAAAAAATTTTTTGTGGTTTTTTATTATTTGTGGAAAAAAATATATAAATTCTTTATTTGAAATATTACATGATAAAAATTTTTAACAATAAGCACATTATAATAATTTGTATAAAAACATATTTCAATTATAACCAAAAATTCATGAAACACAACAATTTTTTGTTTTAAATGGAAAGTCCAATACTTAAATAATAATTTATTATAAAAAAAAAAAAAACACTTTATAAACATCCAATCACTATCATTAATATTGGCCAACTGACGAACCAACGGTTGCCACGGTTGTTGCGTCTGTAAGTCGTGTATTGTCTAACACGCATGCTCTCTGGGCCTCAAGGTTGCGTGGTGGTTGCGTGCTTGTTTTGTTTATTCTGTTCTATGTAATATTTTGTATGCAGTGGTGCTGAAATACACACCGACTCAGTAAAAATTATTCTATGTCCGGTATAATTTTACAAAAAATTAAGTAAATTTTCCCGGTGTCCACTTGAAATTTTACTACCCCATCGAATTTTACGCAGCTGTATAGGAAAAATTCTTTAGGTGTACAGGAAAAATTTTCAAATGAATCAAAAAAAATAATGTTTGAAACGCATTTTTTATATTTTTGCTTAATAATTTCCTACGGACTGGTCACTTAAGACTCGTTTACCGGAGGCAGCTCAGTAATTTTTACTGGAATTTTTTCTCTGTGTACGGAAAAAATTCACACGATTCAAAAAAATATCGCCCAGGGCTCTGGGGCTCCATAAAGTGTCCAAAATTGAATTATTCCTAAAAACTATCAAAAATATGGCTATCAATGGAAATCAGATACAGTTTAACCTCACTGATTCGACCTAATGCGGACCACAGTCGGTGCGAATTAGCGAAAATTCCGAATTATGGAATACTTCTAAAACCACGTGTAATCCGAACTTTTTCGGACATTGTGGACTTAATTTAGATAAATTTCAAACTTTCAAAGCGTAAGTGTGTACATCCTAGGAGACATTTACATCCTATCCACTGCTATAATATTTGTTATATATTGTATTATTATCACCATTTTTAATTACTCTATCATTATATTTAATTTTAATAAAAATTGACTACGAAATGTATACTACACACTAATTTACTATATAAATTTTTTTTTGTCAGTCCGAATTATAGAAGTTCCGAATTAGTGGAGTTAGAAATAGCGAGATTTTACTGTATATTAATATGACCAGGTTTGAGACTTTAGGTCATTTAGCAAACGAAACGAAGCATTATAAGGAATTGATTTTGTACAAATATCGGAATATCGATTTAAGAGTAATTCCACTCACAATTAAGATAATTTTACGCTGATGAAACCATTCCGAAAATATATTTTTTAATGTTATTTTTTATAGCGTCATTTGTCATTGATTATACATATATTTTTAATGGATATTTTTAAAAATTCAAATATTTGTTTTAAATACATACGCTTGAGTTTTTTTTTTAAGATAATAGTCATTAACATTCAATTACTGATCATTATGATTGCCGAGACGTCGCGATTTCCAAGTAAAAATGTTAAAATTTCCTTTGAACACCGGAAATTTGTCGCCCACATAAAATTTCCCAATACCAACCACAACGAATTTTGCTATTTTACATATATATGTAAATATTTAAATATTATTGATGAATGATCATATTTTATATACCTGATTGAAAAATTTGGTAATGTAAATATTTTTAATTTTTTACGATTAGTGAGTGTTCTTTATAGTTGATGAGTTTAAAGTGACTCAGGAAATATTAAATAATACAGTCTTGTGCCGTTTAACAGCGTGTAAAGAGACGAACGTGCATAGTGTTTGAAATTAATAGACGTAAAAAAAGCTTGAAATCAACGTTAGTTTTTAATCATCATTAAAAAAAAACTTAAATAATTTGGTAAAGAGACTAGCAAATTTACTAAAAGCTGGTAAGCTTTGTGTAATGGTAGCTGATAAAAAAGAAAAATGCCAACTATACTGAAGGTGGAAGGGATGGTAATATTAGTAATAATAGTAATAAACTATTTGATTCGTATTTTGTATGAACCGAGACTTTTAATTTGCAATTAAACATAAAATTTAATAAAAAAGAAAAAAGATAAGTCCTAAGCTAGTTAAGACTCGGATATCTTGACACAACTGGAGAAAAATGTCAATACGGCATACAATTTTGGTATAGTCTACGCTAATACACTATTACGTAAAATAATGTTAACTTCCAAACTGCCACCTTAATATTATTTAGATATCGCCTTCCTAGTATGAAAGTGAGATATCTAGGAAATGTTAGTTTTAAGATAACTGCATTTTAAATCTTAATAATACATTACTTTAAATGGTGACCTTGAAATTTAAAGTAATGCCCTTCAAAAATTATATATCCTACGAACTTGTGAAATATGCTGTTCGATAACTAACTGATTTATCTATTACGTGGTACTAAAAATAAAAATCGGAAAATTCCCGGATATCCCACTTTCATTCTAGGAAGGCGATATCTTCACTATTAATCAGTGCATGACTGTATCACTATAATTATTCCATATAAGTTTAGAAAAAATTATAATAAATAAAAATAACTTACTTAAATGCTAGAAATACCATATTTGTGTTCAAAAATCTATTCATTAGAGAGCTATTTGCATATAAAATTATAGATTTAGATTTTTTCACATAATTTCTTACGACATTTCTTAATAAAGTCATAATTTTGGGATTTTCATTGAAAAATGGAAATTTTTTTATTAATAATATAATAGGTACTTACAGATTTTAGTAATGAAAGTGAGCATGCTAACATGCTCATGGTTAAAATGCTCATATCATAAATAAACTGTCAGTTTTTTGAATGAATTTTATCGACCGATATATACAGTGGCGCTCAAAACATTTGCAACTAGTACTAACAAGTAAAGGTCCCGAGGCCGGACCTATCGATTTCGATGAAACTTAAATATATTGTAGAACACTAAAAACTAAGGGACACGTATTTTTTTTTATCTGCGGAAAAACGGTTTGAAGGGGTGAAATCGCCCTCCAAAAATTGGGGTAAAAATTTAATTTTTCAAATATCTCGAAAACAGTAAGAGATAGAGCAAAAGTTTAAATTGACGATATTGCTCTTTTTTAAAGAGCTATCTATTGATATGCAATTTGTTCATATTACATCAACAGGGGTGGTTGGGGGTTAAAATTTGGGGGTTAATTAGAAACAGGTCAATTAGATTTTTTGACGTAGATTTCAAATCTGTAAACAAAATTTTTATATTGTTTATTTTTCACCTCCTTTTTGCAAAATTAACCCCCAAATTTTAACCCCCAACCACCTTCTGTTGATGTAATATGAACAAATTGCATATCAATAGATAGCTCTTTAAAAAAGAGCAATATCGCCAATTTAAACTTTTGCTCTATCTCTTACTGTTTTCGAGATATTTGAAAAATTAAATTTTTACCCCAATTTTTGGAGGGCGATTTCACCCCTTCAAACCGTTTTTCCGCACATAAAAAAAATACGTGTCCCTTAGTTTTTAGCGTTCTACAATATATTTAAGTTTCATCGAAATCGATAGGTCCGGCCTCGGGACCTTTACTTGTAAGTTTGACATACTACTGCGCTGTTATTTTTAGTAAGTATTCGAACTGATAGCCAGTTCGAATACTTACTGAAATAACAGCGCAGTAGTATAAATTGCAATTATATATATATATATATATATATATATATATATATATATATATATATATATATATATATATACAATATATATATATATATATATATATATATATATATATATATATATACAATATATATATATATATATATATATACAATATATATATATATATATATATATATATATATATATATATATATATATACATATATATATAAACATTCAAAGGCAAAAGCATTTTAACCATGAACATTCTGGAATGTTTACTTTATAGATATGTATGATCCATTGTTTTGAAAATAAATTCTAAATAAAAAGATGTTCCTTTATTCATCTAAAGAATAAAAAAACTACAAACCTTTTAGTCTCGTTTTATGCTAAATATTTCACAATCTGTATGCGTCCTTTGAATTATTGTAGGTACCGAGTATTTTTGATACGACCATTAATCAAACTAATTTAACACTTGAGGCTACTGTTTTATATTGTTTATTCGGGAGCGTTTAATAAACATTTAGTTGATTAATACAAAATATTAATTTATTAACTTTAATCAGTTACAAGATCGGTTTACAACATGACATAGAATCAGCCATATTGAATAGGCGGTCATACCATCGTCACTAGAACGGCGTACGTTGCGTATATCAAAAATAATAGACGAGTGTTATCATTGCCAACATACATTATAAAATATAACTAATTATCTATCTATACCTTAACAGCTACAGTTTCATTAATTATATTAGTTATTTTTATTTTTGATTTTATTTTAATGCGTTTTGAAATTGAAAGTGTTCATTTAGGTACAAATGTAATTAATTGTATAATAATATATTAAAAGAGAAAATTAGTATAATTTACTTAATATAAGCGCGGCAGGAAAATTAATAGATGCGTAAAGTTGTAAAATGTTGTATATTATTCAAAGTCAAATATTAAAAGTTAATTGTATACACGCGAGCCCCGTATAACACGACATTTTATCAAAAAGTTTGTTTTTAATATACTGAGTTTTTAAAAAGGCGACTCGTTCTAGATTTCTAGTTATAACAGAATTAAAAATAACTGAAGTAAAAACCAAAGTGAATCAAAGACGTTTCCTTAATAATTACATTTTTACTGATATTGATTCGCAGCCAAAAAAGATTGGTGGGCGCCTGTATCAACTAATATTTCTTCAACTGATCCGTAAGAAAAGCAAGACATTCCTTAACTTGAAATTTTTAAAACCGTTTTATTATGTTAGGTGGTATTTCACTTATTGCTGAAGGACAGTAGGTATACCATTTGTTCTTTGTTTAAATTATAATATTCATCTGACACTTATAAGTAATAAGAAGTATTTTATATAAGAAATATTTTTGTAACATAAATTTTTAATATGACATCATAAGTCTTGGTTGGCTCCGCTTTACAAAACGAGGTCACGGTTTTACAAAACGAAAAAATTATGTGCATAAATACAGGGTGTATACAGGGTGTTACAGTAAGTATGTGACACATAACATCTAACGTCACAAAAAATTAACTAATCTAAGCAAAAGAATATTTGGATTTAAAAATAATCGTCATGGTGGAATCGCTGGGAACTATGGAATTTCTTTTGAATTGAGAGGATTCTAGTTCCCCGGGTTTGATTTACAGATCTCCTAGAGATAAACTAACAAATTTAAAAAAAAAATGTACCAAAACTAATATTAAAAGAACGAATTCGAAAAATTAATTTTATTAAACTTAATGACGTCACCAAATTAAAAAAAAATTTTTTTTCGAAAGCAAGCTTTATTGAAGTGACCAGAATTAGGGCGGCTTATTGAATTAGGGTAATTTGCGCATTAACATGACAATCTTACTATCAAAATGACGAAATTCCTTTTAGAAATGTAACTGAATCGGCAAAAGTTTTTTTTTCTAGTAACCCTACATATGTAATTTTGGTAAAAATAGGGCGACTTTTAAAACCTATAAATACATTCGCTTCCAATTTCGCCATTAAATTATTTTATTTAAACTTGATGACGTCACAAAGTTAAAAAAAATATTTTTTCCTAAATCAAGATTTATTGAAGTGATTTGAAATAAGGCCATTGATATAAGGAATTTGGAAGTGAATTTTTTATTTTTACTATCAAAATGTTAAATTTCTTTTAAAATTTCTGACTGATTTAGCAGAAGCTTTTTTTCTAGTTGTCTATGTATATAACATTAGTATAATTATATTCGTATAATATGCAATCTTTTGTAAGTAAACTGTATAAAATCTGTCAGGGGAAACCCCGTGAGCGATATATAGATTTGTTAGATTACTACATAAGATTAGAGTACGATTTACCGCATGATTTAAATTAAACAGCCAGTATATAGATACTGTGGGAATTGTTTGATTCAGTTCACTATACTCAATAAAATATGCATAAGGTGAGAGACCCAATATTCGATCAGTTTGGATTAAACGTACATTCATCATGAAGTTATTATGAAAAGAAGCTCTGATAAAAGAGTTATTATTAATAGAACGATTATTGCCGAGATCAAGTTTTGGTCCATGATCGGAAATAGGATTCCTTACCTTACCGTACTCAAACGTAGTATGTTAATTTTTCAAAATAGTAAAATAGTAAAAATAGTAAACGTAAATTTTTTATCTGATTATTGATTAATTTATGTATAAAATGAAAGTGTAATGAGTATTTTGCATTTAATTTAACAATTTTTTTTCTATCTATTTTATCTTATTTTAAACCTGTTTTTTTCGTTTCTTTTGCCGGCAGGAAGGTCACCGTGCTCAAGTAGTGGCGCCTAGGCCAGTCATGATTCATGTTGACGAGTCGGATCCAGTAGGCGGTGAGTTGATAAATAAATTTATTATTACAAATTTTTTTTTCAGTAATTGTCTTTATTGTTATTTCACATGTCTATACTCTACTGTATGATAATGCATGTGTAAAATATTTTATGTAAACATACCGAAATTGGCAGGAATAGTTGTACGTTTGGCAATACAAAGCGCACAACTGTAAATGTGCCTTTGTTATTTATGTATATAATATCAGAGTAACCGAGCCCAGTTCGATAGAAATTTCATCTATATGGAATTTACTGAGAACAGAAGAAGTGCCAACTGATTATAACTGAACAGTTACCGATTGTTTATTTCCTTATAGGATACAAATAGTATTTTGTACAGTAATTTCATAGAAGTCGTCGATAAAAATATTATTTTTATTGGTGGTATCTAACAAATATTTATTAATATTATAAAATACATTTTTATAACACCCGCTTCTAAAGTTCAATATTCGAGCGTTGTGTAGTGGGCGTAAAGAGCAGTTTTCATATCATTGTAAAACAAACGACAGTAACTGTGCGCGAAAGTACAACTGTGCGTGAAAGTAGCTAAAACTATGCGAGAAAATAATGACATTCATTTGTCAATGATAATCATATTCAAATTAAACATGGAAACGATCAACAAATTAATAAAAAAAATAAAAATGATCTATATACAAATTAATACAAAAAATTTTTTTTCATATAACATTATAAAATAAAATTAACCCTACTATTTTCTAAAATTGCTTAAAAATAATTAATTTTTTTCTCTCTATTAAACTTTAGAAGCCGTCGTTATAAAAAATTATGTTCGATACGTATACGTAAAGAGAGGTATCAAATAGGCTTAAATTGGGGCACTCGCTAAAGAGACTGACGCATATACAACGAGATCTCGTGCGCTTACCCCCACTCGCCACTCGCCATAGCGCACTCGATCTCATTGTGTATACGTCAGTCCCTTAGACTCGTGCCCCAATTTAAGCCCACTAGAATACCTCTCTTTACGTATATGTATCGAAAATAACTATTAATTAGCAAGAAATTAAGAACTGACATTGGCTTGGTGAAAAGAGACTCAAGTTGACCCTCTAAACGAATTTTTAGCTAGTTGAGACCTAGCTAAATCGCTTTCTAATCCCCAAAAGCTCTTTCATAGCAAATTTCATCAAAATTGTTAGAGCCGTTTCCGAGAAACAAAGGACATATTATATACTTAAAAAATTGTTTCAATAGTATAAGATTCAGTTTACTAATACAGTATAACTCAGGAGATTTATTTTCGATTTATCGAATACTTATAGGATCTAAACACCTGTTCTCCAAGATGGGTCGCATAGTAGATAGGTATATCCAGCTATTAGACTACCATAGTAAATCAATATGGTGGGAACTCTGGGAAAACAATTTTACATAGAGGTGCATTTTAGAATACTTTAGTATTATTGACACACTTAAAATTGTTACTAACGACAAAACTGGGCAACTGCATTAAGACACTGATATTTGGAATGGCAAGATATTTGGAGTTTTTTTTTAAGACTAATATTAATATCATAAGTATAACTGTAAAACTTATACAATGAAAAAAGTAAGACTTGCTAAAATATAAGAAACCCTAGAAATTTATTAGAATATATTTTTAAATATTTTAAAATTTTTGAGAGATTTCCAATATGGCTTCTAATTAACAATTAAATACTTTTATCGTAGCACAATCTAAAAATGCAAGTGTGAACAAAATCAGTCATTTAGTCTTGTAGTAAATTAAAATTCACATAGTGTTTGAAAAATTATCAAAACTGGATCGGATGGGACTCGAACCCGGATCTCTTGGTTACTAGCCAAGCGCCTTACCAATTAGGCCACCGACCGTTCGTTCGAGTGCCACTCCAATTCTGATAATCAATCAAACACATCCTCTCTTTAATGCGAGACGCAGTTACACTTTTTAATTTCAAATGTTATCGAGTGCCTGTGAAACATTATTAATGTATGGCGGACTTTTGTCCGTATTTTCAACATGTCCGTATTTTAAACGTGTTCAAGTATCAGCCAAAGCTGGACATTAAATGAACATATGAATATTGGTGCAGTGTTCAAGTATCAGCCAAAGCTGAACATTAAGTGAACATATGAATATTGGTGCATGTTTAAAATACGGACAAAAGTCCCATACATTAATAATGTTTCACAGGCACTTGATAACATTTGAAATTAAATAGTCTTGTAGTGTTTTTGAACAAAACCAAGACTGTCCAAGACTGAACTTTACAAGACCAAGATTATTGCAGTACCAGTCTGCTGGATAATTTTATTTCAAATCTTAACTGTTTAAATTTTAATGCTTCACATATGGATATTTCTGATCACCTATATATAGAATGTACTATAGATATTACTATAAGTAATAATAGTGACATTCAACTGCTATTAGATAATAGATCTTTTAATGATGTAAATATTGAATATTTTTTGTTTTTAATTTATAATGAAACGTGGTTAGATGTTTATAGTTGTCAAAATACAAATATAAATGTCATTTATAATAAGTTTTTAAGTATTTTTCAGTATTATATGGACATTTGTTTCCCAAAACATTGTGCTAAATTTAGATGTGGTCTAAACAAAAACTCAAATAATAGTTGGGTGACAAATAATATAAAAATATTATCAAAAATTAAACGAGATCTGTATGATTGCATTAAACATCCTACATTCACACAACAAACTGCAGATATGCAAAACAATATATCCAATGAATATAAATCTATAAAATATCAGATAAAAAGAGAAGTTAAATTTTCCAAACAGCTATATGTCCAACAAAAAATCAGTCAATCCAATAATATTAATAAAGTAATATGGGATCTAGCTAAAAATCGTAAAAATTCTGAAAATAAAAATACTAACGGCATTTGGGTCGGCGATAAATTAAGTGTAGATTCTTTAGAAATTGCAAATGATTTTAATAAATATTTTTCAACTGTTACAGATAATCTGAATTTAAACCCTTGTTTTAATGGTGGAATTTGTAGTAATATACATACTATGTTTCTTGAGCCATGCAATAAAGAAGAAATCCACAAGATTTGCTTAACCCTAAAAAATACTTCCTCAGTCGGATGGGATGAAATTCCAGTGAAACTTATAAAATCAGTTTGTCCATATATAGCGGAACCCTTAAGCTATATTATCAATAAGTGTTTTGAACTTGGAGAATTCCCCGAAAAACTCAAACCAGCGATAGTCCATCCCGTTCATAAGAAAGGCGATAAGGCAAATATTGAAAACTATAGACCCATAGCATTGCTCAGTAATTTCTCAAAAATATTTGAAAAAGCCATTAAAACAAGGCTGGAAAACTTTTTTGTTAAATATAATTTGCTTTCTCCTCACCAGTATGGATTTGTTAAAAACAAATCAATCGATCAGCTAATCTACAATATGTTGTCTAAGGTGTACAATGCATGGAATGATGATCTTCTCAATGTTGGCGTATTTTTAGACTTAACCAAAGCATTTGACTGTATAGACAGGAAAGTTTTAATTTCTAAACTCGAATTATATGGTGTTAGAGGAAATGCTTTAAATCTAATTAAATCTTATTTAACCAATCGTACGCAATGTGTCAAATGGCCAGGTTGTAAAAGTAACATGAAGTATAATGCGTATTCCAAATCGGAAGCATTAATTCGAGGCGTCCCTCAGGGATCCGTTCTTGGACCCTTCTTATTTCTAATATACATAAATGATCTAGCGCAAGTACAGCTGACAAATGCACACATTTATTTGTTTGCGGATGACACTACATTAACATTTAGTGATAGTAATATAGAGAGACTTGAACAAAATATAAACGAATCTTTAAGAAATATTTTTAGATGGTTAGATGACAATGGCCTGGCAATTAATTTGACAAAAACGCAAGCTTTAAAAATTAACAATGTTGGACATATAGACAATAACATAACACTAACCGATGTTGGTGAAATTAAACTGACTGACACAGTCAAATTATTAGGGGTATGCCTCGACAAGACCTTGAATTGGAAATCTCACATAGAAAGCACTATTAATAAAATCAGTCCAAATATATACCTTCTCTGGTCGCTTGGATCTCTTTTGCCTTCTGAAGCTCTTATAAATATCTACCACGGTACAATTGAATCTATATTGAGATACGGAGTCATATTTTGGGGGGAACTCCGTAATGTGTACTTCATTATTCAGAATGCAAAAGAGAGCAGTACGTGCCATTGCTAGGGTCGGAAATAGAACTTCTTGTAAACCGTTATTCAAAAAATTTAAAATTTTAACAATATATGGACTATACATCTATGAATGTGCTAAATTCGCAAAAAGAAATTTGTACTTGTTTGAAGACTTTCGGCAAGACCACAAATACGAAACGCGATTTAAAACAAAATTTACAGTGATGAATTCTTCTAGGTCTGTCATACATAAGAGCTGTACTAATATGATTATTAGGGTGTTTAATGCAATTCCAGATGAGGTTAAAAACTTAAACGACGCGTATTTTCTAAAGAAAATGAAAAACATATTGTTAGACAAATGCTTATATGGCACTGAGGAATTCTTTTCCACGTAACTTTCTATTGTGACGCATTTTATGTAGTTTTTTATAACTATTTATAAATAAAGAATATTATTATTATTATTATTATTATTATTATTAGAGTTTTGATCTCTGTTTTGGATTTGTTCATTATTAATGGTCAACTATGTATTTTTATGGAAGTTCTTCTGTGCTTCCCTAAGAAAACGTGTACTTTTGAAATTTTCCCCTATTACTTTTTTGTCCTACACCCACATCATAATCGATGTTGATGGCATCTTATGGTCGAAAGAAAAACCGGAAAACAGATATAAAACTCGATTATTATTGTGTTATTATAAAAAATTTCGAATTTGGCAAACAGAAACAAGTGCTAAGTAAGTTCTACGCAATCTATGTTAGAGGCAAAATTACTGTTGTCCATTGATGGTATATTTCACATGTAAAATATTTATGTGGGCAGATATGACTGCGTGTCTACCACTGTAATAATCAGTAGGTAATTTTTTTTACATGTACCTACATATATTTTATATATTTAGTAAAATATTTGATTTTATAAAATGCAAATGCATACAATTTTCTTTAAATGGACATATTTGTATATTATGTTTATAATAAATATGTAAAGAATGTTTTGCGTGGTATATGTATTCATAAATTTTATACATTTCTGTGTACACAATTATTATTTTAAGTGTTTATACAGAAATGGCTATAAATATTAAAACAATATATTGTAAATTGAGAAAAAAAAAAATTATTTCATTGTCTTTGCTCATAATGTTGCCTAAACAGATCCGAATCTTAAAGTTCAAGCCTGTCATCCTTGGCAGATCGCTCGCCGATCGTTATGAACCACACGTCGCCGGATTGACTCATGACGATCTCATTGGATGAGTTTCCCTTACGTTGCCTCTGTAATTTTCCAGAAAGTGGCTATGTCTTTTATTCGATATTTTATAACGTTTTCTCACGGATTTCAATAAGCACACCAACTGTTAATTAGATATTTTAACGACATTCCTTATTTTACACTTTTTACATTTGTTGCTGGTTTTTATTTAAGACTAGTATTTACCCGCGGTTTCGCACGCGTGGTATTTGAAATTCTGACCTCATGTTAGTTATGTATAAAGTGTACGTACATTATGTCACAACTGAGAGTTGCTATCCCACTGAATTAGAATGTTTTTCCCGGGATAAAAGGTAGCCTGTAACCATCTCTGGTTCCCAGGCTATCTCTTTACAAATTTTTAAGTTGATTGGTTAAGCTGTTGAGGCGTGAAAGCAAGACAAACAAACGAACAAACTCGCTTTCACATTTATAATGTTATGTCAAAAGGAGGATTAGGTGATATGGTTAGATAATTGAAGGATAAAGTTTTGGAGAAAAATCACCAACAGTTACTAATAAAAATTAAGTATTGTATACATTTATAATGTTAGAAAGGATTTACTCCATATTTCACCTATTCATATATTAAAAAATATTTTAGAAAGATCGATTCTAGAATTGCCTGGAACTATCTAAACGTTTACATGCAATAAAAGTATACACAATTAACACCAATAAGCCAGTAAACAAACAATATTAGATTTTTTCGAAATAATTGAGACGGTCTATTTCAAAACTCACATTAACCATTTTTTTAAACTGAGGTTTTGATATCTTATGATTGTGTATCTATATATAAATATTAATATAATTTCCAGTATCTATAAATATTAATGTAATTTCCAAAATTTTAGTAGGATTGTGCTGTTTAGATCATATGACCCTTAATCATATGTCATTCTAAAACTATTTTAATCTTTTCTATTAATCATGCGCCTGGATTCGATCATGTGACTTACAAGTAAACGTCCTGAGGCCGGACCTATCGATTTTGATGAAACTTAGATATGTTGTAGAACACTAAAAAATAAGCGACACGTATTTTTCTTTATCGGCGGAAAAACGGTTTGAAGGGGTGAAATCGCCCTCCAAAAATTGGGGTAAAAATTTAATTTTTTAAATATCTCGAAAACGGTAAGAGATAGAGCAAAAGTTTAAATTGGCGATATTGCTCTTTTTTAAAGAGCTATCTATTGGTATGCAATTTGTTCAAATTGTGTCAACAGGGGTGGCTGGGGGTTAAAATTTTGGGGTTAATTTTGCAAAAAGGGGGTGAAAATTAAACAATATAAAAATTTTGTTTACAGATTTGAAATCTACGTCAAAAAATCTAATTGACTTGTTTTTGCTCAATGTCCTAATATTAAGTCTAGGGGTAGTTAACTAGGGGGTGACTGTGTCGAATAGTCGTACTACTTGGGTAGTTTAAGAAGTTTTTCTTCATGGAAAATAGTTTTAGACATTTAGAATAACGTAGAAATGAAATTTTCGATTTCAAAATTCAGTTTGAGCAACATTGGAGAGGGGGTGAGTCACCCTCTTAAATTACATATTAGTTAACATTCACGCATTTTTAATATTAACACACTGACAGTGGGTAATAATGTCACAATAAGTGGTTCTGAAGTTGGACTGTCGTATGTAAGGTTTTCATAAGGTTTCCATTCATTTTCAAAATATCGTTATTTTCGGTATCGATAACTTTCGATAACGAAAACTATAACATCCATTAAAAAACAAACCTTATGAAAACCTTACATACGCCAGTCCAACTTCAGAACCACTTATTGTGACATTATTACCCACTGTCAGTGTGTTAATATTAAAAATGAGTGTCACCCAGATAGCTCTTTAAAAAAAAGCAATATCGCCAATTTAAACTTTTGCTCTATCTCTTACCGTTTTCAAGATATTTAAAAAATTAAATTTTTACCCCAGTTTTTGGAGGGCGATTTCACCCCTTCAAACCGTTTTTCCGCCGATAAAGAAAAATACGTGTCGCTTATTTTTTAGTGTTCTACAACATATCTAAGTTTCATCAAAATCGATATGTCCGGCCTTGGGACGTTTACTTGTTAGTGTTTGCAGCTTTTACGAGTAAATACCGTTCAGACTATTAGGTCAGAATTTGCTTTTTCAATAACACCGATTTTGTCCATGGGTGTTAATAACATTAATAAAACGTTGTTGGTTTCGTTTCCTGAAAAAATTCAAAAGTGAAATAATGTTCGTTTTGGAATGGATCGCCACAATTTATTTGCGACATTAAAAGAATGTTTCACCTGTCAAAAATCTATTTACAAGGCCTCTTCATTCACTAGATACGGCCGGACTATAATTGAAACAATTTGATAAATTGATATCACGCGCGAATAACTACGTTAATTAAAAATTAGTTTTAAACGACTCAGTCAGCCGGGATGAATAATATCAAAAATATTTTCCCACCAATATTATTAGTTCAGTTGACATTAAAAAAATTGTATATTAAGAAAATTGGTATTCCAACTTTTATATAAAAATATTTTCATAATAATACTGCACACTATATATATACATTTTACGTGTTCCAGTGCCAAAAACGTGTTCCCCCAAATTTTTACATTTTATACAGTGGCGCAACACCTATAAATATGTATCCTATGTAGACAAAAGTATGCAGGCAGTGTTAATTATGTATAATATTTATAATGCCAATTAAATGTTAAATTTTTAATTATTTTATACAAAATAATTTTAATACTTATTTATGTTGATTAAATATGATTTAATGTCTCTACAGAGATAATTGGTATGCACTTTTGTAAGTTTACTTAAAATATTAGGTACTGTAAACAGTAATCCTTTGAGCGATAAGGAAGGTGGGAATTTAATGCCAAAACCATAATAGATGGCACATAAAAAACTCCTTTTTTATTGAGTAAATTTTTTATTCACGTAATTAATTGTAGATAATAATTTTCCTTTGTGAAAATCCATAATAATTATGGTAAAATACGTACTTTGTCAAATTTTCACTTAAAAAACTGAAAAATTCTACGAGCTAGCTTACGATTAATTAGATCATCATCAGGTAGGAGTTAAACTGAACCAAAAATCTACAGTATATACAATCTATTTATATTAATTTAACGATATTTTAATACATTTGCAATTATTTACTTCAATTTTACAATGTTTTATTGTAATCATTATTCAGGTTGCCCACTTCTCCCCGCTGTTGTTACCAGTCACCGAATTTTGTGTATTTATTGTTCTGGGCAGAGACGTAACTTCAAATTTTGCGCCTTGGAGCGACTTTATTCAAGCGCCCCCGGGCATCTACTTTTTCTCGAAAATTTAGAGAAGCGAGCAAAAAAAGGGTCGCCGGCCTTCCGTTGTCCTAAATTTCTCTTTATTGCGCCTCCCAGGCGTCTACATTTTTCTGAAAATGTAAAGTAGCCAGCAAAAAAAAGTTGTCATCTTTTCTTTATTTTAAATTTCCCTTTGTAAGAAAAGGATCGCCAACCGTCCTTTGTCCTAAATTTCCCTTTGTTCCGCCCTATTTTTTCCCTATTGTGCCCCTTTTTCCCCTTCGTTCCATACGCCCTGGAGCGAGTGCTCCACCTGCTCCATTGTAGTTGCGCCTCTGGTTTTGGGTTTTCCAATTTCTCCAATTTTTGGTTCACTTCAACTTCTACCTGATGATAGTCTAATCAATCGAAAGCTAGCTCGTAGAATATTTCAATTTTTCAAGTGAAAATTTGACAAAGTAAATATTTCACCATAATTAAATTTTTATGTCTAATAGATAGATTCACGGCTCTCATGAGATTTTTTAGTGAACAATATTATTCATAAAATTGATAGACTTTCTAAACAATGCCAAAAATTAATATTCGTGTAATTTATCACCGTAAATGTCTCCCCTAGGAAAGTCAAAAGGTGGAGGTCATAAAAATTTTTACAGACAGGGTCACACTCTATGCAATTTCGTACACAAGGTCCGAACATGTAACAATAATTAGAATTAACCTGTACAATAAAATTTGATAATAAATAGGACACGTCACCTAAATAACAGCATTATAAGTTTATAACATTTTGTTTATATTGGACGTGTGTTACATTTTCCACGAAAAATTTTCAATTTTGTTCGAATTATTAATTACTTGCCGCAAAAAGTCAATTGTAAATGTGTGTTTTGTACAAAAATAAAAAATTTGCCAAATCTTTGTTGCGGTCATGTGTGCCAAATTATATTTTTTCTAATTTGGACGAAGTTTGATTACAATTTCTTGTTAAGAAAAATTTTTCGTGCACCTAAAATTAGTACTAAATAATTTTTTCAAGGTTACCGGCGTGTCTACCATTGTTTCTTATCAGTGTTTTATTTGAAAACTTTTTTTGGAATTAATTTTAAAACGGAGGTAATTAAAAATTTAAAATACTGATAATAAATTGATTTAAACAGTATTGTAATTTATAATTAACCTAAATCCATAATTTGGCTGAAAACGGTAATTTTGTTAAGTTTCCTTTATGATACGACTAAATGATACTAGTAACCCATCTACAAAATTAGACATTAAAAAAAATTCTCTAATAGGTCACAAATTGGTCGTAATTGGTCAACAATATAAAATTTTAAAGAATTAGTAAAAATTTCAAGGTCACTCAAAAATGTTGGACCTTATATAAAGAGAGAAACAAAAACCTAAGAGTTTTTAACAGTTAGTCTTTTTTAACAGTTTTTTATTGATATTTGAAAAGTATAAAAATGTATAAAAATTAAAAAAAAAAAAAAGATTCAAAATTGAAATCGGTACAGGCCGGCGGCAAAGTGGGGACTCAAAAAAAAAGTGTCTCCTGGTTGACGTGATTCCAACCATCCTGGTGATCTGAAACATAAAATTTTAGTCAACTCTTAATAAGCAAGGATGTAGAATTAGTTGATCGTAGCCGATTTGAAAAAATAAATTTTATCACAAAATGGCGTCCATTTAAAAAAAAAAATCATTTTTTCGCCTCCTTTTACCAACCTTGAAAATTTTTTAAAAATGGTAAAAAGTGAAATTCCAAAAACCTCTACGTCGGACTAATTTTGATAGTATTAAGAAGGTCTGTACCAAATTTCAAGTAAATCGGTGTTTTGAGTAATTTATATTAAAAATTTGAATTTAACACTGAAGAGATACATAGTACACAGGAAAAATGACCATAACTCCAAAAATAATTTGAATTTCCGTAAATACTTTTAGAGGCTTATTCTTAAAGGTCTGAACTTTGAAAATATGAAAAAAACCGATTTTTTCGAATTTCTAGACTAGAATACCCTCTTAAGGTACCATCACAGTGTGATTTGCTGAAAAATAGACTAATTTTCGCGATTTTTTTTTCGGATGGATAGGATGGGGGAATGGGGATGAATTTTTTTTTACGGTTAATACCACTGTTTAACAATGCAAAAATATTTTTTTTCATTTTTATTTATTTTTTATAATTATTATAATTTTTTTAAAAAAAAGTGTCTTTAAAAAAGGGCGAAAATCGGTACACACGATTGCGGCCGCAGTTTTCATTCGAAAAAAAAATTCAAATAGATTATCAAGCCGCTATGTACATACGGGAGCCTTTTCTGACCTACTGGGCAAATTTTTTTCAATGTTTAACTTTTTAAATGGAGTGCTAGGATAGATCACGGAGCATTATTATACCTATTGGCAATTAATTTTTGTTGTAATCTTATTAACACATGTGGAAGTAGCACTGTCGAATATATTTATCTATTTGTACGATAAGCCGTAAAAATATACTAAAATATTCTTAAATTCTACTTCGAAAACTGTGAAAAACTCTAGTTACTAACGAACCCTGACTGAATGCATACCCAACATGCGCTTGGCAAATTTTCTTTGACTTCTTGTATGTTGTTTTGTTTCATAATACAACTTTGGTAATTTAGAAATACGTGTATATCATATCAAACAAATGGCAATTTAATTAGAGTTCATATCTAGGGGTAAATAAAAAAAAAAGGATTTATTGTATACTTCTTGTGATAAAACATGAAAACAACTTGTTCAATAATTGCAACTGCAACTGCATGCAGCTAGACATTTTTTATTATTGTTTTCTATATCATACATAAAGACCGGTTATCGATAATTAATTAAAAAACAGTTAATACTACATAATATACGATTTGCTTTAACAATCAAACACTGTCAATATAATATAGTTTTCCATATTTCTGGTTGTCTCATAGGGAATTCAAAATGAACGTATCTATATTATTAAAAAATATTCTTAAACTGACACTTACTTTTTTAAAAAATCTTACAATTAGTGAAAATTCCACAAATACCTATTATTAAGGTAGTTGATGGATAAAACGATTTTTTCAAAGTATTTTAACGAAACTTCTCTAGATATTTATTTAATTCAATACAGGCATCCCCCGAAGAACACGGTACTCGAAGAACACGGGTACCCTTCCCCCGAATTACACGGTTTCAAACAGCACGATTTTTAAGTACATATATTATATTATATTTGATATAAAGTTACATCAGTCCTCAATGTACGCGAATAAAAATCGTGTAAATTGAATCTGTCACTATAAAAAAAAAAAAAAAATGCTGGAAATAAAAACTACTAAAATTTTTGAGAATTTTATAATAGAAATGATAAACAATATGTAGAAATTTACATATTTAAATTTTGAAAATGTTATTTTCGATATAGATAATTTTCGATAACGAAAAGTAGGTTTTGACAGTCTCAATATGTTCGGAATACCCATAATTTGCTTCGCTTAAGCTTTCAAAAATTTCGTTATTTTTTCGCTACGACGGGAAAAATGAAAACGTGTCAAAGGAATTTGATAAAAATTGAATATGTTATAAAATACAAAGTTACAAACCATATTTAATAAGAAATAAAAATTATTCACCACGCCGTTTTTGAAATATAATTTATAAATATCATTTTACAACGTTTTTACAACGCTTTTTCAAAATGTTTTTATATTGCTACAACATAAGCGCGCGGAAATTAAAAAAAGCAAGTGGTATACAAATATAATCACTGAAGAATATTAATACATTATTTTAATTTTTGATAAAATAATTTTTTTTTTTTTTTTTGAGATATACTTTTGTACCTGTCTAGAGCAACTACGTTAAGGCGTTACATCACTTTGAAATGTCAGAAAAGAAGACTTTATATGAAATTTTTTTCTTCGTAACGAATAACACAATCAATATAAAGCTTTTTAGATTGTATTATATGTATGTGAACAGGGGTACCCAAAAAAAAAAAAAAAATAATAATTTCTCCAATTTACAAAACAAAATATCGACACGGGTACAGGTTGAACACAGACGCTTTTTTTTCTGGATTTTACTAAAGAGGTACATAAAATTGTTAAAAAAATATTGATTTATCGTTAAATAGCACCGTCAGATTGAAAAAATTTCAAAATCGACCTTAATTTGTTTATAAAAATTAAAGTAAAAAAAAAAATGTTTTTTAAGAAAAAGCTTAATGGGCTAAAAAAAAATAAAATAACCTTTGAGTGAAGTTTGAAGCAATATGCAACATAATTTATAAAAACTTGAGGCGTTATCATTAATTATTTCTGTTGTGGATATAAGAGCTATTTTACATTTCAGTAGTTACCAAACTTAATTAAACGCCTCAAGCTTTTATAAATTATGTTGCATATTGCTTCAGACTTCACTCAAAGGTTATTTTATATTTTTTTAGCCCTTTTTAAATAAAAGCTTTTTCTTAGAAAACATTTTTTTTACTTTAATTTATTTTCTACTTTTTAGTCTGATTACAATTAATTTGAAAAAAAAATTAAATAAGTAATTTTTTACCTATATTTTAATCGGTTAATTTACCTTAATCAAGCATAACTATGGAAACAAAAAATTGCAATGTAAAATCAGTGGACAATATTTGACAATTTTAAATGTCAAAAAGTTGCACAGGATTAAAAATCAACAATTTTTTTGGGGCAATGTAGGACAAAACTAATTATACAATATTGCATTGTCATCAAGGTTAGACACGTATGTAAAATTTGAAACCTCTAGCTCAATTAGAACCTATCTAAATTTTGATTCCAAAATTTGATCTAAACCAACATACTAACATAGCAAGTTAAATAAAAGCTTTTAAAAATATATTTATTAACGAATCTCAAAAAGTCTATGGTGTACCGCCCTAGATAATCTATCTAAGAAGCTACAAGTAAAATTTCAAGTCATTTCGATAAAAATTGCTGGAGTTATCTTGCCACTGTTTTGGAAAACCTAGTTTCAAGAAAAACCCATATAAAATTTCAAAACGTGTTTATCGTTTTGTGTGTTTATACCTGGATAACATTAACAAAGACCAGAACAAATTTCGCTAATTACTAAGAAAAATCAATTTTACAGGCAAAAGTACAAAGACAGAGTAATCGCCTAAATCATGTTTTGATATAAAAATGTTATTTCGGCAATTTTTTTTTAATCTATAACTTTTTCCCTTCTCTTACAAATATGAAAATAAGTCAGTGTTTCTACTTATAATTTATGCAAACAGAGCTGAAACACAATTTGTCAAATCTGTATATGAGAACTTTTATACAAGCAATTTATATCAGAAACAATAGTTGCAAAACAAAGCCACAGTTGAAAACTTTAAACTTCTAAATCCAATGGAATTCTTTGAATAATATCGGATTTTTTCCGTACAAAGACAATAATAATAAAGTTATTTACTGTCATATGTACATTGTATTTTGTTTTTAAATTCCACTATATATTGCATTACATACTGTTTGCTTTATCTTTATATCATGTAATTTACAATTATAGTAAACGGGGCTGTCCCTTTAGTTTGTTATACACGTATACAACTGATACGGCCAAATATGGCACGAAGATCACAATAAAAACAAAATACACGTAGCGATGCAGCGGACACATTCAGTACCGTTTTTCAACAGTCCCAATCTAGAAGAGAAACACATGCGTGTTTGCGTCCATTGATCACAATGTTATTATCATAGCCGGAGATTTTTTTACAATACCAAATATGTAATAACTTTGTAAATACAGTGTACTTATATAAAATTTTGATGGAAATTACTGAATTTCTTATTGTTAAAAAATTTTAATCACTCATGAAGTCGTAAAAATGTTTAAATTTAGAACATTTATGAATTTTTATTAATAATAAAATTAGGAAAAAATTTATACGATTTTGTGACAAGCACACAGCCAAGATTAAGCCGGTTCTACACGATACTACAAACACCTTCCAACGGGGACGTTTGATGGTTCATGGCATCGTGTGGTCGTTGTTCGAGCGTCGAACGTTCGCATTTGGCCATGTTCCGCTCGATGTCGATATTCTTGCACCGAGTCAAAGGGATACTTCCACGGTTTGAAGGACTATGTTCGTTGATTCGACTCAACGGCTATACGACTCGTTCATGTGAAGAGAGATAACATCAGTGTATAACATTAGAGATAACATCAGACAGATAACATCCTCGTGCACTGAATAAACGTACATAGTACATACCAAACATACCAAACTATTTTCATCATATGTATTGGATCATTTGGATCAAACATTCGATTCACCGTGTAGCAGGAGCATTCGCAGCACCTACTATCGAACTTACTTGCATCAAACGTTCGATCAAACGTTGGAGGGAACGTTCGTAGCATCGTGTAGAACCGGCTTAAACTTACGCTCCTTTCACATTGTACGGTTTTCGCCGTACGGTAAAAAACCGTACGGTTTTTTGCCGTGATATTGTTACTTTCACATTGCACGGTTTTTTGCCGTTGTAAACTGAATATCTTTATTCGACTTGCAACATTATACAAGTAATAAGTGTCATTAATGTTAATTTTATAAATCAGAGGAAATAGAAAGTAGGATTATTTATTATCACACTCTTTGAAGACCTGAAAAATTACGAAAATAAGTTTTTCAACTATTTTCGGATGTTTACAGACTCATTTGATTAATTTCTTAACGAACTTAACATCAAAACACACAATTTCGAAATTACATACAATCTATTAAAATATTGGTTATCACATTCAACATTAGTTTCATCCATTTCACAAATAAAATTAATAATTAACATGAAATTCAACAAAATATTGTTAATGCCGTACGTTAAAAAGCCGTCTAATGTGAAAGCATCCATTTAATTACATACACTACTGAGCTAAAAACGCCGTACGGCAACCGTGAAGTCCAGTGGCAAGAGACGCCTGCTACACGGCACGGCAACGGCATTTTGCCGTGACCGTGTAATGTGAAAGGTCCAATGCTCTTCTTCACTAGACTAAAAAAATGCGACCGTACGGTTTTTTGCCGTACGGCAAAAACCGTATAATGTGAAAGGAGCGTTAAGGTAGTTGGTCGATAAAACGATTTTTTCAAAGGATTTTAAGGATGTTTGGGAGGTACAATCGGAGATAAAAGTACATGAAATTAGAAATTCGTGAATAATTGCGTTGTATAACAAACTATGAGGTAAATAAATAGTTATCTTTGTTAAATAATAGCTATCACTACAACTGATTGTACAATACATCAAACTATAGCTCTCAGCTGACTACAAGAGCTGAGTACATTCTGAGGATTTTTCGAAGGAATTTCATAATGCTACGAGACGATTGAAAATTTAGTAGAATGTTCCTCATTAAATACTAAGGCCCCTGTGAAAATTTCAGACCATTTCACTAAGCCGTTAAAAAGTTATTTAATCTGTTCTATTTTCGAATTTCCGTAAGAGGGCGTGTAAAATTTGTTTTTTTTTTTTAATAACTTTTTAACGGCTTAGTGAATCGGTTTGAAATTTTCACAGGGGCCTTAGTATTTAATGAGGAACATTCAACTAAATTTTCAATCGTCTCGTAGCATTTTGAAATTATCCGAAAAATCCTCAGAGTGTACTCAGCTCTTGTAGTCAGCTGAGAGCTATAGTTTGATGTATTGTACAATCAGTTGTAGTGATAGCTATTATTTAACAAAGATAACTATTTATTTACCTCATAGTTTGTTATACAACGCAATTATTCGCGAATTTCTAATTTCATGTACTTTTATCTCCGATTGTACCTCCCAAACATCCTTAACGAAACTTCTCTAGATATTTATTTAATTCAATACCAGCAATACGAGCCTATTCCGATTAAAACTGACTACCCCAATTTTACGAAAAACGATTTCAAAGTTTTGTAACTTTAACACGGATTGTTATGGGAAGTTGACATATTCACACGATTTTTTTAAATATGTAAAATTAAAACATGTCAAAGGAATCTGACAAAAATTTAATATTTTATAAAATACAATGTTACAATAAGAAATTAAAATTATTTACTATGCCCTTTTGAAATATAATTTTAAACATTATTTTACAACATTATATATATATATATATATATATATATATATATATATGTATTTATTAATCCAATTTAACGATTTAGTTATATTCTATTTCTCTCAATTGAGTAAATCTTTATAATCTATCTATTCCATTTTTTTATAGGAAAATTACCAAGAAAATTTGTTTTATGTGATACGGTCAGAATTTAGATTATGTTTACACCTTACTAAAATTAATAAGAGTTTGCTACAATCGCATAAAAATTACGTTAAATCATATTCATACAATAATATTTTTACGTAATTTTTTATCCAAATGACAATACTGTTATAATTATTATGTATAAACACAGCATTTTACTCGTAAATAAATTTGCACATTCATTTTTTTTTTTTTTTTTTTTTTTTTGACAACAAAACAGTTTTAAATTTTGACAAATTCTATCATACATTTTTGAAATTATTAAATATTTTAAGGTGAAAATATATTAAAAAGCTGAAATTTGTTTAATAAAAACCATACATCTGCTCATTTTACCTCAAAAATGTCGGAAAATAGAATATTTTTCAATAATTAACCCAAAAAAAGCATATAAGAGGTAACTTTTATATTTTGTTTTTGAAAATTTCAAAATAAAATAACGTTTGATAGTAGTGTTACAAATGATTTTTTTTATTTTGTAGAAGCTGGTAAATAGAAATCGTAATAAATACTCGCCTTGAAAAAATCAAACAAGTATTTAGAACAAAATACTATTTCTTAAAGAAAATATTAAAATTATGTACAAATGCCGTCCTGATAAACTGATATGTTCTGTTCATCTTGAGCGCTGGAGCCGATTTTGAGGAGCTGAATTCCCTCCAGACAAAAGCTCATAGCGAATACACACATTTTTAAAATGTCATTTTGAATTTCGTAACTCAATCATTGCAAATAAAATCTAAATTAAAAAAATCTATATGACCTGTTTTTTCTTAATTTTTTAGCATCAAGTCTATGGGTAATTAACTAGGGAGTGACTGTGTTGACATTTTGATGTAAAATATAGTAATTTTAACCGTCTTCAAAATAACGTTTCGATGTTAACAATAAAAAAACAATTTAAAAAATGCCGTGAGCAGCGGAGCCCCATCACGGAAGTCGAATTTTTCCTTTCATCTTCGGTATTGAATGTCTACAAGCGAAATGTAATTGAAAGTCCACAAGCGATTTGTCATTTTGGTGGCTTCAAAACTGATGATGAGAGTCCGGTTGATCGGGGTTTTAAAAAAAGGTTTTAAGTTTTTAAGGGTTGAATCTTAGTCAATTTCAATTTTGTGCCGATAACAGTTAGCAGGGAAAAAGCCAACACAATTCGTACGAGGGCATTCCTACCCATGCTTATCCGCCAATTGCCTTTGTGCTTTATTTTTAAATATTAAAAAAAGGAACTTAAATAGTAAACTGGAAGGCCATTATGAAGATGATGGGAGCATTCGAAACGCACCTAGCCAAAGTGTCTTGATCTTACTTTTAAGAACATTACACTTGTTTTGAAGTGTTTCTGTCTTACTTTGGAGATATTTGTATATTCCTGTCTCACTTTCCATGTTCTTGAGAGAAGGGTGAAGGTATGTATACGATGTGATACGATGATTCTAGCATACATAGTTTATATGTAATCAAGTAATAGCGTTCGGTATACATCGTATCACATCGTATACATACCTTCACCCTTCTTTCAAAAACATGGAAAGTGAGACAGGAATATACAAATATCTCAAAAGTAAGACAAAAGCACTTCAAAACAAGTGTAATGTTCTTAAAAGTAAGATGAAGACACTTTGGCTAGGTGCGTTTCGAATGCTCCCATTTTTTCTTTCCAAAAAAATCCAAAATTTCTATTTTATAAATAATAAAAATCCAAAATTCCTAATTTATAAATAAACAGTGACTTTAATAACATTTTTAAATTACTTAATATGTATGTACTTCATTTGTCACAAAAGTAAGTTTACTTTTTTTTAAATTTTTTAAAATTACTATTTGCCTACTTGTATTTAGAATAAAAATAATGCATTTAAAACACATTTAACAATAGCATTCAATTCCGATGTAAAAATGGGAGAAGTGGGGGGAAAAGTAATGTGGACTCCCTAAAAGGTACTAGCTGGATACTAACTGAATACACGTACAAAATTCCAGCCCTCTAGGTTTCCTTAGAGAGTCTCTAGACGTGTTAGAAAACAAGCAAAAAAATTAAGGAAATATTGGCGTAAAAATCGTGGGGGTAAGGGTTAAAACTTGAAACCTCCAAAAAGCAGTGTCTGGCTATTAGCTTAACCTGTACACAAAATTTCAGCCCTCTAGGTTTATTTGGGGAGATTTTGACCCGAACGAAACTTTTAAAAAAAAAGAAAAATCATGTTCTTTTTGGTATAAAAATGGTGGGGGTAGAGGTTAAAAGTCGAGACTCCCAAAAGGCACCCCCTTGATACTAACTCAATCCGAATACAAAATTTCAGCCCTCTAGGTTTATTTGGGTGACCTGTGCGAGTGGTACAAACTTCGAAAACGTCGAAAAAGCATGAAATTGTAGCTTAAAAATGAGGGGGGTGGGGGTAAAATATTAAAACCTCCAAAAAGCACAACCTAGGTACGAACTTTATCAACACACCAAATTTCAACCCTCTACGTTAATTCTGGGGGGCTGGGGGCCTGTTAGATCCAGCTAAAATCGTTTTTTCCCCCTGTACTCCCTCCAAATCATCTTAGGAAGCTGAATTTTGGATATGTTGTAGAAAATTCACCGAAACATTATTTCCAACCGCTTTGGAAAAGTTTTATTGTTTTACCGCCCCCCACCACCCCCTTAAAAGTTGGGTCGGATCAAAAATTTTCCCAAAAATTGACCCCACTTTAATAGTATGAGGTGCCTCGAAAATGAGCCCCACTTACCAAATTTTATCTCTTAACTTCCATAGGGGGGCCCTACATAAATTAAAAGGTGGCGGGAATATATATATATATATATATATATATATATATATATATATATATATATATATATATATATATATATATATCAGACATTTTGTTTTCTACATATTCGTGTTCTACGGGTCCGAAAATGGATAGCGCCCCTACTCTCGCCTCTCGCCGTTCTTGTCGTATAGACTGTATAAGTCTAATTTTTTTAAGGAAAAATTCGACTAAAAAGTGTTTAAGTTCTGGCAAGATTGTCAAAAAGGGACTGAAATGTTTTTAGATATTACAGAAAATATTAATGTGTTAAGTACTTTGTAGACTTATAGATTTTATGGGTGGTTTTAGCGAATTTCCAGAATGGAATTTAGCTATTACAGCCACTCTCATGATGCGACTTGAGCCCGAGACTATGGCAGAAGTTTGTTTTGAGGTCCCTACAAACAGAAAATAATATTCACTAAAATTTATGTATTATATTTGTATTTAGTCCCACACCGTTGGACAAGTTCGTTAGCAAGCCATGTCGAATGTCTGGACATGTTTTTTTGGGTAATTTTTAGTGATAAAAATTAGCTTTTTGCCAAAATTGTCTCAAGTTAAAAAATTTTTGCGATATTTATTTACACCATTAGAAAGAAGAGGAAAAATCGCTTAGAAGGGTGAAAAATCACAGAAAAATGGATTTTTATAAATGGAAATTCGCTATGTTATGCAGGTGCTGCGACAGGGGTATTTTACAATTAAAGAAAATTTTAATAACTATGGATATAGTCCAGGAGGTATCGGCGCATGAGTACCGGAAACTATTCCACCTCAATTTTTTTATGCGATCCTGTTAAGATTGCCCTAGTGATGATATAAATGCATGTTGCCATGGAGCAACCCGGGGCCATATTGTTTAAACCGAAATTGTTTAAAGGTTCGAAAAATCTCGAACCTTTAAAAATTCATATCACTAAAAATATTAACTTTATCGTGAAAAGTCATAGGACCTTTTTTATTTGTATTTCAATAAAGAATATAAAAAAAATTGTTCGGTTGAAAAAATACTTAGATGTATTTTAAAGGTAGGCGACGCATACTTATAAGCACGCGAAATTAACAATTAAAAAACAGTTATAAACAATAAAATATTTTTAAATCTCTATTAAGGATATTATTAACTATTGTATAGAGAATTTAAAAAAAATATTATTTATATATATATATATATATATATATATATATATATATATATATATATATATAAATATATATATATATATATATATATATATATATATATTTTTTTTTTAATATATTTTTCATGGGTCAAAAGTACCCAAATTTGAGATTTTTCGAACCTTTAAAAATTCATATCTCTAAAAATATGAACTTTTTCGTGAAAAGCCATAGGACCTTTTTTATTTGTATTTCAATAAAGAATATAAAAAAAATTTGTCCAGTTGAAAAATAACAATTCCTTGCAACTGTTTAAACAATTTCGGTTTAAACAATATGGCCCCGGATTGCCCCGTGGCAACATGCATTGATATAGTAGGGCAATAGGGAAATAGAGTAGGGCAATTTTAACAGGATCGCATAAAAAAATTGAGGTGGAATAGTTTCCGGTACTCATGCGTCGATACCTTCTGGACTAATAACTACCTATAATCCTATATAAAAATGATACCCATAAAAAACAATCATACTCTGATCCTAACAGTTTTTTCCCATGTTAAATTTTGTATGTTCTTACTTCGCTGAAACAGACTGTATATATGTGTATATGTATATACTTATAAATATTGCAGGAAATTATGTAAAACACTAAAATGAAAACAAAACAAACACCTGAGCCTGAGCGAAGCTAGGACGGGACATTAGTAATGAACTAAAAAAAAAATCAAATTAAAAACTTACTCTTAATAGTTCCATCGTTTTCGTTTTAAGGAAATTCTTCTTTGCTTGTTGCAATTTGATATTCCACTGTCATCTAACAAAACCACCGTGAATCCAAATTCTATCTTTATTTGATGAAACCGTAATTTCAATTTGTTATCCTTTTTTAAATATTGTCAGTTATAAAAATAGAACATGTTTTTAATATGTTGTTGCTTGGTAATTTTTCAAAATTAAATTAAATTATATTTAATTATATTAATTTTTAATTGTATGTAATTAATGATGTTTATAAATTATATTTTGATGTTTATAAATTATATTTCAAAAACGGCGTAGCGAATAATTCTTATTAAATATGGTTTGTAACTTTGTATTTTATAACATATTAAATTTTTATCAAATTCCTTTGACACGTTTTCATTTTATTAAAAAAAAAATAGAGTTTTCCCATAAAAGCCCGTGTTAAAATTATAAAACTTAGTAAAAACGTTTCTCTCAAAATTGGGGTAGTCAATTTTAATCAGAATAAGCTCGTATTATTGATATTGAATTAAATAAATATCTAGAAAAGTTTCGTTAAAATCCTTTGAAAAAATCGTTTTACCGATCAACTACCTGTAAAATTTTTGTAATTTTTATTGAGTAAAGGTAAAATTATAAATATTTTATATCTGACTTGTTTAAAATGTATATTTAATTAGGGTTGTTCGAATGACAAATAGAAATTTAAATGAAGTAGTGACATCTCATGGTGTATATTAACTTAAATAGTGTTTTAAACAGTTTTAAATATGCAGGGGAAAGCAACAATTATGTAGACTATTGTAGACTATGTAAATTGGTTACATAATGCCCCCATTTTGGCTTATTAATCATGCGCAAATTGTGCACTTGTACACTGACACTTGTGACTTGTGACAGTAGAAGTTCAATAAGATATAAGTAATTTAAATTTTAAATGGAATCTTTTCCTAAAAATTTAAAACCGAAATTTTTTATAAAAAATTCTTTTGTTTCTTTTTGCAAAAAAAATAACATACATAGCAGACACATGTAAATAATAAACTCACGTTTTTTTTGGTAATTTTGGCTCAATGCCAATTGGCATATAACTATCATAAGTGAAATATTGACGCTAGGTTGCTGAAATATGAATTAAAATCGCGTAATAGTTGGCCTTAATTTAACATACCATTTTTTTACCATTATAATAGTTGTTTTAAAACAATATAAATTATTTTCAAGTTTTACATATTGATACAAATGTGACAAATTATGTAGGTATTATCTCTTTTTCATCGAGAAAAAATGCTCTTGTAACGGTATAAAAAACATAATTGTTTTATTAAATGATGAACAAGGTTATTTTCAGTAGTTTAAGGTATTTGGTGCGAGATAGTCAGGTACAAAAGTATATCTCAGTGAAAAAATTTTCTTTTTTCAAAAGTTAAATAATGTATTAATATTCGTCAGTTATTATATTTGTATACCACTTGTTTTTTTGAATTTCCACGCGATTATGTTGTAGAAATATAAAAACATTGTTGAGGCCGGGTATTTATCAAAAACGTTTTAAAATGATGTTTATAAATTATATTTAAAAAACGGCGCGGTTAATAAATTTTATTTGTTATTAAATATGGTTTGTAACTTTGTATTTCATAACATATTAAATTTTTAATCAAATTCCTTTGCACCTTTTCATTTTATTCAAAAAAATCGTGTGAATATATCAACTTCCCATAAGAGCCCGTGTTAATATTACAAAACTTTGAAACCGTTTCTCTCAAAATTGAGGCGGTCAGTTTGTTTTTCGGTATAGGCTCATATTATTGGTATTGAATTAAATAAATGTCTAGAGAAGTTTTGTCAAAATCCTTTAAAAAATTTGGAGAGATAGGTCTACCCACACTGTCAACTTCCCATTGGATGCCCTTAAAGACTATTGCACATGAATAATTTTTTTTAATTCAGGGGATTCCTCCCCTGGGCCCCTGTTAGAGGCTTTGCCTCTTGCACTACACCGGAGGCTTCGCCTTCTATACCTAAGGGTGGGGGCTCCACCCTTATCAAACAAATGGTATTATCATTTGTTCTCAAGATATGCGATAGACAAAAAATATTTCACAAAAAATTTCTTATTTGTTTTTTTTTTCTTTTTTTTTTTTTTTTTTTAAATTTTATAATAATTTACTGGCGCTTTTAACATCAAGGGAGGTTGTTAGGCCATTATATAATAAAGACATGGTAAAAAAATCCATATGATCTGTGTTATGTTAATAAAGTCAATTCCGTTTTTTTATCATAAAAAACAAACTGCTAATCCAAATTTGCTGAAAATTTTATCCGGTCTTCATTTTTTGATTATGAATCTAATGAAATTAGTCTGGAATTGATATCATCATTTGTTCTCGAGATCTGCGAGACGACAAAAAAATTCACGAACGAACGAACGAACTAACGAACGCACACACAGACATCACGCTAAAAACAATGGATTTGGATTCTAGTGACCTTGAAACGTGGAGGTATGTCCAAATTAGCGATTCGTAAAATCGGACCCATTACAATAACTTCCAATGGGAAGTTAAAAATCGTTTTTCGGACGAACTACCTTAATATGCGATACAGGTCAATTTTGGCATTAACTACAATTTAAAAGAGTTGAGAAAGTTACAAAACGTCGTTAGTTGAAAAATACCTCTTTGAATTGAATTATGAGTACATGAGCACATATGAAATCTCTGCGTCAACCTCTAACTAGACTTTTGATATTAAAAATAAAACATTTCAACTACAGGTGGAGATAATAAAGAAAAGTTTTAGTTTTTGAGACTAACGAGACTAATTTTGTTTTTTTTATTTGATTTACCCTTGAAGATGACCACCTAAGTTGGTCGAAACATGTCGAGTTATAATTACTTTTGAACTTGTTTTTATTACCTTAATATGCGGGTTGTTGTTCGAAAATTTTTATTTTCTTTATTCTTTTGAATTATTATTGTACGTAGGATGTAGCTAATGTAGCGAATTAAGAAATATGACTATTTTTTGCAGCAAAACGTCAGATGCATCAAATTTTTTATTTGACAATTGTTGAAAATTTAAATTGCGGTGACATTTCTGAAAATTATTGATGTACTAAAATGAAGCACTAATAAAGTCAGCGAACTACAGTAGAGCTTCAGTAAAGTTAACATCAGTTTTGTCACTTTTTTCTCATTAAAGTTAAGAGGATTTTATAGAAATAAAAAGAAACAATACTATTACAATACTATACATTTTTAAGACAAAGATATTATAATTTCTGTAAGAGCTATATGCCCAGTAAAAAAAAAAAAAAAATTACATATAGTACAATTTAAAGAAATTGGTTTCAATGTCATAAGAGTATTCAAATTTCAACTTTTCTCTGTTGAATTTTAGAACTTCGTTTGTAACTTAAAGTTCATAAATATTACTAATTATGTTTATTAAAAGTGAAAAATCGAACAATCTTACAAAACCAAAGGGAAATAATATTAGTTACATATTTTTCATGACATAACTAAGATTGGTTATGAGCTGACCTATAAAGCCATAAATTATAAAGTCCTAATAGTAGCACTACATTCTCGCGAGGTCGCCTCGACGAGACGTTCGTCGAGGTTTTGACGAGGCGAGACAACACGAGTATGTACCGTCTACACTCTCGCTCATTACTCAGTTATTCATATTGCTCATACGCTTTCGTATAGTTTGAAATGTCAATCATAGATGGACAAGATGGGTGATGTCGGTGACATGGATTTAAATAACTGCTGCTGCAGTTCTATGTACTGTTGAATCCTATAATTTTCTTCATGCATATTACACAAAAAAGTTTAAAATAACGTTTAAAATAACGTTTTTGTAAATTTAAGGCATGATTTTAGGTTATGTATAAAAACATAATAGTACGCAGATATGCAACATATGCAATATCAACACACGAGTATATGCGAGAATGTAGTTGATCGCCTCGCCTCGTGTCTCGTGTCCTTTGACTTGTGACAAAAAACCGACTCAGATCGGAGACCTGACGAGGCGAGGCAAGGCTTGACGAGGCGAGGCGAGGTAACACGAGAGCATCAACTACACTCTCGGCCTCGCGTCGCCTCGTGTTGCCTCGACGAGAGTGTAGTGCTACTATAAAACAAAAACGTAAACAAATCAGTGGTGTTTTTTAATAAAAATATTTCTCTATGCAAAAAGAATTCTAAAATGTTGAATTCTAAAATTTTTAAAATTTTTTTCAGATAGATACAAAGCGAGTGATCTGATTGCAGGCTACTAACTCAATTCAGTTATTCACTTAATATAATAAATAAATTTAAATAATAAATATCGAAATACTTGAATACCAGGTACTTAATAACCGGTGTGGAGAATTTGGTGAATCCAAAGCAATCGTAGCTGCTTATATAGATTGAAAATAGATACGGTACTTGTCAATTGCCCGTTCAAGGGACAAAAAAAACAATTTCGAAAACAGATGTATCTACTATAATGAAGAACTTTCTAACAGCAATATTTTTAATGAAATTTATACATTAGTATAAAGTCCAATTAATCCACTGGAATCCAAATTTGTAATAGTTTGCTCTTGTACGTCATCTAGGACTTAAATTATTATTTAGTCCCGATCATGTATTAAAGGACCGCCACTGACCTCAGTCTGCTTTACTAAAGTTAAGTTTCACTAAAGTTTACCAAATTTTTCTTAACTTTAGTGAAGGTCTACCATATAATCATATATAAATATTTCGAATGCATTTTTTTAAAAATAAAAAATTCTCTTTGTACATATTTATAATTTTTTGATATGTATAATTACTCAAATTAACTGTTATAGCTTGTTTATTATGTTGAAAATATGAACACCATATTTCCTTCTTTGTTTTACAGAACAGAAAAAGTGTGCAAAACAAAGAAAGAAATGTGGTGTTCATATTCTAAACACAATAAACAAATTATACAATTATTGTGTTTATGTTATTAAAATTTCTTGTAAAAACATACATTTTAAAATATTATTTAATATACTTACCATGTTCAATATTTAAAATAATATTTAGTATTTATTTGTTAAATATTTACTTTAAAATAGAAAAATTTTGTCATATTTTTCTTTTATTTATATTTTATTTTTTATTAACTCTATTACAGATACGGTTTTTGATTAATACAGATTAGTACAGCGTAGAATAGTGAACTAATTTGGAACTAATTATTAAACGTACCTACCTAAACTATCTTTCTTTTGAAACGTCAAAATTCATTCAGTTTCAGTCAAAAATTTTCCACCTAACTACATTAGCCGGGTATTTAAAAATATTTTGCGTTTTATACGAAAAAATTCAAAACAATATTACTGAAAACATCTAGAAGAAATATCATTGTGAAGGTCTTATTCAAAAAAAATAAAATAGTTACTAAATTTATTGTAAATTTTTAAAAATAGCTCTTATGTCTAATATCAAGCATTGCCTCTCAGTGTTAAAAAATTATTATACAAAATGCTAAAAATACACAATCCAAAAAAAATTAATAGTAAATGTTTGTTTTTGCCAATTGCTTTTTATTTTTGTTTTATTCGAAAAATGTGTTATCAACAGAAAAAAATTTATCGAAATGTTTAATTATTAAGGTAGTTGGTCGATAAAACGATTTTTTTTCAAAGGATTTTAACGAAACTTCTCTAGATATTTATTTAATTCAATACATACCAACAATACGAGCCTATTCCGATTAAAATTGACTACCCTAATTTTGAGAAAAACGATTTCAAAGTTTTGTAATTTTAACCAGAGGTGGGAACTATTTAAAATGATTTCATTTTAAATATGTATTTAAAATACAAAATGACATTTTGCATTTTCTATTTTAAATATGTCTATTTTAAATATGTTCGTTCAAACCATTTTCCATTTTGTATTTAAAATGAAAATTTGAATCCATTTTACATTTAAAATGAAAATGCCTGTATACTCAAATTTATGTGTATTTATGACTCATATTAATCATAGAACTCGAGTTAAACGGAGTCTAACAAATTGTAAGTTAAATATAAGGGTTTATGTCTCTCGTATGGCTTCACATTTAAAAAGTGTAATAAAAAAAAAAAATGACCTTTTTCGAGACCGTAATAAATTTTATGACTTATTTTGGTAAAAATATTTTATCCTTTTAAATTTTTCAGTATTTTTAAATTGTCTTAAAAAAAAATTTAAGTTCTATATGGGTTTATATGTAACTTAACTAAAAATTAATATCTTATAATATTATAAATGTGAAAGTTTGGATGTTTAGATGTTTGGATATTTGTTCTTAATCACACAGAAACGGTTCGACTGATTTTGATAAAATTTTATATACACACTCCTTATACTCTAAATTAACACATGGGCTAAATTTTATCCTGGTTGCAAGTTCTTGAGGGATACAACAACAATTATTCAAACAGACCCCAAAAAACAAAACTCAGTTCGATGAAATTTGGTACACTGGCATTATTTATCCTGAGTTAACAAATAGGATAATCTTATCCCGACTAAAGTTTCCTGTGGGATGACTGAACCGAATTCGATTAAATATAATATAGAGACACCATTTACTATGAACACATGTAGCTAGAATTTTAATAACACGTAGAATAGTTTTATCCCGATTGAATGTTCCCAGGGGATGCAAAAGAAATTCCAAAATCATGTCCAAATAATTAAACCGAATTTGATAAAATTTGGTACACAGACATGATTAATCCTGAGTTAACGCATAGGCTAATCTTATCCTGATTAAAGTTTTCTGTAGGATGACTGAATCGAATTTGATAAAATTTAATATACAAACGTTATTTACTATGAACACATATAGTAATAACTTTGAAATAGTATTAGTCGGGATAGTTTAATCCCGATTGAGGATTTCCGGAGGAAGAAGGGGAGACACAAAGGGAGGGGAGGTTAATTCAATTTAGGGAGGACTTAGTTATATTATAAAAATGTGTTGAAATGGTTATGGAAATTCATAGTGAATGCAATAGCAATAATAATACATAGGATAGTTTTAAGCCGATTGAAGGTTCCCGGTGGAAACAAAATCAACTGCTAAATCACATCCAACTAACTAAATCGAAGCCGAAGAAATTTAGTACACAAAGAGACACTATTTACTCTGATCTAACACATGGTGTAATCTTATCCTGATTAAATGTTCCTGTGGGATTCAATATTATTTAATTATAATAACAGCAAAAAATCACAGATCCTTGAAATGTTTACTAAATTGCTTACTTTGACTACTAGAACTTGTTGAAAATTTCAAAATGCAAACTAGATTATGAGCTTTTAAAAGTGTAGTTGGTTACAAATATGCATACATGCATACAATTTATTCATTATTTTATATACCTAAAATAATTTTCAAAAATAATTTTTGAAAATTTGAAAAACTTGTAGTACGATTTTAAACCATTTTTGAACAATTTACATAGCCATATTTTCAAAACGGGGGTGGGGCAGAATTTAATTAATAATATTTGATATTTTCGTAACTATATAGTTAATTAAATTCCCAAAGAATGAATGTAGTAATTATTTACTGTCCTATAACTGGATTAAAATTGGATTTTTCCGCTATATTCGAATTCTCAGAAAAATATTACCTGAAACTATACATATAAGTATACTTAGTTTTTAGGGATTTGCAATTGTCTGTAATAATTACCTACAGTGTGGATTTGAAAATTTCGGAAGTAAAAAAAAATATGAATTGCATCCCGCGTTCACAGGGTACATTTGTCTTCACTGACGGTCCCTAGTTTGCATTTTGAAATTCCGGACTTTAATGCAAGCAATATCAAGGATCTATGATTTTTTGCTGTTATTAATTAACTGATATTGAATTCACACAGGAACATTTAACCGGAATAAGATTACACCATGTGTTAACTCAGAGTAAATAGTGTCTCTCTGTGTACGAAATTTAGTTGGATGTGAAAATTTATATTATAAAAATAAAATTAAATAAAAAAGAAAACTATATTTATAATTTAATATTTTGGAATCGTATTAATTGTGTCTTCAAGAAAAATACAGAAGAACATAAGAATCGTTCCAGCGTATTTGGAAAATATACCCGTATTCAGAGCTCAATGTATCTGAACTCGGGTATACATTCAATGTTTAATAAACATAGTTCGATACTTGAAAATATACCCATTAAAAGCGCTGAGCTCGGGTATATTTTCAAACTAAATATTTAATAAGAATAGTATGAAAAACATACCCACTTTCAATTTATTGGTAAACAACTGGTTCAATCAAATAGTTAAGGAAAAACAGCACTGTGAGACCGCAAAAAATTGACAATTTTAGCGAATTTTTTTTGCAAATTTGAGTAAATAGCTATATGAGAGTCGAATTAAAAAGACTTTAATGAGTATCCATTTATTCATATAAAATTGTATAGAATAATATTAAATATTTGCAAACTTATTAATGCAAATGCACCTAAAAAAATTGCAAATTATACGAACGATATTGCAATAATGAATCATTTCAAATTAAAAGAAGAAAAAAAATTATTAAAGTACATAATTGTAGCTATAGTTATACATAGGTTTTTTTACATTTTTTTCATAAAATAGCAACGGATTCAAAAATTTTTCTTTTTGTTTTGTTTTGTTTTCGTTGAATTTTGGTCTAAAATTTTCACCATTTTCACAGTATATTCTCAGTATGTTGTACTTTCGAATTAAACAGAAAAAAAATTTTTCGATTTTTCCAATCCAAGTTACCAAACTATCCATATTCATACGCTTTTGTAAAAAACCCTTCTAAATCTGTTTTATTAATCATTATTTAATTTTAAACAAATTTTGCGCGTTTAACACACACGCTAACAATTAAGAATTAAGATAAGAAGAAACTAAAAATTATTTCAAAAAATTGTAACGGTTTTTTTTATTTGCGACAAAGTAAATCATGTTTTAAATCATATGTGCATAATTTTTTCTTTATGAAGGTCGAGTATAAGTTACAGTTGAAATAAGTTTGAAAATATACCTTATTAGTAACTGTATAAGATTACACTAATTTATTGTCGGGTATATATTCAAATTCTCATAGTAGTATTCTTGTACTTGAAAATATACCCGATTTTGGCTCTGAAATGAGGTATATTTTAAAGAGTCATTTTGTTAATTTCTGTTTTGTAAATTATACCCGATCCTAGATCGGTCAGTGACGTCACAAGCTCTGACTTCGGGTATATTTTCAAAATACGCCTGTAACGCATCGTTCCAGTATGATATATGTACGTCATTTTGAAGACCTTTGGTGCATCCAAAATGTATGTATATAATAATTATTGATTATTATTTAAATAAAGATATTCAATTCTATGTAGGGATATTAAAAAAAAAAATGTTATAATTTTAAGAGAAAAATATTCATTAATCAACAAGCTTAGAAGTAATGAAATTGACATAAATAGTTAAACCGTTAGGGTGACGTATCTCATACGTACGTCAGTGGTTAAGGGTTGAGAAACTACTAATTAACTATATAATTAAGAAAATATCAAATATAATTAATTAAATTCTGGTAAAAAGTAAATGGCTTAAAATCGCACTAAATTTTCAAAAATTATTTTTGAAATTTTTTTTTTTTTAGGTAGGTAGGGTAAAAGCCCCGTTTGTGGAACGCGATCCAATAGAAAAACAGTTTTGACATTTATATCTTAATGAAGTTATTTCTGAAAGAAACGTCTGATAACAAAAATTATTATTAATAGAATGATTGTTTTTCAATTTAAATTCATCTCACATTTAATGTTTCTTTACTTAATTAAAGAAATACATATATATATTAAACAATTTTTGCTGAATGTGTCTCTTTTGCGTTTGATCAATGCTTATTTATCGAAACACATGCCTTATAAATTTCAACATTTTCCAGTTAATTTTCGAAGTTAGCGCAATAAAACTATACAAATAATTTTTATTAGTCCAGTTAAGAGATTATAAGAGCTAAATCATCTTTTTATTCGGTTTAAATGTAATTTATATATATGTGTATTTCTTTCAGTACACAATATAACCTCTGTATTTAACTAAAATCATGTACGTAAAATAACTAAAAATTTATATTATAAATAGTTTTAATTTCTTTTTGAGTCTAAAATATTTACTTACTGCTTTAAAATCGTAAAATTTTTAATATTTTTTTTATTTCGGAGCGTATCGTCAATTGATAAATAAAAAAATATTGATTTAAAGTTGCAAAATTTTATTAATAATGAAAAATTGTCGCCATTTTGATAAGTTAGTTTAGAAGGTTTAGAATTGATTAGAACTTTACCAAAATACATAGATGGCGAAACAAAATATAGTATTTTTCTGTGGTATTTTGGTATATTCTGTGATTTCGGTCGTTTATTTTATCGAATATTTAAACCATTCTATATTTTTTAATTTGACATTCTATTTACTACTAGATGTCACTCTATGTCATAGAGTGAAAAGATGGCAAAATATGTATGTGAATGGTATGTAATGTATCTCATGTTGTACATACGTGTTCTTTTTTAGGTGTCAATGTGCTGATTTTTTAAAGGGTGTTAGTATATTCTGTCTGTTTTTTTATAGATGTCAACAAATTATAAAACAAAACATTAATAAATCAAAATTTTTGGGTTATATTTTCTTAAAAACATATTCATTGGATTAAAAAAACTTGGTTTCATGCTTATTAAGAAAAAAAAAAGGGTGTTTAATTCATTTATTAATTTTTGTAAGCAAGTTTGATGAAATACCTAAAAATAGTGTTCCACAATCGGGGCTTTTACCCTATATACAATAAAATAATTGAATAAATTGTATGCATGTATGTTGTATTTGTACTCGTAACATAATATTTGTTGTAACCACATCCATAAAAGCAATAAAATATTGACCACGGGATGCTATTCGTGTGTTTCCCTTTTAGCGAATTTCGAAAACTCGAAATTCAGCTATTACAGTAGGTGTCATGACGCAATCTGAGTCCGGGACTATGGCAGAAATCTGTTTTGAGGTCCCTAGAATACGAAAATGATATTCACTAAAATTTGTATATATATATATATATATATATATATATATATATATATATATATATATATATATATATATATATATATATTTATGTGTTCCCACGATAACTCTCGAACGAAACGTCTAACGCTTATGAAATTTTGTGTGCGGACTGGATTCTGAATTGGCTTGGCTAAGTTCGTTAGCCAGACACGTCGGATGCCTAGAAGTAGGTTTTCTGGCCATTTTTTATCATTCGATCCTATCATAAGGCAGTTCAATTTTTACATCGTTGAAAAGGAAAAAAAAAAATTATGAAGAAAATATTCTTATAATTTTCTTTCTATTTTAAGTATTTTTCGAGAAAATGTAAATTTTCACTTTTATTCTTTCTTTGTTAGTCTAATAAGTAATTTATATTTATATCTCAGTTCTTTATAAAGTATAAAAATATTTCACTTTTTTATTAAAGAATTTTGTGAGAACAAGTGAAAACTATACACATGGATATGATATAACACACATACATGTATAGAGTTTTGTTTCTCATTTATTGCATTATAATTAGCATGGTTCTATCCCATGTTAAAAAATGTAAATTAAACAGATTTTCTAAGCTAATGTAATGAAGAATTTTTTTTTTTTTTATTGAATTTTTAAGTAAACAAGAAATTGAAGATTATGTTATGATATAAATATTATTAAATATGAAACAAAAGAAAATATGTATAATGTACATATGTATGTACGGAAAAATATTTTGAATCGATTTTGAAAATTTTTCCACTAATAATTAATAATGTTAAAAAATTAAACCATTTCAAATGGATTTAAGGTATTTTATGTGAGGTCAAGGTTTTCGGGACCTAAAAAGGCCAGAAATTAATTAACCAATCGATTTTAAAAATTTTTTCACAGTTAGTAAGTTAAAGTATTTGAATTAATTAATTAAATGATGTCCGCAAGAAGCTTACGGACTGCCATAAGTTATATGAGATCCTTAGAACCCTTTTCTTACTGTTAGAGTACTAGACTTGTATGAGTTTCGCCAGGATTTACTGATCCCATAATTGTAAAAAATAAACTAAACGACCAATTTTAAAAATTTCTTCACTGTTACAGAGCTAAACTATTTTAGATAGATTTAGAATACATTATGTAAGGTCCACCAGGGTCCACAGGACCCAAAAGTGTCAAAAATAAACTAACTGACCGATTTTGAAAATTTTTTCACTGTTACAGAGCTAAACTATTTTAGATAAATATCGATTACGTTATGTAAGGTCCGCCTCGGTCCATAGGACCCAAAAGTGTCAAAAATAAACTGCCTGATCGATTTTGAAAATTTTTTCACTGTTACAGAGCTTAACTGTTTTAGATAAATGTAGATTCCGTTATGTAAGGTCTGCCAGGGTCCATAGGATCCAGAAGTGTCAAAAATAAACTAACTGACCGATTTTGAAAATTTTTTCACTGTTACAGAGCTAAACTATTTTAGATAAATATAAATTACGTTATGTAAGGTCCACCAAGGTCCATGGAACCCAAAAGTGTCAAAAATAAACTAACTGACCGATTTTGAAAATTTTTTCACTGTTACAGAGCTAAACTATTTTAGATAAATATAGATTACGTTATGTAAGGTCTGCCAGGGTCCATGGGATCCAAAAGTGTCAAAAATAAACTAACCGACCGATTTTGAAAATTTTTTCACTGTTACAGAGCTAAACTATTTTAGATAAATATAGATTACGTTATGTAAGGTCTGCCAGGGTCCATGGGATCCAAAAGTGTCAAAAATAAACTAACCGATCGATTTTGAAAATTTTTTCACTGTTGGGGAACTAACTATTTTAGATAGACATACATTACGTTATTTAGGGTCCGCCAGGGTCCATGGGACCCAAAAGTGGTAAAAATAAACTAACCGACCGATTTTGAAAATTTTTTCACTCTTACAGAGCTAAACTATTTTAGATAAATATAGATTACGTTATGTAAAGTCTGCCAGGGTCCATCGGATCCAAAAGCGTCAAAAATAAACTAGCCGACCGATTTTGAAAATTTTTTCACTGTTGGGGAGCTAAGCTATTTTAGATACATATAGATTACGTTATGTAAGGTCTGAAGTGTCAGTAGGACCTAAAAGTGTCAAAAATAAAATAACTGACCGATTTTGAAACCTTTTTACTATTACCGAGGTAAACTATTTTAGATAGGTACAAGTTGTGTTATCTGAGATCCACAACTGTCCTGCGGATGCAAATGCGGTGTAGAATGCTACACAACGGGTTTTGAATATATATATATATATATATATATATATATATATATATATATATATATATATATATATATATATATATATTACATAAAGTACGCCTAGAATATACGGTCGAGCTGATTTTTTAATGAGGTCCGCCGGGATCTTGCAGATCCGAAAACGCTAGTAATAAGCTATCGAACCGATGCTAAAAAATTTCTCACTGCTAGAGAACTAAATTATTTTAGATGGATACAACTATGCTGCACAAAATTCGTTCGGGTTCTTGGGTCCCCAAAAATACCAAAACTAATTACCCAACCGATTTTAAAAATTCTTTTACTCTTAGAAAGCTAAACTATTTTAAATAGGTACAGGTCTTAGATGAGATCCGCCAGTGCCCAAGATTTGGAAATTCGCTATGTTATGCAGATGCTGCGACAGGGGTATTTAGTTTTTGTGTTGAGTTGCAATTTTAGGGTCGGGTCGATCTTTTTCAACCGCGGGATGTAAATCATGATCAGCCGATAAAATAAAGTTCATAATCTAATTGGCATTTTGAAATTCCCAACTTTAATGCAAGCAATATCAAGGATCTATGATTTTTTGCTTCGTTACATATAAATCGCTATAGAACTTAAACTTTTCTTTAAAACAATTTAAAAATACTGAAATATTTAAAAGGATAAAATATTTTTACCAAAATAAGTCATAAAATTTATTACGGTCTCAAAAAAGGTCAATTTTTTTTTTTTTTTTTATTACACTTTTAAAATGTGAAGCCACACGAGAGACAGAAGCCAATATAAGTTGATTCAATTGACTCAAATTTTTTATAACTTGAGTTGCCATTTCACTTAAGTTAAATTTATAGAGCTACAGTTCTCTTAAGTCAAACTTTTCTGACTCAAGTTCTGTGTTAGTATCTTTAAGACCAGGGGTAGGAAAAATGGTTCATAGAAACCATTTAAAATAGAAAATGGTTTCCAAAAATGAATTTAAAATACAAAATGGAAAATAGTTTTGCTGAACATATTTAAAATACAAAATGGAAAATAGCTATTTAAAATGGATTATAAAATGCAAAATGTTTTTTACTTTAAATTTTTTGTCATTATTTATATTATTTATAATATTAATAAAAAAAAAAAGATTCAGAAAATGTCAAACGTACTGCAATTAAATGAGGACGGTCTTTTGAGAAAATTTTACAAAGTTTGCATGATATGAAAACGAAATTTAATTCTTGAAATATTATTACTCAAAAATATTGTAAAATTTAATTAAGCCTTGACTTATTCAAAACTTGACTATGCTACAACTTGACTTCTAAATTATGAAAATCATCTACTCGAAATGCCAAAACATTTATTTTCTCATCGACATGTCTTAAATATAATAGCACATAACCAGGGCCGGTAAAAGAAATGATGGGCCCCGAGGCACAATAAAAAATTTTCAACATTTTTCCCCAAAAATACAATTGATGAGTAAAAAGAGCGTCGTCTCACTTTCTCCGTTCCCTTCGCTGACCGACCCTGCATACAACTTGAGTCAGAAAAGTTTGACTTGAGAGATTTGCAGCAACTAATTTAAATCAAGTGACATTGCAACACGAGTAATAAAAAATTTGAATCAATTGAATCAACTTACATTTAACTTACAATTTGTTAAATTCGAGTTCTATGGTTAATATGAGTCATGAGTGTCATACATATACACATAAATTTGAGTATACATGCATTTTCATTTCAAATGTAAAATGGATTCAAATTTTCATTTTAAATACAAAATGGTTCGTCCGAACTTATTTAAAATGGAAAATGTAAAATGCCATTTTGTATTTGAAATACCTATTTAAAATGAAATCATTTTAAAAAGTTCCCAGCCTTGTTTAAGACACGTCGATAAAAAATGTTTTCGTATTTCGAGTAGATAATTTTCATATGTAATTTAAAAGTCGCAGTTGTAGCGTACTTGAGGTTTGGATATGTTAAAGCTGAATTAAATTTAAAATATTTTTGAGTAACAATATTTCAAGAGTTAATTTTCATTTTCATATCATGCAAACTTTATAAAATTTTCTCAAAGGACTACCCTTATTTGATTTCAGTACGTTTGACATTTTCTTAACTTTTTTTTTTATTATCTAATATAACTAAATCAAGATATAAAATTTATAACTACATAGAATAAATTTAGTAGACACTAAAACCGCAGGAATTTTTTCGGAATTAACAGTCGCGTCATCCCTCAAAAGAATAAGAGTTATTTCCTTTACACCCTGTATATAATATAGACACACATACATATATACATATATATATATATATATATATATATATATATATATATATATATATTTATATATGTATATATATATGTATGTATGTATGTATATATATTATATACAGGGTGTAAAGGAAATAACTCTTATCCTTTTGAGGGGTGACGCGACTGTTAATTCCGAAAAAATTCCTGCGGTTTTAGTGTCTACAGAGTGCTATGAGTCACCCCACAAAAGGACCTCACTTATTTCTCTGACACCCTGTATATATACCTATATAGGGTGTAAGAGAAATAACTCTTATCCTTTTAAGGGGTGACGCGACTGTTAATTCCGAAAAAGTTCCTGCGGTTTTTAGTGTCTACAGGGTGCTATGAGTCACCCCACAAAAGGACGAGAGTTATTTGTTTTACATCCTGTATAATCCATTTTAAATAGCTACTAGGCTGTTTGAAAAGTTCGCGGCCTGACACATAAATGGTGTCACAGGTATCGAATCCATATCATTCTTGACAAGTGCTAACCTTCAAAAGACCATATATTAATTTTCATAAAGATCTGTCAATCAGTTTGGTTTTTACAGCAGTATAAACTGCTTGTTGCGATTTTGGACGCTTTGGTGCAATTCCACCCTTTGGAATCCATTGTTTTGACTGTTGCGATGTCTCGGGAGTATAATGATGTATCCATGTTTCATCAACGGTCACGAATCGACGAAAGAACTGAGTTCTATTACGTCGCATGATGCCCAGATTCTGCTCAGCAACAGTGACTCGTTCGAGTTTTTGATAAAATCTGTCAACAAATGCGGCAGCCAACGCGCGCACAGCTTTCTCATGTTCAAATGATGGTGTAAAATGTTGAATACACGTTCACATGATATCTTTACGATATCAGCTATCTCACGAACTTTTAATTTTCGATCACCGATCACAAGCAATTCGATTTTTTCGATCATTTGGGGTGTGGTCACGTCTGACGGCCTTCCCAAACGTGGTGCATCAGTCGTGCCTATATGACCCATACGAAATTGTTGCATCCACTTCTTAACCATTGTATTCGATGGAGGAGATTCACCATAATATTTGTCAAGCCTTTCCTTCGTTTCTTTTGGCGTTTTTCCTCGCAAAACGATGGATTCCGAAGGGTAGAAGTGCACCAAAGCGTCCAAAATCGCAACAGTCGACCGATGGTGCACTTTATACAGCTGTAAAAACCAAACTGATTGACAGATCTTTATGAAAATTAATATGTGGTCTTTTGAAGGTTAGCACTTGTCAAGAATAATATGGATTCGATACCTGTGAGACCATTTATATGTCAGACCGCGAACTTTTCAAACACCCTAGTACTTTTCATTTTATATTTTAAATATGTTTAGCAAAACCATTTTCCATTTTGTATTTTAAATGCATTTTTGGAAACCATTTTCTATGAACTATTTTTCCCAGCCCTGATTTTAACACGGTTTCTTATGGAAAAACTATTTTTTTTTTAATAAAATGAAAACGTGTCCAAAGGAATTTGATAAAAATTTAATATGTTATAAAATACAAAGTTACAAACCATATTGAATAAGAAATAAAAATTATTCACTACGCCGTTTTTGAAATATAATTTATAAACATCATTTTATAACGTTTTTACAACATTTTTTCAACAATGCTTTTATACTGATTACAGCTGAACCTTTTTTTATTCGGTCCTTTTTTGTGCGATTTTTAAAAAATGGTCATTAAAATGCATAATGTGAATCGAAATCAAGAGAAAGTAAAAAAACTTAAACATTAACTGTAATAACTTTCTTTGATAAAAATACTTTTTAATGGTTTTTAATACAGAATACAGAAACGACCTTACTGTCTCTGTGCTACTGATGCCAGCGTTGACAAAAAATCCGTACCACTTCTCTACACTATGTTGTGTAGGTACACACTGTTTGTAGTTGTGTGTATTTGATATTTGCATCTATGTGAGTGGTCACACACACAACTACATAACACGTACATGCGGACAGAAATCCATGCAGTATAAGTAACAATGATTTTAACAGTTTTAACAATTGAAGTGCATAGGCTGGCCGCCACCTACAGTGGCCTCGCGAGTGACTGTTTTTCGTTTTTTATTATTTTTTATTTTTTTTTTTTTTTTGAATGTCGCCTAATTTTTAAGGCAGAAATTTCAAAAAGAAAATCAAAGGAGACCTCGCAAAACTTATCTTGCCCTCTCCCCATTTTCATTTTGCGATGCCACTGATCACCTAAGCAGTGAGAAGGGCTCGATCGGCCTCCTACTGTCCACATTTTGTTACATGTACGCTTAGGACTTGGTTTTTGTAAGCATTTAATATGAAATAAAAATAAAATGTTCCCGCGTGTAAATTAATGCTTTATTTTGTTTAGAAAAGCAACTTCAAAGATTATGGTTCAGCAACAAAAAGGTTCAGCTGTGTTTGTTATGATTCTGTAAAATTATCATTATAAGTTAATAATTATTTCCGGCTAGTAGTAAGTCACTTAGGAGAGTATCTATCCTAATATACACTTAATCTAAACTGATTGCTTTTATCTTGTCTAGTAATCGGATTTCTAATCTCAACTGTCGTGGTTAGGGACATCCATTAATTACGTGAGCTTAGAATGGAGGGGGGGGGTCAACAAAATCTCATTAAATCTCATTTGAACTAGGGGGGCATAATCGACAATCTCACGTCAACTCTCAAAAAATATAAATTATTTTACAGATAATAAAAAAAAATTATTTTGAGTGATCATTTTGTCACCTTAAAAAAATCTCATGACTATTATTAAAACCATTTATTTTAAGAGTAAAATAAAAAAATAGAAAAAAAACTCAAGTTTTTAAGATAAAAATTTTGCGTAAATCTCACATAAGGGGGAGGGGGTATAACCAAATCTCATTAAATCTCACCTAAGAGGATGGGGGAGTCTAAATTGAATAAAAAACAGCTCACGTAATTAATGGATGTCCCCTTAGTATAACTGCTGGATGATCTTCAAGAAGTTTGAATCTTCTAGAAAGAGCTATACTTTTAGAATTTATAAAATTCCATTAAAAAAAAAAAAATAAACTAAAATTATGAATTCTAATCAATAAGAATCTAGACTTTTCAAATTTGCGTTAGATAAAGATTGCAGCCTTCGTTTACTTTTCTTTAAATTTGTATACACAAGATATTCTAACTTTTTAGATTGGGCAATCTTAGATTCTACTCATAAAGGCCTTAAATTCCCTTCTCAAATGTAAATTAAATTCAAATAAAAAAAAACTTTTATTTAAAAAATAACTTTATTTTAAAATAGGCAATATAATACTCATATAAAAAGCATAAGCGTAAAGATTCAGATGCAAGTATTAAAAAAATAGATTATGTAGTTATCACAAAACAGCTTCAAAATAATTTATAATTTTCCACCACAGCATTACCATTTCCAAGCGGAAATCCTTTAAATTCAGCGACACAAGTTTGTGTTAATCCTTTTCCAGGTGGCCTCCGTTTACACCCGGCAGTTCCATTAATATTCTGCGCATGACATTTAAACAATGCCTCATTAAAACGTACAAATAAATCAGCATCTCCGCCATTTGGTCCCACTGTAACATCACAATCATACGAATGTTCAATAACATCGCGTATACAGCATTCCAAAAAGGCCGAATTGGCGGTAAATATTTTGTGTATATCACGATGTTTAATATTTAAAATTTTCACCAAAATACCAGTGACATAGACGTCATCAATCCAAAAATATGGGACATTTCGGGATAAATTTGTAAAAAGTTTTGCCACTTGTGGTGTTGTGATATAAAACCATCCTGATAAAAATGGCGGATACATTGGTTTCGAATATTCGTGATAATTCACGTACCATTTATTTGCTGGATCACGTTTTGGGGACATACCGCGAAAAATATAGCCCGATAAAAATAAGTCTTTATGTCGATTTAATCTCGTCAAATTTCGTAACATATCCACAACCTTATAAAAATCAATAACAATATCATCATCCATTTTAATAACAAAATTTGCATTGTTACAATATTGCGACACCCAAGACAAGCCCATAATATGTTTATACGTTAAATTTTTATATGCCTCAATAAAATTTCCTTGAATTAAATCGCCATAGCGTCTCTGTTCGTCAATTATAGCATTTTGTGGTATAGCAAATTTATCTGAGTCGGGTGCTTGAGCTAATAAAAATACACGTCTAATATTTAATTCATTTAATTTTGTCTCAGGAATGACTCGACGCATAGCACTCCGTTCCTCAATATGGCTTTCGTATGACGTAACAATAAATATAGCTAATATATCATTATGGCGGCATTTTGTTTCATTGTTTAATAAATATTTGAAATTTTTCAAATTGATCAAACGACCGTTATACTGTGTTCGATTTTCAAATGAATAATATCTACGTGGAGAATGTCGTTGCGATTGATGTACATTTTGTATTTGTGATTCTAAAATATTTTCTAAGATTAATAATAATGTGACACTGACAATTAAACTGGTAAATATGGTTATCAAAAGTTTTAAAATGGATGTTTTATTTATCATATTTTTCTTCAAATTGATAAATACACAATAGAACGCATTTAAAGTCACTGTTTTACTTCACTTTCACATAGTGCACATGCGTCAACTGTTCAGATGTGTACTAAGTTTACACGTCACGTATTAATTGTCATCGCACTTGCAAATAAAAAGAAAATATGTAATGAACGATTATAAAACAGATGGTTTTTCCTCTATTGTCTTTGAATAATATAAAACGTGGTACAAGCGTGTTTTAATGTTTAATATATATTAAAATAGATAAACTTATTGTTTGTGTTTGTCTGTTTAAAGATTTTATTTTATTGTTCAGAGTTTTATATAAAACACACCTTGAATTTATTAAACGACTGTTAATAATAATGTAACTTTAGAGCCCGTTTAGCTGTGAAGGTCATTTCACTTGCGTTTTACATACAATATATGTAGGTATGATACAAACAAGAGTATACCTATATCTAACAATTTTATTTATGTTCTAATATTTTTAATAGATGTTCTTTCACATTTTAAATAAATTACTTCACTTAACTGACTTAAGTACTTTTTTTATTGTAGAAAGTATTGTTACCAAACACTGATGATGGATAGTTTATTGTTTCGTCGCTCTGTATGGATGAGTATAATTAATTTTAAAAATGATAAGTTTTTACAATCTAAATATGAACAAAATTATAAATAGATGTGCGGTTAGGCCTCCTACAGTGCGAAACATACATTCTTACATTCCGTGAATACTGATTTCAAGTAGCAAAACTTCTTTTTTGTTTAGTTACAGAAGTCTAAACATGACTTTTTAGTTTGTCTACAACTACTAGTCTTGTACCAGATTATCACTTCCATCTTTTATTACTTCCTTTGTTGACAATATTTATTATTTTGAAAACTGAATTATCGTCTGTCGGTTTTATTGCTATTCAGTATTCGTATAAATAGATAAATTCTATGGCTTGATGCCAATCAAATGGGAAAAAAAATCAAATATTTGATTGATCTCAATCAATAAAATTCATGAACGTACACGTTCATGAGTCACGTATATTTAGCGTGAACTTATTTTGCTAGTTAACATTGTTCGTTTATTCAAGATCATCCGATATTAGACAAATTTCTATTTTTGCAATGACATCTAACAAGGTATATACAGATTTACGAACTGGATTCTGTAAAAAATTATCTAAAAATATTTTGTTTGGTGAAATTTTTCAGTGTTTCTTTTTGGTATTTTTAAAATATCCGAAATAAATGATTAATATTCTTTTGTTCTTATTTATATTTCCAGTTTTATCTAGTCTATAAAGACAATGACCTCATTGTTACTTTTATAGAATGGGAAAACTGGCTGTCAGTTTTTGCCTTTAGATGTGCCACCATCGTATGAGCCATAGTGCTTTTGAGATTATTTATTTGTCTAAATATTTGTCGTTAAAAGTAAACATTTTACCGTAAAACATCATAAATTATCTAATAGAAAATATTTTAAAGTGTAATAAATCGGCGGCACATACAGTAGTGGCACCACCTATAGAGAGCTTTCAGTCGTCCACTCCATTGACAATATTACTTATTCTGGAACTAGTATTAACAGGATCACTCTATATGTAGTCACCTCATTGTTTTTCCCAGCACTCACAAGTAAACGTCCCGAGGCCGGACCTATCGATTTTGATGAAACTTAGATATGTTGTAGAACACTAAAAAATAAGCGACACGTATTTTTCTTTATCGGCGGAAAAATGTTTTTAAGGGGTGAAATCGCCCTCCAAAATTTGGGGTAAAAATTTAATTTTTTAAATATCTCGAAAACGGTAAGAGATAGAGCAAAAGTTTAAATTGGCGATATTGCTCTTTTTTAAAGAGCTATCTATTGGTATGAAATTTGTTCAAATTGTGTCAACAGGGGTGGCTGGGGGTTAAAATTTTGGGGTTAATTTTGCAAAAAGGGGGTGAAAATTAAACAATATAAAAATTTTGTTTACAGATTTGAAATCTACGTCAAAAAATCTAATTGACCTGTTTTTGCTCAATGTCCTAATATTAAGTCTAGGGGTAGTTAACTAGGGGGTGACTGTGTCGAATAGTCGTACTACTTGGGTAGTTTAAGAAGTTTTTCTTCATGGAAAATAGTTTTAGACATTTAGAATAACGTAGAAATGAAATTTTCGATTTCAAAATTCAGTTTGAGCAACATTGGAGAGGGGGTGAGTCACCCTCTTAAATTACATATTAGTTAACATTCACGCATTTTTAATATTAACACACTGACAGTGGGTAATAATGTCACAATAAGTGGTTCTGAAGTTGGACTGTCGTATGTAAGGTTTTCATAAGGTTTGTTTTTTAATGGATGTTATAGTTTTCGTTATCGAAAGTTATCGATACCGAAAATAACGATATTTTGAAAATGAATGGAAACCTAATAAAAACTTTACATACGATAGTCCAACTTCAGAACCACTTATTGTGACATTATTATCCACTGTCAGTATGTTAATATTAAAAATGAGTGTATGTTAACTAATATGTAATTTAAGAGGGTGACTCACCCCCTCTCCAATGTTGCTCAAACTGAATTTTGAAATCGAAAATTTCATTTCTACGTTATTCTAAATGTCTTAAACTATTTTCCATGAAGAAAAACTCCTTAAACTACCCAAGTAGTACGACTATTCGACACAGTCACCCCCTAGTTAACTACTCCTAGAATTAATATTAGGACATTGAGCAAAAACAAGTCAATTAGATTTTTTGACGTAGATTTCAAATCTGTAAACAAAATTTTTATATTGTTTAATTTTCACCCCCTTTTTGCAAAATTAACCCCTAAATTTTAACCCCCAGCCACCCCTGTTGACACAATTTGAACAAATTGCATACCAATAGATAGCTCTTTAAAAAAGAGCAATATCGCCAATTTAAACTTTTGCTCTATCTCTTACCGTTTTCGAGATATTTAAAAAATTAAATTTTTACCCCAATTTTTGGAGGGCGATTTCACCCCTCAAACCGTTTTTCCGCCGATAAAGAAAAATACGTGTCGCTTATTTTTTAGTGTTCTACAACATATCTAAGTTTCATCAAAATCGATAGGTCCGACCTCGGGACGTTTACTTGTTAGTTGTAGTAGAGTTACTGTCTATAATTAAATCTGCACGAATTACTCTCTTTATATCAGAAAAACTGGTTATAGAACAGTCTATATTGAGGAAGATCTGCCTAATAGACATTGGAACAATACAGTCAGTATCGATTCGTCTAATAATACAGCTGATCAAAAGAAAAAATTTATTCCTTAGTCTTTTTAAGGAGAGAAACATACGTCTTTTTAAGTAATAGTACACACAATATGTAGAGTAACCAATGTAATAAGTACGTAATATTTTACAGTAACGTTTAATATGAAATAATAAATAGTAAAAATATAAATCAAAGAACAGTTTTAGCTTTTACCAGACTATTATTTTATGTATACGGGTTCAGTTCGCAAGTCAACGTAATCATCCGGTATACATATTTACAATATCATTTTATTTTTACCATTTCTACCTACCTATTCAAAGTGTATTACCAAACAAACCGATTGTGAAAATCCATCTTGATAATTTGCACATGATGGCAAAGTTTTTTTTAAGGCGTAAAATCATAGTTTTATTTTTCGTTCCAAGATTATTAGAAGCCGGAATTATGATGTTAAAACGAAAAAAAATAAATAAATAAATATAATAAATTATATTTTAAAAATATTTTCAACCGTTTTATTATGTTAATGACCTTTTTTAAAAAAAATTCATACCCATAAGTCTTCATATTAAGTAGTATAACAGTTGCATTATGCAAATGAATCTATTGATTTAGAAAAACATATGGCACGATAATTATTGTATTAGTTAGCTAGTGCAGCGTCTCCGTGTAGTTCATTTCCTTTTGAACTATAAAGAAGTTGATTCTTATATTGCTCTGACTGTATAACTTCGTCAGTAACACAACCAGTAGACGAAGGTTGATGAACTGTTAACGTAGCCATTGGCCGTATTCGTTGCTAAGTTTTTCTGCTCAAAGTGAGGTGTGCGCATGCGCAAGAACATCTTTATGAAGTACGAAATACTTGTGTATTCCATAAAAAAAGTTCTTGCGCATGCGCTCAGCTCACTTTGAGCAGAAAAACTCAGCAACGAATACGCCCATCGATAAATTCATCGATCTTTTTTATTTCTGAAATGTTTTAATTCCAAAGAGCTTAAAGAATGTATTATTTATTTTCAGTTTAATAACATTAGTACATAAATGTACGTGAGTTTTACATAAATAATGTATCTATTTGAAAATTCGTTCATATATATATATATATATATATATATATATATATATATATATATATATATATATATATATATATATATTAGGGTGGCTCAAAAAAACCATATATTTTTCTTTTTTTTGTCTCATAGGAAAAAAGTTAATTTAGTTCGTTGTAAGAATGCTCACCAAAAATTAGCTCGATAAAAAATTTTTAAGGGTCGCTCAAACCTGTTTAAAATTTGAAAATGGGCCAAAAATCGATTTTTGTTTTTCATCAAATTTTTTTTCTCATCCCTGCATATGTTTACACATTGAATAATAAAAAATTCCTCCAAATTTTAACTCAAAAAATTCATAATAAAAGGTCGCTCAAGAGTTCTGAAAATTTTTCAAGTCAAAATATTTAATATTTTTTAGCGACCCTAAAAAATATTAAATATTTTGACTTTAAAATCCTGAACGAACTTTTATTATCAATTGTTTGAGTTAAAATTTTGGAGGAATTTTTTATTATTCAATGTACAAACATATGCAGGGATGAGAAAAAAAGTTTGATGAAAAACAAAAATCGATTTTGGGACAATTTTCAAATTTTAAAAAGTTTTGAGCGACCCTTAAAAAATTTTTTACCGAGCTAATTTTTGGTGAGCATTCTTAAATCGAGCTAAATTAACTTATTTTCCTATGAGACAAAAAAAGAAAAATATGTGGTTTTTTTGCGCCACCCTAATATATATATATATATATATATATATATATATATATATATATATATATATATATATATATATATATATATATATCATTTTTTATAAATACATGCAAATTATTTTAATTTTTATTGATTAAAATGCAAATCGTGTTTGAATTAATGAAATATAATTAATAAAAAAAAATAATCAAACAAATAAGTCATAAAGATATTTTAACCATTCAGAACTTCTCACTTAGCATAACACTACATAATAGAATTAATTTACTAAAGTCAAAACAAACAAAAAAAACTTTTTTTGAAAAAAAGGAAACTGACAAATTATTTAAAAGTAACCTCACTTTTTATTAATATCAAAAATTTGCATGCGCATGTATGCCAATCATGTCACTTTAAATAAAAACCCCGCAGTTTATTTATGTACGTTGTTTACACTAATATTTCTAAAGACGATGATTTTATCTTGTGCCTAGTAAATAAAAAATTGTATAAAATGACTATTTATCAAATAAATTTCAAGAAACTAAACGATACTATTCGATTATTACCAGCATATAAGCAATTTAAGAGATTTTGGACCGTAGATATAAATCGCATAAACTTAATATGTCAAAGATTATTTTCATGTCTGTTCAACAGGGCTGCCAGTAAAAATTTTTAGTTTATACAGTCAGGTCTCTGAAATTATACAAAATTGACTCCCATTATACAAAACAACTTTTCGTTACAAAAGAGAGCAAGAAAAAAAATGAACCGATTTTTTTTTTCGTCTAAACTTTAATTATTAAATTTTAATCATTTTTGCAACCCTGTCAGAACGAAAGAAAATTCATATATACATAAGGGCATATCGCGCGTTCTCTGTCCCAATCTCGTATCTGAAAACTCCCAACTTTTGGACACACAAACAAAACGATGTAAATGTTTTCATCACTATGAACTTAAGATTTATACTAATTACACTCTTTGATGTTGGCTACCTATATATTTAGATAAGTATACATATATGTAAATACAGTATTTAATATGTTTTTTGTGTGTCCTAAAACATGTAGTTTTTGATATACGAGGTTGGGACAGAGAACGCGCGATATGTAGTTTCTTTGGGTCTAACGTGATGTCACATTAACAAAGAATTGCAACTGCTATGTTCAGCGTATTCAGTCTAAATTTTCGGGCTTGTATCCAATTATACAAGAAAGTTTCTTATACAAAGAGGATACATAAAGTAACCAAATTATACAGATTTTGTATCCAATTATACAATCTGGCAGCCCTGCTGTTCAACAATAGAACACAGCACGCTGTCCGTTCAATTGGTATACTTATCTGCGTTACCAACCTTACCAACTGTTCAAAATTAAATATATTTTATTATCTGCATTTGCTACTACTGTTTAGAGTTAATGGTGCGAAAATATTAAATGATCCATTGACTAGCCTATTGTTTAATATAATGAAATATTAATTTGTACAAAATTTTTTTAACAACAAATCTATTTTATCTGTAATGTAATACCTGACATTTAAATTCAATTAAATATTACATAAAAAAAGAAACAAAATACACATAACTTTCTTATTTTGCATTATACATTTTTATGTTAATAAAAATTAATTTTTGTGTAAGAATTAATTAATTATTATTTTGTTAATTTATATATTGAATAAAATTTGGGTAAAATAAATCTGTTTAAAACTGTTGCCATATTTGTATCTTTTCGATTTATTAATAAACTTTAATATAATAGATTAAGGTCGTAGAAATTTTTTTAAATTTGATTGTTTACTAGCAAATGATATAACTTATTATAAATTTTCAATTTTCTTATGGCTTCGAATCGGAAAATATTAGACTTCAACTCATATTTCAACGTCTTAAAAACGTCTTAAACTTTTATAGCGTTGTGGCACAAATTATTAAAACAAATATTTCGTTTGTTTCAGAACTCGAGCCCAGTTTCCCATATCGAGATGTCACAATTAAACGTGGAGTTGAAGCTACAGAATTTTATGAATTAGAAGAAGAAATTGGAAGGTGGGCATACACAGATTTTAAATTTCAACCTTTGAACATTAATCAGAATGTTTTGTTTTTGTTTTTTGCTATTGTTGAATGTGCTTCTATTGTATAAAAATGTTTGGCGGGAATAAATTTGATTGGTTATTTTATTTTAAAAAGAGATGTGTGTACTACAGACACGGTCATTATTACGTATAAAACAGGGGTGTCAATTTTTGTTATTAAATTAAATTTAGGTAATTAAGAAGAAATAATTTTTTCCGTATATTGCATGTAGTCAGTATGCTACTAGATAAAAACATTTTGGCGAAATTTATTCTTATAATTAACCAGCATGCCCACAGTTAGTTCCTACATTTGATTATTTAATAACAATCCCAATAATATTTTTTCCTGAATTCCTACCCATTTTACAATTTATTGTTAAAATGGGTCCTACTTTCAGGAAAGAAAAAAAAGATGGTTGTAAGGCAAATAACAAAGTTGAAATTGTTATTTGTTAAGAAACACATTTAACAATATTTTCAGTAATGAAAAAAATGAAAATGTTGCTTCAAGGAGTTCTTAATTTATGCTGAAAAAATTTTCTTTTACTATGCTTTCAGAGGCAAATTTGGTACGGTTTACAAATGTCGAGAGAAGGCCACTGGTTTACGGTTAGCCGCAAAATTTGTCCCAGTACCGCGACGAGAGGATCGAAGGAATGTTGAACGTGAGGTAGATATCATGAGACAGTTACAACATCCTAGACTGATACAATTGTATGACGCCTTTGACAATGGCAAAGTTATGTGCGTTGTATTAGAATTGTAAGTGGGGAAAAATTTTCAAAGGACCTAGAAATTTCTAAATCACATGATGATTTTTTCTTTTTTTTTTTTAAATAGAATTGAAGGTGGAGAGCTTTTTGAGAGGGTCATTGACGATGATTTTATATTAACGGAAAAATCATGTACAGTATTCATGCGACAGATATGTGAAGGCATTGAATTCATTCACAAACAGAATATTTTACATTTAGATATGAAGGTACGTTCGATTCAATTAAGCGAAATAATTAAAATAACGCTAATGGTCTGAATACCAAAAACTGTTGCTTAATATTTCTTGGCAATCAAATCAAACATTATATTTATAAATAAATCGTTTTTTCTTACAGCCGGAAAATATTTTATGTCTAACAAAAACCGGAAATAGAATAAAAATAATCGATTTTGGATTAGCGCGAAGGTATGATCCAAATAAAAAATTACAAGTGTTATTTGGTACGCCGGAATTTGTTGCGCCAGAAGTTGTAAATTTTGATCAGATTGGTTACGGCACGGATATGTGGTCAGTTGGTGTTATATGTTATGTATTGTAAGTTATTTAACTTAAATAATTTTTTTCGAATTTACGGTTAAAAATATCTTTTTTTTGCAGATTATCAGGGTTATCGCCATTTATGGGTGAAACAGACATTGAGACAATGGCTAACGTTACGATAGCCAAATACGATTTCGACGATGAGGCGTTTAATAAAATTTCAGATGAGGCAAAAGATTTTATCACGAAGTTATTAGTGAAAGATAAAGAGTAAGTATTTTAAAGCCTTTATAGTTTGTCTTTTTTTTAAATCATATTTGACGCTTATTATTCATAGCTATAATTCATATTTTCAAATAATCATTGATTTAAATAATAAATATCAATTACAGTAATGCTTCGTTATATACATAATACATCAGCAAGTCATTGTGCGAGAAGGAAAGGAATTATACAAAGCGTATTTTCTTTTTCTCTGGCACGTTTATTTAGTAGTGTATTAATATGAACAAAGCATTGTTGTAATTTTTCAATCGAATGTTGTGCCGCTTTTAATTAAAAAACAAAAAATGATCGCATGCGTAAATCGTAATTAATGTTTATTTTAGTTTGAAATCGATATTTTTAATAAAATATATGATTGCATAAAAAATATTTGCTTATTAGTAGAAATATAGTGAAATCATCCAGATTAAAAATTTAACAATATAGTTAAAGTAGATTTTTAATTTTTTTACATTTTTTGTAACCGATTAGTTTTTACAAATCGTTTAAAATAATACAGTTAGGAAGCTGTCTAATTGGATCACCGTTGTTTGTTACCGCCGTTATTGTTGTGTTTTTCTAATTTTTTAAATAAAATAATATTGTAGGGCAGAAATTAAGACTAACTTAATTTTTCACCACCAGATAGCCACAGTTGCAATAGCCACTTATCAATTCTTGAAAAGTTATCAGTTTTGTTAAATTGCTATAAATACGATTTCAGTAAAATTTGGATAACCCTAAGGTATACAATTGTGTTTCGGTAATTGTCACATTGATGGTAAATGGGCGTGGTTTAATGAAATTAAAGTGGCTTAATGAAGTTAACTTTGAATAAAGTCGTTGAAAAATAAAATGGAAAAGTTGTAAAATCTAACATTGGTACTGTTTTTACAGTAAAATTTTTATTTTTCATCCGTAAGTCGTAATAGAAATACCTTAGTAAAAGAAGTCGAAATAATAATTACTGATTTTTAATTCAAGACTAAATGGTAATAAAATTAAAAATTGATTTTTTCAATGGTAATTTGATTTTTCATTTTATTTTGAATTATCTTTGTTTGGAAATTAAACGGGAGTATGGTTTAATGTTTAGCTATCTAGTGACGACTGGAAAAACTACTGCAAGCAGACTAAAATTGACAGCTAAAGAAAAGGTAGCAATTTGGATTTGCCCGTTTTTATTTGAGAACAATAAATTATTATGGAAAAATAAGAATGATATTTCAGTAAACATGTAAATTTGTATTTTGCAAACTAAATTGCACAAATTTTGTGAATTGTTAAAACCTAATAAGCAAACCTCGCCTAATGGCAGTAGTTATTTTTTTTTTGGTTCCGCAACAAAATAACCGCGGACAAAATAACTGCGACAAAATAACCGTAGACAAAATAACCGAATGACAAAATAACCTTAGACAAAATAACCGAACGACAAAATAACCTTAAAGTTTATTTATTTATTATTTTGTTAAAATATTAAATCTAAATTACAAAGATAAAACTGTAGCAATATCTTGTAAATACTTATGTTTTTGTTCTGCGTTATATTTAATCACAAAGTATAGTGTCAAAACTAACCTAACCTTCGGGCAAAGGGTAACGTTAACTAACCTCATTACCTAGTTTTTATATAAAAAATCGAAGTATATTGTCAAAACTAATCTAACCTTCGGGCAAAGGGTAACCTTAACTAACCTCACCACCTAGTTTTTATGTCAAAGTCGAAGTATATTGCCAAAACTAACTAAACTAACCTAACCTTAACTAACCTCACCATCTATAACCTTAACCTAATTAGTTTTATATCAAAGTCAAAGTATATTGTCAAAACTAACTAAACTAACCTAACCTTAACTAACCTCACCACCTAGTTAAAATAATGTTTCCCAAGCTTAGTTTTTTAAATACTACTATTACCCATTAACGTTCGTTTTTAAATGCAATAGTTTAAATACCAACATCTAAGCTAAGGTCTATTGCAATTTAGCTATCTTTTATATATTGGGAGCAAAAAAAATCTTAATCATATCGCAGCCGCATGTACCCTAACACAAAAGAATAATTAACGATGTTTATTTTGTTGTTCGGTTATTTTGTTGTACAGTTATTTTGTCGTTCGGTTATTTTATCCACAGTTATTTTGACTAAGGTTATTTTGTCGTGCGGTTATTTTGTCGTTCGGTTATTTTGTCCGTGGTTATTTTGTCGCGGTTATTTTGTCCACAGTTATTTAGTCGCGGCACCATTTTTTTTATCACTAGTTCACGTATCCATTATTGTTTATAGTTAAACCATTATTTTAGGAGTGTATGTGCAAATGTGTTTTGTCTGTGAATTCCTGTGTACGTTTTTCGTTATATTTGTTTGTCCATAGTTTGTTGTACATTTAATATTGTGTCACGTTCGACCCTGTTAAAAATAAAGGCATGACAACACCCCAACCTTACCCTTTGTATATAAAACAGTTTTAGAATTTGTGTTTGTTTAATTAAGAGTCAGAAAACGTTCTTTTGGGACTAGAGCCATCTGACTTGTTTTTTTTTTTTTTTTTGTTTGTGTTGCAGTTTTCTTAATTTTTTTTTTTTTTAGACAAGTAACAAGATACTAATTTAGCCAGTGTAAAGCAAAATTCATTATCTTGATAATTGTCTGCCTTATTTCTTACAGGGCTCGAATGTCGGCCACTGAATGTCTTAAACATCCTTGGCTAAGACGTAAAACACCACCACAAGTCCCTAATAACACGCCCTTACCATTATCTGAACTAGAAACTACCAAAGAAAATCTTCGTCTATTCGTTGAACGTTGGGGAGAACATCCAAATTCACCATATTTATGTGATAATCAAATAATATGTCCAGAACCAAATCGTCGATTGTTATGCGCGTCGCAACATTCCCTTAACGGAATGTCTCCATCACCCTGTGGCTCCTTGGAATCGTCTCCTAGTTCTGTTACTGAACATGATTTAGATGAAATTGAACATAAGGATAAGAATAAATTATTTGAACATGTTCAATTGGAACGGCGCGCGTCAGATAGTTCGTGTGTACTAAAAAGTTCTGATGTAGCGGAAAAAATCAGTTTAGCCGAGGAGATCAAAAAACTTTCCGATCAATTATTTAAATTAGCTACAATGCCCACAGAACTGGTTAATGGCGGTGTTAATTTTAATAAATTGCAAGTGAATGACATTAAAACAAATAGTTCTCAAACAAAGATTTCAAAAACAGTTGTGAATAATTCCGAACGGACTGTAAGTGATAACATCCGAATACCCCACTCATCAAATCATGCACATGCGCAACGCCGTTCCAAATTCAAAGTGACCGGTTTGAGTCGTGATGTGCCGTACTTGTCACCGACCAATAAATCCGGATCATTTTTTAATGATGAATTTTTCAAATCGAATTGTTCTAGTCAACAAGGTTCCTTACAAAATTCAGCAACAAGTACAAAAGATTTACTATTAAAATTATTAGATAAATGGGATGACACATTAGATCATTCGAACACACTGAATGGTCGTCATAAATCAATATCAATTGAATGGTCAGAAAATGAAAATTTGGCACAAAAGACGCTTAGCTCGTTAAATACATTTTTCCAGTCACGACAAACGAGCAAAAAGTCACATCCGTTTATGTCGTCTAATTGAATTCTAACGAATTGTGATACCTCAATTTTATAAACGTTATAGTTTAATTTAAAGTGTTCTGTATATAAAAAGAGGACTACTAAGTTTTGTCTGTTTGTGTATCAGTGTTACTAAGTGATTATAGAATGATATTTTAAAGCCACAATTACCTAGTCAAAAAACAGTGATTTATCCTCAGTTTGTAGAGTACAATTTTTTAAAATTTGCAGTATGTTGAATTTTAAGCTCAAACAAAAAAAATTGTTTTGGTGAGCAGGAAAGGCGCCATTACGCTAATTTACGCTTTAAGTCGCGCATGCTCTCTATGAATGATGCTTTAACGTCAAATTGTAAATTTAAAAAAATTGTACTACCATATAATATTATGTATATTAGTTTCAAAAACCGTTTAATTCTATATATTTTTTGTTGTATTATTTTATGTTACTTTAAAAATTTTATTAAATTTTTCTTTTTTTTAACTTTAATTCTTTTACCTCTACCTTCCCCTTTACAAAATAGGCTCTAGGATTTATTCTACTAAATTCAAATGGTAATTTTGTTCTGTATAAATTTTTTAGCACTGAATATTTATTTGTTTTTCTATTTTTATTTCAGTGCCCGGTTATCAGCAACTGAAGCATTAAGACACGAATGGCTTTTGGAAACAACAATAAACGCCGAACTAGCATTAAATAAAACAAAATTGAAACGTTACGTAATCAAAAAACGATGGATCAAAGCTGTAAATACAATTATTGCCTTACAGCGAATGGGAGCAAAAATAGATAAGCAACTTGTATGATATTTGTTAGGAATAATCATTCCAAGAAAAATATTTAAATTAAGGGAGCATTTATATGTACGTATAAAGAGTATTTTAAAAAAAAAGGCGGATTATATATTGTTTTTTTCAGTTTTACGGATTATTTAATTAAATGAACCTATCTCAAAATTTAAGAAAAAATTCGTTAACAGTGTTGTGACTAAACTTGAATTAAACGTTTGAGTCTATTCAATAGGAATTATCGCTACATCACTTTGTAGATTCAGATATAAAAGAGAACATCTCCAAACATATTTTATAGTGGGATTTGTTTGGTGATGTTCTCTTTTATTAACTAAAATCAGTATTAGGGTGCAATACGTATAAAGTAAATTTCAAAGAATAAGTAGTTTAAATAAAAAGACAAAATTTCTTATTTTTTATTCTTACCGAACACTGATACTTACTGAAAGTTTTCGTAAAAATGAAATGTAATTTTAAATACATAAGATATGAAATGAACTCTATGAAAAGTACTTTACTGACGCCATCTTCAATTTCAAACATCAACATATCTAAATATGAACTAAATATGAAAAAAATCTAAAATATATTGAAAAATATTTAAAATTTAAATTACTTTGTCAATTTCACGAAATTAATATTATTCTTAACGCGTTTTCAGCCCTCCATAAAGTAATTTAAACTTTAAATATTTTTCAATATTTAAAAGTAAATCTCTCAACAGTGAATTATTTAAATAATTTTTTCTGCTGTCTGGAAAATGAGGTATGGGTGTATTTATTTATCTGGTTCACTGACAAAAACAACAAACATTATCTAAAGAAATATGATAATATTAGTTACTGCTGCCATCTACATAAGCGTTACATTTCTTGCTCCTTGATTTTTTTCCTCTGTACTCTAATCAAAAAATATATCCGTGTTAAAATGATATTCATAAAAAAGTGTCGGTCCTGAACATAAGTATACTTCGAAGTATTTAAAGTAGATTTAGTTCCTAACGTTTTTTAAAAATTGAATATTTTTAGCGGAAAGTTTTAAAAATTTTATATAATTATAAAAATCGATTAGTATTTAGTAAATCCTGCTACTTTCCTTTTTACACAACTAAGTCTTCCAAAACTGTTGTTGGTTATATTTGTTAATGATTATTCAGACAAATTATTTAAATAAAGACAGGTTATTTCCTTACTGTAAAAAACAATAATCAGAATTGTGATTATATTGTGCCTTTATTTGTACTTACTTTGTTATTGAATAAAAATATTTTTTTCATTTATCGTTTCTTTTTTTTATTTAAAAATCCCTAAACTTATTTTTAAATGATATTTCTGAAAAGAATTTCATCAATTTCAAAGCAAAACTGAAAAGTGAACATTCAAATTACCTTGAGCAGTCATCTTAAATGATTTCCATAAACTTTATTTGAGGAAAAAGAATTTAAAAATTTGATGACGTCATAGTATTCTAAAATTTCTTAACTAACCGTGTAAATAAAATGATAGTGATAGAGCTGGGAACGAACAATAGGTTTTTAAAGACGTTTTCATTTTTATCAAAATTAGAACCATTAAAAAAAAATTCTGTCGAATTAGTTGTTTCTAAAAGAAATTGCGTCATTTTTAACTTCCCATAGGAAGTTATTGTAATGGGTCCGATTTTACCAATCGCTAATTTTGACATATCTCCACGTTTCAAGGTCACTAGAATCCGAATCCATCGTTTTTAGCGTGATGTCTGTGCGTGCGTCCGTTAGTTTGTTCGTGAATTTTTTTTCGTCTCGCAGATCTCGAGAACAAATGATGATATCAACTCCGGACTAATTTCATTAGATGCGTAATCAAAAAATGAAGACCGGATCAAGTTTTCAGCAAATTCGGATTAGCGGTTTGTTTTTTGTGGTAAAAAAACAGAATTAACTTTATTAAGATAACATAGATTATATGAATTTTTTACCATAACATTATTATATAATGGCCTAAGAACCTTCCTTGATGTTAAAAACGCCAGTAGGTATATTATAAAATTAAAAAAAAAAGAAATAAGAAACTGTTTTTGAAATATATTTTCTTTCGCATATCTTGAGAACAAATGATGTTATCATTTGTTTGATAAGGATGGAGCCCCCACCCTTAGGTACAGAAGGCGAAACCCCCGGTATGGTGCAAGGGGCAAAGCTTCTATCGGGGGCCCAGGGGAGAAGTTGCCCGAAATGGAAAAAGAATTATTTATGTACAGTAGTCTCTAGTCTTTTAGGACACCCAATGGGAAGTTGACAGTATGAGTAGACCTCTCCCCCATTTTTAATAAAAATGGAAAGTGAATTAATCATTGTTTCATTGTTAATCATTAATCGTTTTTGAAAAGTGAATTAATCATTAATAGTATTAATCTATTAAGAAGTCAAATTAAAAAAAATTTATTTAATTTTTAGTTCGGAATAAAATTAATTCTATTAGGAAATAAAAAGAAAACAATGCCTTAAACGATTTTTTTGAATTTTATTGTTTACATACAATACATTGTACAAAAAATTTAACGGTATGATTTCTGGTATCTGGCGCGAGCACCTGGACCACCAAATTTCTTTGGTTCACACCGTCTTGGATCGGCTACCAATAGTGTTCTGTCGTACTGGATTAAGATATCTTTAATTTCTTTCTTTGATGCTTCATCAACATCTACAATCAAAAATAAAATTCAATAAATAAGTAAAATTTTGAATTTTCGGTTAAAAAGTACTTACATTTTTGATAATATGATACTAATGCCTTTGAAATGGCTTGTCTGATAGCGTAAATTTGTGACACATGTCCACCGCCATTAACTCGAACACGAATATCGACACCAGCGAATTTTTCCTAGGAAAAAATTAAAATTTTTACTTACATCTAAACACATTCCGGAAAAAAAACTATGAAATTCAAATCAGTAATTATATTCTTTCATAGTAAATCAAATTCGGGATAAATATATTTCATCATTTTGCACAATTTTTGAACTATACCGAAAAAATAGCACTTACTTTTCCTAAAAGAAGAATTGGTTCCTGTAATTTATACTGTAACATACGGGGTTCCACCATTTCTAGCGGACGTCCATTGACTCTTAAATTTCCCCGCCCACGTTTACAATAAGCAACTGCTGTGGCGGATTTCTGAAACAAAATTATTTCCAATTAAGACTTATTCAAAAATTCAAAATATATTCGTGGGTTCTACTTTAAGATGTTAGTGTTTTTTGCACCCAAGATAATTTATCGAACAAACTATTTTGGTTGGTAAAGAAATCACATTAAGCTTTAATCTTCTTTCCGTGAATATGGTGTACAAGTTGGGAAAACCTCGTACACCTTGGATCAGAAAGAACATCGGTTTTCCGATATCTTAACCTTTCATATTAAAATAAATTTCAACACGTGGTAATATAAAAAGAAAAACTTACTTTTCTGCCAAAAACTTGCACGGAATGGATAGGTTCTTTTTTAGTCTGAAATAAAAGAAGAGTAATTTAATCAATTTCATATAATAAAACACAAAATTTATTTAAAATATTAAAAAATTATCACAAACCTTCTGCATTTTGATTATAACTATACGAAAAGAAGGCAGGCGGAAGGAAACTGAACTAAGCTAAACAATAATTTAGTTACAAATGGCCGACATAACCAGGTAATATTATAAATGAAAATACCCTAAAAAAAACTATAAGAAAAGTTAGATATTTGATTAAATTTCCAATTGTATGTAAATTCTTATCAATAATTTTTAATTTATATATCTAATTCAGACAATTGAAAATAAATATTTAAAAAAAAATCTGTTACTGTTAGGTAATCGTTGCTAACAATGTAATTGTAGAGTTTCAATTTACCGGTGTTCGTGTCAGTTTCAGTTTTTATACGAAGCACTAGATGGCTCTAGTAACTTCTGACTGAATTATAGAGTCCCTACAATAAATAGAGTCGTGACATGTCATCCATTTTCTATCCAAAACAGAGTGGGAAGCTTCAAAATTAATTATCACATGTTTGAGTAAATATTTTTGAGTATTTAATTATTGTTAATAAGTTATGAATTAATGAACAATTAAAAATTTTTAATTTAATTATTCTTGCATTATTGAAAATGCCGGAACCAATCAGCGTTCAGCACACATTTCACCACTCGAATTATTTATTATAGGGACTCTACTGAATTTGTTGAATTGTTACAAACTGAGTTTACATTTACGTGTTTTGCGTGCTATAAGTGCTATAATTTATAAGTATTATAAGCTGAATCAAATAAATTCTTCTTTGAAATACCTATTATATAGTTAAGAATTTTCACTCAAAAGAGAAAGCATCTTAATATCTTTTTACATCATTTACAACTTTACAAGTCATATTTTCTTCATACCAAATTGGAAAAAATTAAAAAAAAAAATAAAATTTGATTCTTATTTTATACTGAAATAATTTAATTAATATCTTTTTTTATGATTATAATATACAATTTTTTCTACACTTTGTTGATCGATAATTGCCAGTGTAAACAAAACATCGATTTATAAAACAATACACAATTGTTGTTTTCAAACATTGTTGCCATAGAACACATTGTTGCAATGAAAAATCATCACATATCGATCAACGGATTATTCGGTTACATTCGTTGTTCATCGTCAATGAAAAGGGGTGCGGTTAAAATTGAATAAGCCAATCGAAATTTATGACTCAGTATGGAAAAGTGCAAGTGATGAGAATTTAAATTAATACCCGGGAGGTGAAATAATGCGATTAATGCGATATTTTAATACGTTTTTAACCTCAGCGGTATTGTTAATAATAATATTTTCGGAGTGATGACAATTTGTATTGTTTTTTTATTTGAACACTTTTATAAAAATATGTTAGTTTTTGGTTATTGAAAAATGAAACGTTTTTCAGTTGTGTTTGTGATTTTTTCCGTAAATTTAAATGGAATTATTTGAATAATTTGTAAGTATGCAAATAATTTTTGATTTGTTTGCTAATTTTTCAAAAAAAGATCGATTCCTAATTAATTAATTTTAAATTATTTAAATTTAAATGAACGAATAACGAAGCATTTTGTTTTGCTTCAAATTTGAAATTATTTAGCACAACTAATTGTAAGTCTAAATTAAATAATAATTGATACAGGAAATTATACTCGTAGTGTTAATTTAAAAATATTGTGAAATTTTAATTATCATGTACCTACAAATTAAACAGGTAGATAATCAACAATTTGAATATTTAAAATTAATAGAATAATTACAAAACAATTAACAATTATTCGATTTCAATTAATTTTTGGAAATTATTAAAAGTATTATATAAATTTCTCGTTTTTAATGTTTTTTGTGTAAGATTTTTGTTTAAAATTTAATGTTTTTTGTGTAAGATCAAAGACCCTACATGGTTCACAACTGTCAAAATATGGTGAATCCCCGTTTAAAGGTTACTTTTACTTACCTGTACAATCAAAAGGAAATAAATTTCTTATTGTACTTACGTGTACTACAATTTTTTCGATGTTTTATTATTCGATAAAAACACACAGAAGACTTCAATGGCGATGCTATCCATAAAGTACGAAAATTCGATACAAGCTCGTTTTTTATTTTCTATTCAGAATAGTAACCAACACGAATTTCATGCTAGACTGATCTTTTGATGGGATACATCTGGAAGACATTGTACGAAAATTGTTATAATATTGTATAATTAAAAGGATTTGAATTTTTTTTTTCAAAAATAAATTTTAATTGATTTTTGCTATAAATAATAAATTTTATGATTAACTAAATAAAAGGTTATTGGCATTATTTTGTATACACAAAAAAAAGTTTTATAAAACTGTAATAATAATTGTGACCGTTATGTTTCAATCTTTTTATTTACGAGTTGCATAGGTAAAATGTGCTCGCGTATATTTTTATAAGTATATTGAAACTTGGTAAATTATATTTATAAATTTAAGGTAAAATATTGTTAAATCAAGTTTTTTGCTTCTCAGTTAGCTAAACAGAGAAAATTCAGTACAGTATCGTACAAAATTATAAGTATATTTTTAGCATGTACCTAAATTACATACATTACCGGGTTTTACCGATAAAGATATTGAACTGATTTTGAATACATTTTTGGGGGGGAAATAAATCTTTCTTTATCAAGTGATTACATTTTTCACTTTTTTAAAGTATTTACTATTATCTGAATTTGCCTTTTAAAAACGAAATAAGTACAGTTGAACCTTTTTCTATGCGTTTTTTTTTTTTTTTTTTTTTTTTTGTGCGACTTTCTAGTATATTGAAATAAACTGTGTTGACTGATTCAAAGTCGGAATCGAAGTTGTGTAACGTTACGTTATAAATAATTTGGTTCAGAAAGCTATAATAAACTTTTAACAAACATACATTATGGTGAAATGAATAATACTTCATTTGGTTACTTTCTTTTTTATATGTACATATATTTTTGTCAATTACTGTACATTACACGCTTTAATAGGAACTACTTACTTGTTAAAAAAACGTAACTATAATAATTATAGGTGGTAATCTTTATTGCAAATCTAACAGAAAAATGATAAAATGATCTAAAGAATTTTTTAATCGTAAATAATGTTTATTTTTTATTTTGATATTATATGTGATTCTTTGATAATAATTATTGGTTTACCATTTTATAAATTTTTCGAAAAAAAGTTAATTCTAACGGGATTATACTGGAGTTTAACTTTGTTGATAGTAAAAAGTATAAGAATTAGAGTTTAAAGCTGGGGGAATCGAAATATTCGAAAAAGTTTCCCAAGTTTTTAAAAGGTAGATACATTTGTGATATCTAAAATATTATCCCTGAAAAAGAGTTAGGAAATTAATAATTACCTAATATGAGATGATTAGGATTGTTTTCATTTTTAAAAATGGTTGTTCCGTTATGATAATTGTACTACTATTTATGCTGAGAGGAAATATTTATAAAACAAGATTGATTTCAATTGTAGTTATTTAATTGGAAAACTTGTTGATTAAATTCCTTTTACGGACAGGTAACTGAAACAATTAATTTGTATTCTTGAGTACATACAAATCGTTTATATTTAATTACAACATTGTTAATCTTTAATGTAATATATTGTGTCTCAACCACGTAACTCAAAAACTACAGTTTTCTGGAAACACAAAAAACATATTAAATATTGTATTATGGGAGCAAGCTAAAAAGAACTTTTTTTATCTACATCTGCATTTATTTTTATCTATCATATTAATAAATAGAAGTTTACTCACTCACTCATATAAGAACATAATTACTTGGTTTGGTTGGTAACTATGGAAATAATACAATTTGCGTTCCCCTCCCCTCAGTTTCTGGAGGTCTTTTAAGCTTGCGCCCATAATATTTTCATCACTATGAATTTAAGATTTATGTATGTTACACTTTTTGACATTTGCTACTAATGTGGACCAGAAGCAGACATTTATAAATATTTTAAATTACAAGCTTCTGTTGTTTTTAGTAAATACGAGATTCCAGTCCACTTTTTTTTTTTTATACAGAATTATCACGATACGAGGTTATGAAATATCGATTTTTTTGCATTTTCGATAGTCCAATCAGTAACTTAAACTTGAAACGCGTTTTTCATCAAACTACATTTTTCAAATTTGCTGTAGTTATAACTCGAAGACAAATCATCCGTCGATTAGATTCTTATTGCAGCTTCTCACATACATATATACATATATATATATATATATATATATATATATATATATATATATATATATATATATATATATATATATATATATATATATATATATATTAGGTTGGCAAGAAAGTTTTGTCGTTTTTTTTTTACTTAAAATTCAATTTTTTATAGTTTATGTTTAAATGAACATCAATTAATGAGACATTGTCCACCGCTTTCTACAACCCTCCTCCATCGATCAACAAGCTTGCCTATTCCCAATTTGAAGAAAACCTTATCCTTTGAGCTTAGAAAGTTCGTTACTGCCATTTGAACATCATGAATATTTTGCAAACTTTTACCATCAAGAAAATTTTGCATGGAGAGAAACAAATGATAATCAGATGGAGCTAGATCAGGTGAGTAAGGAGGATGGGGTAGAACTTCATATCCAAGCTCCTGGAGTCGCTACGTCGCGTCGTCCTTAAAGCCGTATGTGGCCTAGCGTTGTCATGCTGGAGGAGAACACCAATGTTGGACGAAGTTCACGGAATAAACCAAGTTTCTTCAAGTGGTTCTCGATCATTGTATGCGTAGTGTGAAACTTCTTTGAGATCTCTCTAGTGGTCAACAACGGTTCGTTACACACTATAGTGTCTTCAAAACATCGTCATCAAGTTTTTTAGGTCTTCCGGAGCGAGGTTCATCTTGAAGCGACATGTCACCTGACCTAAACTTTGCGAACCATCTTTGGACGCCACGAACGTCTATCTTAGATGACCCAAAAACAGCACACAAATTTTTATGAGCTTCCGTAACATTATGCCCAAGTTGGAACTCATAAAGTATAGAATGGCGTAAATGAATTTTTTCATAGTTCATATTTAACGTAAATTTTTTCACCGTCAAATCCCAAAAAAATAGGAAAACGACAAAACTTTCTTGCCAACCTAATATATATATATATATATATATATATATATATATATATATATATATATATATATATATATATATATATATATATATATATATATATATATATATATCGAATAAAAAATGTGATATAAATCATTAAAAAATATTTATTTTATTATATTTTAAGATACTATAAAGATATCATAACCAGGGCTGAATGTACGGAGGGTAGCGGGGATATGCTCTCCTGGCGCCAGGTTTTTAGGGGCACCAAAAAATAATTTATTTATGAAAATTACTAACTGTTTCATAACCAAAAATATAAGTTTTCGTGCCAAGTTTAAATTAATCAATATTGTTGCAGAAACAATGAAATTATAAATTTTTAGTGCAAATTCCCAATAAGGGAGAACGTTCAAGTATTACATTTAATTTAATAATTATTTTTCCATTAACTATTTTGCAATATTTCTTAGTACATCATATGGGGGAGTGAATTACAGTCGCCACTACGAAACTGTGCACCACCAAAGTGTTACACAACCACCACTCGTGTACGACAAATACAATCAAACGCTGCATGTCAGTATACACAGAATGTTTGTTTTGTTATTGTCGTAGTATAAATACATGCAGTAAACCTGAATTAACAAAAAACAAAAATATAACGATCTTACTATTGAAGGTCGGTTGAAAATTATTAAAAATACACCAGATATATATTTTATCTATAATATCGAATGGTACGTAGTGGTCGGTGCAAATTTGAGGGGAAGTACATAAAATCGGAAGATCAGGGGCGTCGGCAAACTTTTATGTGGGGGGTTGGTAAATATTATTTATCTGAATTTATCTAAAACAAAACTATTCTAGGAAACAATTTACACCTAAAATTTGGTTGTATAGATAAACGAAATTGACAGCCGGTTTTACATTCATAATTTTAAAGGTTCTTTAACTAAAGCTACTTTTAATTTAAAGTCAACTTTATTTTTAGCATTGTTTTACAATGATCAGATCTGCTTATTTTTGTTAAAGGACTTTTAAGTGTTGCATGGATAAAACGAACTATGAATGATCGTAGCCAATCTCACATTTAAAAGAAATAACTATAGAAACGAAAATATCAACATGATTGAATTTCAAAATACCCCTGTCGCAGCATCTGCATAACATAGCGAATTTCCAAATCTTGGGCACTGGCGGATCTCATCTAAGACCTGTACCTATTTCAAATAGTTTAGCTTTCTAAGAGTAAAAGAATTTTTAAAATCGGTTGGGTAATTAGATTTGGTATTTTTGGGGACCCAAGAACCCGAACGAATTTTGTGCAGCATAGTTGTATCCATCTAAAATAATTTAGTTCTCTAGCAGTGAGAAATTTTTTAGCATCGGTTCGATAGCTTATTACTGGCGTTTTCGGATCTGCAAGATCCCGGTGGACCTCATTAAAAAATCAGCTCGACCGTATATTCTAGGCGGACTTTATGTAATATATATATATATATATATATATATATATATATATATATATATATATATATATATATATATATATATATATATATATATATATATATATATATATATATTCAAAACCTGTTGTGTAGCATTCTACGCCGCATTTGCATCCGCAGGACGGTTGTGGATCTCAGATAACACAACCTGTACCTATCTAAAATATTTTACCTTGGTAATAGTAAAAAGGTTTCAAAATCGGTCAGTTATTTTATTTTTGACACTTTTAGGTCCTACTGACACTTCAGACCTTACATAACGTAATCTATATGTATCTAAAATAGCTTAGCTCCCCAACAGTGAAAAAATTTTCAAAATCGGTCGGCTAGTTTATTTTTGACGCTTTTGGATCCGATGGACCCTGGCAGACTTTACATAACGTAATCTATATTTATCTAAAATAGTTTAGCTCTGTAAGAGTGAAAAAATTTTCAAAATCGGTCGGTTAGTTTATTTTTACCACTTTTGGGTCCCATGGACCCTGGCGGACCCTAAATAACGTAATGTATGTCTATCTAAAATAGTTAGTTCCCCAACAGTGAAAAAATTTTCAAAATCGGTCGGTTAGTTTATTTTTGACACTTTTGGACCCATGGACCTTGGCAGACCTTACATAACGTAATCTATATTTATCTAAAATAGTTTAGCTCTGTAACAGTGAAAAAATTTTCAAAATCGGTCGGTTAGTTTATTTTTGACACTTTTGGATCCCATGGACCCTGGCAGACCTTACATAACGTAATCTATATTTATCTAAAATAATTTAGCTCTGTAACAGTGAAAAAATTTTCAAAATCGGTCAGTTAGTTTATTTTTGACACTTTTGGGTTCTATGGACCTTGGTGGACCTTACATAACGTAATTTATATTTATCTAAAATAGTTTAGCTCTGTAACAGTGAAAAAATTTTCAAAATCGGTCAGTTAGTTTATTTTTGACACTTCTGGATCCTATGGACTCTGGCAGACCTTACATAACGGAATCTATATTTATCTAAAACAGTTTAGCTCTGTAACAGTGAAAAAATTTTCAAAATCGATCAGGCAGTTTATTTTTAACACTTTTGGGTCCTATGGACCGAGGCGGACCTTACATAACGTAATCGATATTTATCTAAAATAGTTTAGCTCTGTAACAGTGAAAAAATTTTCAAAATCGGTCAGTTAGTTTATTTTTGACACTTTTGGGTCCTGTGGACCCTGGCGGACCTTACATAATGTATTCTAAATCTATCTAAAATAGTTTAGCTCTGTAACAGTGAAGAAATTTTTAAAATTGATTGTTTAGTTTATTTTTTACAATTATGGGATCAGTAAATCCTGGCGAAACTCATACAAGTCTAGTACTCTAACAGTAAGAAAAGGGTTCTAAGGATCTCATATAACTTATGGCAGTCCGTAAGCTTCTTGCGGACATCATTTAATTAATTAATTCAAATACTTTAACTTACTAACTGTGAAAAAATTTTTAAAAGCGATTGGATAATTAATTTCTGGCCTTTTTAGGTCCCGAAAACCTTGACCTCACATAAAATACCTTAAATCCATTTGAAATGGTTTAATTTTTTAACATTATTAATTATTAGTGGAAAAATTTTCAAAATCGATTCAAAATATTTTTCCGTACATACATATGTACATTGTACACATTTTGTTTTGTTTCATATTTTATAATATTTATATCATAACATAATCTTCAATTTCTTGTTTACTTAAAAATTCAATAAAAAAAAAAAAAAATTCTTCATTACATTAGCTTAGAAAATCTGTTTAATTTACATTTTTTAACATGGGATAGAACCATGCTAATTATAATGCAATAAATGAGAAACAAAACTCTATACATGTATGTGTGTTATATCGCATATATGTGAATAGTTTTCACTTGTTCTCACAAAATTCTTTAATAAAAAAGTGAAATATTTTTATACTTAATAAAGAACTGAGATATAAATATAAATTACTTATTAGACTAACAAAGAAAGAATAAAAGTGAAAATTTACATTTTCTCGAAAAATACTTAAAATAGAAAGAAAATTATAAGAATATTTTCTTCATAATTTTTTTTTTCCTTTTCAACGATGTAAAAATTGAACTGCCTTATAATAGGATCGAATGATAAAAAATGGCCAGAAAACCTACTTCTGGGCATCCGACGTGTCTGGCTAACGAACTTAGCCAAGCCAATTCAGAATCCAGTCCGCACACAAAATTTCATAAGCGTTAGACGTTTCGTTCGAGAGTTATCGTGGGAACACATAAATATATATATATATATAAATTTTAGTGAATATCATTTTCGTATTCTAGGGACCTCAAAACAGATTTCTGCCATAGCCCCGGACTCAGATTGCGTCATGACACCTACTGTAATAGCTGAATTTCGAGTTTTCGAAATTCGCTAAAATTCACGCGTTTCACTCATTTCGCTACTGCCAGTGAGATTTGAATAGAAAACTACATTATTTCTTTTTAAAAGAAATTTGTCATAAATACAATGAATCATAAAATAAATCGCGGGTAACCCAGAAATCGTTCAGCCAGTTTAACCCAAAAGGAATGTTTGATATTAAACCAAGACGTAAAAATAACCAAAAATATTATTGAAAAAAAGCAAACAAATAAAATTTTTATTTTATTTACTTAAGGTACGAATATTTTATAGAAAAATTATGCTTATAAACAAAATTCAATGATAATAATCAGCAATAACAAATATGTTAAAGCCGACTTTAAAAGCAGTAAAAGTAGAGATTATTCTTACTTTAGTTTAAAGTCGACTTTTATACTAACGGCGCTTTAAATTTGATTGTAAAACAGTACCAAAAATAAAATCAGTTTTAAAGTTGGCTTTAGTGTTAAAGTTGGCTTTAAATGTGAATGTAAAACCGGCCGTGAATGTTATATTAATGAATATAAGTGGCGAATTTTAGAAAACTAGCAGAGATGTTGAAAAACCAACTTCATTATCGAATTTATCAGCGTAAAAGACGGCAAATAGTGAAAGCTGACAAAAATTTTAGAATATTCTACTCGTCAACTAGCAAAGATATCAAAAAAAGACTTCATTATTGAACTGGTTATTAAAAATTAGATTAAGCAGTGCAATTTGACAAAAATTCTAGGATGTTCTATTCGTAAACTAACAAAGATATTGAAAAACCGGTTGCACCATTTAATTGGCCATCGGAAAAAAGACGAAATATCACATTTTGATAAATGTTCTAGAATATTCTATTCTGGCTGACGAATAGATTATTCTAAAATGTTTACCAAAATGGGACATTTAGTTTATATCAGTTTAATTTTGACTGGACAATTAAATGGTGCAATCGACTTTTTAATGTCTTTGCTAGTTGACAAATAGAATATTCTAGAACATTTGCCAAAATGTGTTATTTGGTCTCTTTTTAAGTGACTAATTCAATGGCGACGTCTGTTTTTGGATATCTTTGCTAGTTGACGAATAGAATATTCCAGAACATTTGTCAAGATATGCTATTTGGCCTCTTTTTTAATGACCAATTAAATGCTGTAATTGATTTTTCGACATCTTTGCTAGTTGACAAATAAAACATTCTAGAATTTTTGTTAAACTGTGCTGCTTAATCTCATTTTTAGTGACCAAGACAATAATGAAGTCTATTTTTTGATATCTCTGCTAGTTGGCGATTAGAATATTCTAGAATTTTACGTTACTCATTTTGCATATTACCTATGCAGACAGAATATGTGCGTAATATTTGCAGTGAAATTTTGAATTTGTTAGAGGCTACAAGATCATTAGACAATATTACCTACGGTGCTGACTCTGGCTTGGTACATAAATTTTCACCAACACAGACAAACGACAACGTATCTGTGAGAGGAAAACCCCACCAAATCGCTGACGTCAATTCGTAAAATCAGAGTACGTACCATTGGATGTCCAATCTATATATATAAAAATCTCATGTCACAATGTACGGCTACGATAAACTGCGAAACTACTGAACCGATTTTGATCAAATTTGGTAACTATCTCTAATTTTATCCAACTTAAAAGATCGGATAGCTTTTATCGCAAAATTTTTAGTCCGTAGACATTTAACCGTAGAAATTTACGAAAAACCGCAAAATATCAATTTTTTATTACTGTATACAGATATCTGTGGAAAGATTTATAAAAAAAAAATCATGCAAATTAATTTGTTGCTAAGCATTTGGAGAAAAATAATTTTGAAATTTTTGTAAGTATTAATAAGTATTTCTATAGATACCACCAATAATATTTTTACCTACAACTACAATGGAATTACTTATCTACTGTGAAAAATACTATTTGTATCCTATAATGAAATAAACAACTGGATTGTCCAGTTATCATCAATTGGCACTTCTGCTGTTTTCAGCAAATTCCATACATATGAAAATTAGATACGCTGTCAAAATATGAATATGACTTGAAAATATGAATAATACTTTAGAGTCGTCGAGCGAGCGAAGCGAAGCACATAAGGAACTGATTTTGTACAAAATTTCAGAATATCAAATTTAAATGAACGTGTGGTTACATTGTCCATCAGTTACACCAAATAGGGCGCAAATTAAAAAGCTGAAGAAATTTGACAATTTTTACTTAAGTACTGTTGAGATCTCTGTGAAAGATGAAAGTGACGTTAAAATGGTTTCCCATGGCTTTGGTGACTTGAAGGGTCTAAAATAGAAACAATTCTAAAACTGCTGGTATAGGAACCATACTAAGTTCTTACGGTGCGGAAATTAGCTATAAATAATTGATTTTGCACAGAATTTTAGAATATATGATTGAATTGACCTATAAATTTTACCTATAATTTAATCTAACATCGTTTGACATCTAGATTGTGTAGACACCCGGTAGATGGCGCTGTGTTTCGATTTCTAGATTATACATTCTGTTCCACGTCATATTTGTTTATGTTCACGATGCCAATGATTTTTATAATTATACTGTGTATTGTGTTATAACTGTGCAGTGTATCGTTTGAAATGATAAGAAAAAAAAATTCAATCAATTATAACTACTGAGGCACAGCAACGCGTGGCCGGGTCAGCTAGTGTATTAATAAATTTCTTAAATGTATACCTAATCAAGATTTTACTTTGGCGCCTATCGCACTATGAAACTGTTATTTTAGTTCCGTGCTGTAACACTTTCATGGTGCCGACTGTAGGTACATATATAACTTTCTAACTTAAAATCGCCAAAAATTGTACGAGGTTAAGACAGAAAGGTAGCGATTTCTGCATGTATACCTATCAACAACAATACAAACTTTGGTAATTCAGTATTTCTTATTTCAAATAAACAACAGTTGATTGTCATTTTTTTTAGTGAGTTTCCAGAATGGAAACTCGCTTTTACAGCCACTGTCATGACGCGACTTGAACCCGGGACTATGGTAGAAATTTGTTTTGAGGTCCCTAGAACCAGGCCCGACGAGAGGGTAAGGTAGCCGGGATTGTAGCCCTGGGGCCCGGGCTGGAAGAGGGGGCCCGTAGCGGTCAATTGGGGCCCGGGAAAAAGTAAAATCAGCTTTTTTTTACTCATCATTTATTTTTTGAGGAGAAATTTTTAAGAAATGTGCTTTTTCTTGGGGCTCGCCATTTCTCTGTACGGCCCTGCCTAGAACCCGAAAATAACATTCACTAAAACATATATATATATATATATATATATATATATATATATATATATATATATATATATATATATATATGTATGTATGAATGTATTTATGTATCAACGTGATAAGTTTCGTATAAAAGCTTCTACTTTTATGAAATTTGGTGATAACATTGGAAGCCCAAAAATCTTGGATGAGTTCGTCAGCCAGACACGTCGGATACCAGGTACATGGTTTTTTGAGCATTTTTCCTGAAAATTTAAGTTTTTGGCAAAAATTTGCTACAATTTAAAAGTTTTTGCATTATTTTTTTTTACACCACTGGAAAGAGGAGAAAAAATCACAGAAAAAAGGTTTTTTTAACTATTATTCTACATAAATTAGTTTTTGAGAAAAATAGAAAATAAGTCGAATTTCACAGAATAGTTCGTTCACATCTGTATTATATCATATGTACATGTACGTATACTGTACAATGTACCTACAGTAAATAGGCACGTTTTAAAAGTTTAACATTGTATTATTTTGTATTTTTTTTCTTACGAATATTCATTCTAATATATTTAAAATTTACGCGAACCTGATCACTTTATCACAGTAATCAAAATTTTCTGGAAAATATATCTGATTTTTGAAAAAGAACAAAAATATATATTTTGTCTTGTTCTAATCTTGAAATTCTTACATTTTTATAAGTCAATAATATCTCATTTGCGGTACAAGAACGTTGCAGTTTTTTGTCGATAGATGGACTAAATACTAGAGTGGTTAATAGACGTGAGACAAGGGCCACTAGGCCAAGCAGCCGTTTTTCAGAAGAAATGTTAAAATAATTATACATATTTGAGTAATACTGGGTAGACTTACACATTACGTTCCTTACATAACGTTAGCTGTTTAATGCGCCTTGAATTTAAAAAAAAAATTCGTCAAGTGTGTGTTTTTGACCCGCACTAAGTAATGTCACTTCAGTGAAAGTGTTAATTTATGATTTTTTGGCTCTTTTTGTAAGTACAGTAAGAATACAGCCCTCTTGCGTTTATTCAATATATGCATGTACAACTCTATAATACAGTGAGAATACAGCCCTCTTGCGTTTATTCAATATATGCATGTACAACTCTATAATAATGTTTCCCCCACTATGATCACACAACAAAATTAATGGCATTTGTCATAATCACCGAAGGATGACATAATTATGTTTATATTTGTATATTATGTTAGGTGCGTTACGTGCGTTAATATGTCCTATTTCAAGTGCACTCCTGTGGTAAAATCTGAAGCATATTTAAATTGACAGAAGTAAATAATGTAATAATTAATAAATTTAATAATTGTTAAATAAAATATTTATGGTCACTTTAGGTATTATTTTTTTCTTTTTGTTAATAATTGTTATTTTATTTAAATATTACTTTCTGATGAAATTATTAAATAATTCACCATTAATAAGTCGTTATACAGTCTATTAATGTGATATTTTTGTGTTTTGATAAAATGAAAGATAAGAGGAAGCAATTAAAAAGATTTATTTTGAATAAAAATTACGTTCAAAACGTAAAATTATTTTGTTAAAAACAAGAAAAATACAGAAAGAAGTTACTGGATACGGGAGGAATTAAAGAAAAGTAAGTTTGCCAAAATTTTCCTAAGTTCAAAAATTTTTGCAACATTTTTTTACACCATTAGGAAGAGGAGAAAAAATCAAATAAAAAAGATTTTAAACAATCATTCTGTATAAACTGGTTACCCAGAAAAACTAATTTTTATAACCGGAAACTCGCTATGTTATGCAAGATGCTGCGACAGGGGTATTTTTAAAGATGGGTGATGTGTAAATCAATATTGAATTACAAAATAAGACAATTTTTTTTCTTTTAAAATAACAAATTTTAGTTAATTCTATATCCTTCCTTATTTTTTTGGTAAATTTTCGATTAATTTTTTAACTTGCTCATCTTTGGTATAGATTTTTTCCACTCTTTTCTTCACCGCGCTATTAATGTTCTTCGTTATGCTCACAAATAGTAGCTCTTGTCTTTTTAAATTATTCTATTTTGTCCCGGAGCTCATAACATTACTTTCAAGAGCATTATTTCCAATGCTTCAACTATATGTACGTAACCTGTATATTTCTAATAAATTCTTAATAGAGTTCTAGTTAAAATAATAATAAAATTGCACCTGTCATAGCTTTATTTATGCTTACTGTTTGCAACTGATTTATAGATGTACGTTTTTTTCACTTTTGTAAATCGACCAATAAATAAGGTAACAAATAAGTTAGTAGAACTAATTATTTTCATCTTTTCCTTCTAACAATACATAATTATATTTTACTTATCTGGAATTATGAACTTATTTATTCTTGCTTTGAAAATCCAAGAATTTTTAAATAATTAAAAGTGATAAGATATTTCTTTGTTTCAATAGAAACAGATATAAATGACTTAAAGTAAGTATGATAAGTACAGAGAAATAAAAAGCGAAAATTTTTTTACTATAAAGGAAAAATTAGAAATAAAAGAAAAAATATTGAAACTCATACATAGTGGGTAACTAGTGAATTATTTATATTTTTCCAACAATCATTCCAAAATAAACTATACGAATTCAAACTTCACATCGTATTTTTCAGTATTTCTTTTAGGAGTATCTATTCTTTAATACAGTTGATCCTTTTTTTGTGCGGTGGAGGGGACCGCATAAAAAAAAATCGCACAAAAAAAATATATTCAAAAATATCATAAATAGCTATAAAAGGTATAGTTCGATCCAGATTGTACAAAAAACTTTTTTTATGCGGTTGGTCGGGACCGCATAAAAAAAGTTTCATCGAAAAAACATCACTCAAAACGCTTAAAACTTAGAAATTTCCTTAGAAGTTGCTTCTATAAACAAGATAAAGCCTTAATTTACACGTAGGAACATTTTATTTCCTTTTTATATTATAATATTATGAAAATTTTTAAAAATACATGTGTAAAAAAAATTAAATGATGCAATAATTTATGTTCTTATGCAATGTATTAATTAAATGCTTAAAAGTCGTTAAAAAGTATTTTTATCAAAGAAAATTATTATAGTAATTGTTTAAGTTTCTTACTGTCTCGTGATTTTGATTCACATTATGCATTTTAATGGCCATTTTTTACAAACCGCATAAAAAAATCGTACAAAAAAAAAACGCACAAAAACGACCGCATAAAAAAGAGTTCAGCTGTATATTAAAAATTTACACGAACATGGCCACTTTATTACAATGATCAAAAGTTTTTCAAAATATTTCTGGTTTTTGAAAAAATAATAAAAATAATGCAATTTATACTCGATGATAAATTGGCATCAAAAGAGACGATAAAAGGGTGAATGGCGATGATCAGTAGACATCCAAAAAAGGAATAATATGAATAATACTTCATAATTTTGTGTAGAAATAAACGTAAAATCTAAAATAAAGTTTATAAAAAGTTTATAGAAATATTATATTTAATATGTTTATAAAAATCTCAAATAACCTGATGACCTTAAAAGTGCTCTGTTCTACGTTTCAATACATCCTTCATCCGTCCCCAATCATCCCACATTCATCGCTTTATACTTGATACAGCGTCTTTATTAACTCATGTACTGTCTCTACTCACTCCTTTTCCATCCCTGTTAATCTCCAACTTAACCCAAATATCAGGTCTCCATGACTTAATCAAATCTGGATGATTTTCTCTTAAAAAATAAAAACAAACAAAAGTTTGCAGTTTTCTTTTCTGATGTATGTTTCAAAATAACTAAAAAGTTGATTAAACAACAATTTGTTCCTAAGAATACCAAAATGAAATGCTTTTAGATAAAGTTTAAAAAAACAAAAAATAACACTGATTGAAAACGTCAAATTAAATTGATTCTTTAATATTTTTTATACAATTTCAAGCTTAGTCACTATTTCTACTTAAAAGAATAACTATTCTACTATAGTTTAAGAAAAATATACGTTCGCCTTTCCGTCTAGTATTTTTAAACCAATTTCTTGAATAACTTTTTTCGTTTATCGCGATTTATTCTACTGTACAGAGTTGCGTCTTGCACATAAAGCACATTAATACATATAACATTATCTAACATCACAGAGGATCTATTCTTTCTCTGTTTCACATAAATAATCATTCTATTAGAAATATATTTTTTCCTATATGGTATATAATTATGCATGGTTTTTTATTTTATTTAGAAAAAATATTAAACGTTTCAAATTGTTTTACGTGTAATGAATAACTAATGTCATGAATTTACACACACACACACACGACTATAAAACCAGACAGAAAGACAAAGACAGAATAAAATATTTAACATTCCAATTTTAAATGCATCATAAAAAGAATTTTGTAATTTATTGTAAAATATTCAATTTTTGTTAATTGAATTACTAGAGTTACTTGAATTTCTAGAAGTTAGAATTTTCGCAGACGCTAACCTTCTTCCGTTCATTTAGAGCCACTTTTTTTTGGAAGATGCTATCAGTATAATGAAACCAATATTTATCTACTTTCCAATATTTTCGCTTTAATAAAAATAATAATTGTGACCAATTATTGTTAAAAATCAGACAATCTTGTGAAAAAGTAAAAGGTTTTGTTCCAAAATAAAACAAAAAAATTCATAATAAAATAGTTTATAATATATTATGTAGTTAATCATAGAAAAAAATGTTTTAATTTTAAAAATTATTATTTTTAATATAAAAATAATGATTTTTTTGTAGATTTGGTTAATTCAAATGAATTAAATATTAAATTATAATTTGTTAACTTTCTATGATAAAACATTAAAATTATTTTTTGAAAAATCTGATGCAATTATTTTTAATATTTTTATTTGTTTTCTTTTAAATGTTCAATTAAAACTGAACAAAAGAATTAATTCTGGATCAAAAGGTAATTTTAATAATTTATTTTTAAATCAAAGATTTTCACTATTTTCCATACAAATTCAGTTTAAAGATCGAATTATTTGTTGCAGTTCTGTTTTTGATGTAACCTACCATATTTATCATAAAAGATCGCTTTTTTGTTTTGGTTTAATTTGGTAGTGAATTATTTAAAATAAAAAGACAATTTTTTACTTTACTAATACCACTTTATTTAGAGTTTTAATTGTCTGTGACATGTTTCGGCCCGTATGGCCATTGACGAACTGTTCGAAAACTCTAAATAAAGGGGTATTAGTAAAGTAAAAAATTGTCTTTTTATTTTACAATGGAATACCATAAAGTAACGCTCAAATCTATCAAATATATGAATTATTTACTTTTTGTTATCAAACTGCTGAGATTTGGGCTACAAAAATGTGGTCTTCACTCTAAAACTTTAATTTCAAGTAATCCAATAGTGACAATTTTTTTAAAAATAAAAAGAAAACAAAGACATAAATTTTTAAGGACTAACAAAAGTTATCCTAACTAATATTATAAATGCAAAAGTGAGTTTATTCGAAATTAGCAGAAAGAATAATATTCAGCGATAAACACAGGTTACTTTTTACTCCAAGAAAATATCCCATTCCCGAGGGAAAATATATTTAAAACGAAACAATGAAATAACGATAGCTGATTGTTACAAAAAAAGGATGTTTGATTCCAGACTTTGCATATTGTTTACAGGGGGGACGGAAAAAGGACATAAACTACTTTCTACCTCGGGAATATACCTAAATCCTGTAGGAACTCTTATTCCCGTGGGAAAATATATTTAAAACGATATAAAAAAGAATCATTGACTTCATTCGAACTTTGCATATTGTTAAAAGAATGTTATAGTCTACTTTTTACCCGGGGAAAATTTTTTATTTCTGTGGGAAAATTCTAAAGAAAACAATAACAGTAACAGTTACATTATATTACAGTATAAAATGATGTGAGTGAGGGACTAGGAAACTGGTGGGGGTTAGGATTAGGATTCATTTCGAATAATCCAGAAAAATTGCAGAAAGCAGATACAGCCGGCCAGGGGATTCGAATTCTCGCCCTACCAATACGGAAGTGCCAAGCACGCTTGGCCATTCGACCTGTTAGTATTTTCTTTATTTTTAAACTACACCAAAACCTCAATTTGCGTCGTGGTTACGTTCCAACAAAGTCATGCCATCTTTTAGAAAAAAAAAATTTCCAAAAATTTCAAAAAAAATTTAAAGACTCGAACCCAAAACAACGCAACTTCGAAAATCTAACGACGCACAGTGAAAATTAATACTAATTCAGCAGCGACGCAAACCGAAACGAAGCAAAGCGAGGTATTGGTGTATTAAAAAATAAATTTTATTATTCTAGATTGGTCAAAAAAAAAACAAACATGCGTCTATAAAAAGGTTATTTTGTGTTTTTTGATTACATAGAGATATACTTGATTATAACAAAGTATACACATGAAAATACAACCTGGATTCATAAATTTTTTCAAAAGTATACATATACATTTAATTTTTTGATATCAGATTCTTTTATTATTAAACTATATGCAATCAAAATTATATTTGTAGTAATTGTACGAGTATTCTATTAATAAAATTCTATTTTAACTATTAAAATATTATATAAATTAACTTTTAACTAAGCAAATCACAAAATCATCATATTACGTATTAATTTCAATCGGACGAATAATACTGATAAGAATCTTTATCATGTATATTGTTATTATGCATAAAGGCACATAATATATTTGAATATATAATTATTATCAAGGAGTGGTTCTTTCTGCAGTTCTTTGACTCAGTATTTCAGCAAAATATTTCCTTCGGTATATTAAATTTATACAATCAAAGTCGTGATATGACAATTTATTAAGATTTAATTTGAAAAAAGAAAAAAAAAACAATAAAAAGCTATTATCATCAGCGTTTAAATTGTTATGTATTTATTTAACTGTAATAAGAGAATTAGTGTTCATTTAAAATAACATTTTTTCTTATGTAAATTCAATAGTAACAGTGGTCAACCAATTTGAAATGAACTCTACCTAAGATGTGAGAGGATTGATCATTGGATTACTCGATAAAAAACTTTTTTTTTCATTTATTAATTTAGACCCGAGTTAAATTAGGACTTCATAGTTCAATAGATAGAGTTTTTCACAATTTTCGAGGTAAAATTTTTCTTGTTTTTATTTAATATTAAAATTAATTTTTAATTTGTTAATAATATGATTATTTAATCTTTGTACTTTCTATCTACGAAACCCAAAAAAAGAAATACAGTAGACTCTCGTTAATTCAAACCTGCGATAATTCGAAACTCTCTATAATTCAAAGGTATCACGAGTTCCCTACAAAATCTCTTTATATTTCGAACTAAAACAATAGATTTTTATACACTTGGTAATTCGAACGAAAAAATTGTTGCTACGTAACAAAACGACGCGTTAATTCGAACTCATTGACGTCAAACACTCGACAATTCAAAGTTGCAGAGAGAAAGAGACAGAAAGATTGTAAGTACATTTTGAGACAAGTTCAAGTTCATTCATCGCAAATGCTTAAAAAATTAAAATTGTTACCTGCGATAATTCGAACCTCTCTGTAATTCGTAATATTTTAAGAGTCCCTCGAGTTTCGAATTAACTTTGATTTTTAATTAACTTTCGAATTAACTTTGGTTTTTAATTTGATCTTCTGTCGAAACAGACATATGTCGCCATTTTTATAGTAAAATTGCCCTTTTCCCAAAGAAATTTGAGAAAAAATAAAGTTTTTAACTTAAAAATGTCAGTATGGTTAATATAATTTTTCACTGCTTTAAAAACCGTAAATAAAATAACAGAATGATAAAATTGAAAGCGAATTGTAAGTTTTCGCAGTCGTTTTTTTGATTTTTACTCAAATTTGGCCTCTTTCTAATCTGAAAGCTGGATTCAACCCTGAGTGATTGGTCTCAAGGCTCTATAAGTCTAGATTACAAAATTTGTTTATATTTTTTAAACTATGAAAAACGTATAATAATCAAACACTATTTATAAAAAGAAAAAATAATTACAAAAGCTAATGGAGCATCCAGTGAATTTAAATTAGCGACAATTAGATAATGGTAATGTAAACCAATTTGCACAAAAAGAAAAAAAAACTAGAATTATCTGCCTAACACATATTTGTACACTTTTTAAAAGAAAGTTTTAGAATTAATAAACTTTTACTTCATTAATAAAATATTGTTGTTTCTACATACATATTATTTTGCTTTGATATGTTACACTTTATTTAATAAAATGTAACATACTGGATTAAACATATTACAGTACTGATCAAAAATCTTCGATTATCTAAGCATGATTGAATACGAAAATACATTAAGTACAATAATGTATTTGATTAAAAAATGTTTAGAAAGCATTTGATAGAACAATTTAAAATTTTAGTCTTACAATTTTAACACCTAACCACTAATTGAATTCAGTTGTAATCCTTCTGGCGATGGGGAAAACTCGAATGTCGACTCGACAATAATTTATTTATTGGTGAAAAGTTCCAAAAAAACTTTTTCATATTTTGTAATAATTTTTCTTGCAAGTTTTCCGTAGCTAGTAATTCCGTAATTTAGCCTGCCGTTTGCTTAAAAAAAATTAATTGATATCAATAATTTATTAATTACCTGTACGTATTCCTTACTAATTAATACAATTTTAATTGTAACATTTCTATTAAGGACTTTTATGGAGGTCTCTGCGTACGTACTTTATACATACTTGTATCTCCAAATATGGTTAACTGATTTCCATTATAAAAAAAAGAAATGAGTAAAATTTTTATATTTTTTCCCATAACTCTTTGAATTGTAAACTTTTCAACATGGGGAAGTTATTTATTGTAATAGGTCTGAATACCAGGGCTGGGAAAAATGGTTCATAGAAACCATTTAAAATAGAATATGGAAAATGGTTTCCAAAAATGCATTTAAAATACAAAATGGAAAATGGTTTTGCTGAACATATTTAAAATTGAAAATGGAAAATAGTTATTTAAAATGGATTATAAAATGCAAAATGCTTTTTTTTTTTACTTTAAATTTATCCTATAAATTAATTTATTATTATTAAGTTATATTAATTTAAAAAAAAGGGAAGGTGTTAAGAAAATATCACACGTACTGAAATTAAATAAAGGCAGTCTTTTGAGAAAATTTTGTAGTTTTCATGATATAAAAACGAAACTTAACTCTTCAAATATTGTTACTTAAAAATATTGTAAAATTTAATTCGGCCTTGACATATTCAAACCTTGAATACGTTACGACTGCAACTTCTAAATAAAATTATGAAAATCATCTACTCGAAATATAAAAATATTTCTTGCGTCAGAAAAGTTTGACTTAAGAGAACTGCAACTCTAGTAACAAATTTAACTCAAGTGACATTGCAACTCGAGTTATAAAAAATTTGAGTCAATTAAATCAACTTACATTTAACTTACAATTTGTTAGACTTCAAGTCGTTCAATTCAAGTTCTATAATTAATATTGTATACATATAAATTTGATTATACATGCATTTTCATTTTAAATGCAAAATGCCTTTTTGTATTTTAAATATATATTTAAAATGAAATCAATTTAAATAGTTCCCAGCCCTGCTGAGTACAATCTAAAAGAAATTTTATCACATTCCATAGAATCGCTTCTTTTTTTTGGTTTGTACAAAGCCTACAAAAAAGTAGATTTTCGAATATGATTTTTTTCAACTTTTTGAATCGTAAATTGGCGTTTACATAGCAGGTAACTTGTTGCGTTAGCAACATTTACCATACTATTGTTTGATTACCATAGTTACAAAAAATAACAGGTCATAAAACTTTATTTGCCTTCTTATAGGAATTGCATTTTCGATGAATTTTATTATTTTTTATTCATTTTTTTTTTCAATTTATTCACCATTTTTCGATTGAAAAAATAACTTACTCATATTCGGCCCGTAAGTGTTACTTTGTCGGCATAGATGTTTAAAAAGGCTAACTTCAAAAATGCATCACTGTTTGCATGAGGCAGAGTCAAAAGTTCAAAAATGCATCAGACGCATCACAACGAAAAATCAAAAGTTCATTTTTGCATTTGATGGGTCAAAACAATGCATCAAGAAACTTGGTGATGCGTGTTCAAGATGCATGTCATGTGTATAATGTAGAATTATAACTACTTGGCATATTATGTAGGTATTAACACCAACAGGAATAATTCCGAAAAACAAATTGTTGAAAAAGATGAATGTATTTACTTTTGATTAAAATTGTTTAAACTATTTAAATACATCTTGCACTCAAAATAGGTATGTAATATTTTTTATTCAAATATTTTCAATATTTTCAATTTCAAGTAAGTTTAAGTTGAAATTCAAAGATAATATACCTATACAAGGACTGTATTGCTGTATTATCTATAGTCTATCATGCTACATTATCTGTTTTATCTATAGCCAAATCAGAGGCTAAATGATGCCAATATCCCGTTCAAAAACATCTAATGTGCATCAAATTTCAAGAGAGCATCAGCAGCGCATCATGTAGTATTGGACGCATCAGAAAAGTCATGATGCTGCATCGATACGGTAAAGTTTACATTTTTGAAGTTACCCAAATTCTCGGCTTTTAGCCTCAAATTCTCAAACTGCATCCGAGGCCACAAAAATAACACGTACGGTCCTTGCTACGTAATATATCACGGTTACTTATTTTGTATTTACGTACGATTTTGTTTTAGCGAATTTCGAAAACTCGAAATTCAGCTATTACAGTAGGTCTCATGACGCAATCTGAGTCCGGGACTATGGCAGAAATCTGTTTTGAGGTCCCTAGAATACGAAAATGATATTCACTAAAATTTATATATACATATATATATATATATATATATATATATATATATATATATATATATATTTATGTGTTCCCACGATAACTCTCGAACGAAACGTCTAACGCTTATGAAATTTTGTGTGCGGACTGGATTCTGAATTGGCTTGGCTAAGTTCGTTAGCCAGACACGTCGGATGCCCAGAGGTAGGTTTTCTGGCCATTTTTTATCATTCGATCCTATTATAAGACAGTTCGATTTTTACATCGTTGAAAAGGAAAAAAAAAATTATGAAGAAAATGTTCTTATAATTTTCTTTCTATGTTAAGTAGTTTTCGAGAAAATCGTAATTTTCACTATTGGCTTATTTTGCTCTCTTTGTCATTGTAATAAGTAATTTATATTTCTATCTCAGTTCTTTATGAAGTATAAAAATATTTCACTTTTTTATTAAAGAATTTTGTGAGAACAAGTGAACTATATTCACATATATGTGTTATAATACACATACATGTATAGAGTTTTGTTTCTCATTTATTGCATTATAATTAGCATGGTTCTATCTCATGTTAAAAAATGTAAATTAAACAGATTTTCTAAGCTAATGTAATGAAGAATTTTTTTTTTTTTTATTGAATTTTTAAGTAAACAAGAAATTGAAGATTATGTTATGATATAATATTATTAAATATATGAAACAAAACAAAATATGTATAATGTACATATGTACGCACGGAAAAATATTTTGAATCGATTTTGAAAATTTTTTCACTAATAATTAATAATGTTAAAAAATTAAACTATTTCAAATGGATTTAAGGTATTTTATGTGAGGTCAAGGTTTTCGGGACCTAAAAAGGCCAGAAATTAATAAACCAATCGATTTTAAAAATTTTTTCACAGTTAGTAAGTTAAAGTATTTGAATTAATTAATTAAATGATGTCCGCAAGAAGCTTACGGAGTTACGGACTGCCATAAGTTATATGAGATCCTTAGAACCCTTTTCTTACTGGTATAGAGTACTAGACTTGTATGAGTTTCGCCAGGATTTACTGATCCCATAATTGTAAAAAATAAACTAAACGACCAATTTTAAAAAAATTTTCACTGTTACAGATTTAGAATACATTATGTAAGGTCCGCCAGGGTCCACAGGACCCAAAAGTGTCAAAAATAAACTAACTGACCGATTTTGAAAATTTTTTCACTGTTACAGAGCTAAACTATTTTAGATAAATATCGATTACGTTATGTAAGGTCCGCCTGGGTCCATAGGACCCAAAAGTGTCAAAAATAAACTGCCTGATCGATTTTGAAAATTTTTTCACTGTTACAGAGCTAAACTGTTTTAGATAAATATAGATTCCGTTATGTAAGGTCTGCCAGGGTCCATAGGATCCAGAAGTGTCAAAAATAAACTAACTGACCGATTTTGAAAATTTTTTCACTGTTACAGAGCTAAAATATTTTAGATAAATATAGATTACGTTATGTAAGGTCTGCCAGGGTCCATGGGATCCAAAAGTGTCAAAAATAAACTAACCGACCGATTTTGAAAATTTTTTCACTGTTACAGAGCTAAACTATTTTAGATAAATATAGATTACGTTATGTAAGGTCTGTCAGGGTCCATGGGATCCAAAAGTGTCAAAAATAAACTAACCGACCCATTTTAAAAATTCTTTCACTGTTGGGGAACTAAGCTATTTTAGATAGACATACATTACGTTATTTAGGGTCCGCCAGGGTCCATGGGACCCAAAAGTGGTAAAAATAAACTAACCGACCGATTTTGAAAATTTTTTCACTCTTACAGAGCTAAACTATTTTAGATAAATATAGATTACGTTATGTAAAGTCTGCCAGGGTCCATCGGATCCAAAAGTGTCAAAAATAAACTAACCGACCGATTTTGAAAATTTTTTCACTGTTGGGGAGCTAAGCTATTTTAGATACATATAGATTACGTTATGTAAGGTCTGACAGTGTCAGTGGGACCTAAAAGTGTCAAAAATAAAATAACTGACCGATTTTGAAACTTTTTTACTATTACCGAGGTAAACTATTTTAGATAGGTACAGGTACAGCGGATGCAAATGCGGCGTAGAATGCTACACAACGGGTTTTGAATATATATATATATATATATATATATATATATATATATATATATATATATATATATATATATATATATATATTACATAAAGTCCGCCTAGAATATACGGTCGAGCTGATTTTTTAATGAGGTCCACCGGGATCTTGCAGATCCGAAAACGCCAGTAATAAGCTATCGAACCGATGCTAAAAAATTTCTCACTGCTAGAGAACTAAATTATTTTAGATGGGTACAACTATGCTGCACAAAATTCGTTCGGGTTCTTGGGTCCCCAAAAATACCAAAACTAATTACCCAGCCGATTTTAAAAATTCTTTTACTCTTAGAAAGCTAAACTATTTTAAATAGGTACAGGTCTTAGATGAGATCCGCCAGTGCCCAAGATTTGGAAATTCGCTATGTTATGCAGATGCTGCGACAGGGGTATTTTTTTTTTATTATTGGGATACTGTGGAATTGGTCGTGTGAATCTAAAGGGTTGCATATGATTTCCAGTGTTAAATGCACCCCACAGCTTGTTTTTCTGTTAGTTTATCAAAACTTTAACATTGTTGAAGTGTATAATGAACGCAATTTAAATGTTTTTACTGAAAAACTACATGTAGGTATATATTTATGTTTAGTAAAACAATTAAAAAAACCCTTGGAGTCATCTGAATCACCATTATTACTTACTCATAATTTCATGAATGATTCGTTCGTATTATAATTCACCTGGAAAACAAATTCAATATAAACGTAATTTGTTTTCTGAAAAATAATAGAATGACTCATAAACATTTTCTCACATCTACCTGTAAGTTATTTAAAATTATAATTGTATTTTACATAAATTGTTTGATGATATATTATCCAGGTATGGTTCTTTATTCGTCTGCTGGGTGACATGAAACAAAAATAAATTCACCAAGTGCGTGTGGGACACGCATTAAGACAGGGTTCTTCGGTGGTTAGAGTTTTTAACAATTTTCGGGACAAGAAGTTGCGTTGCAAAAATTGCGATAAATACATTTATGTAAAGAAACATAAGTAACCTTTTCGCAAATTAATGTTCAAATATTTTACTTTTTCTTACTTTTTTTCTCTTTATGCACTTTGAGGGGCTTTTTAACAAAAGAAAAAATTAAAAATCGCATAAATAACAGACAGATTTGACGAAATTATAAGTCTCGAAATTTTTCTTCGGAACCCTAAGAACATTAAAATATTTTGTTGCATATTTTGATATTAAAAACATTTTTGAAATGATTGTCAAGGTCTTTCACGTATAATTACCTTCAGTTATTTGTACATTATATTTTGTAGAAAGTTTGCAATACTTGTAAATTTTATCTAAATGTTTTAGTGAACTTTTGTAATAATTTCGTAATTTTCGTTTTCGTAAATTTACGTAAACGAACGTGATTTAGGTAAAATTTTATTCAAGGAAGATTATATTCAATTAGAATTATTGTAAAGTGATTCATTTGATTGTAATATCATCACAATTTGTGGTTATACGGAATTTTCTATTAAATACATTATTTTATATAAGTATGTTTAGGGAAATTAATTCAAGGTAATAATCTGACTTTGATTCTATGTAATTAATAATTAGATACGCCGATTAATTACACTTGAATGAAAAAAACAACTAAATTTGATATATCTGTGGTAATTTTGAGGCAAGTTTGTTTAATTAAATATATGTATACATTTAGGTAAATGAATGTTTGATTCTTTCCGATTTAAAAACGTAGAAGAGTTTGTGTCGACAATTTACTTTTTATTGTGAAGAAAAACTTTCATAAATCTTTATAATTTCGTCATGTCAATTTTTTTCACCCTCTATATTTTTCCTATATTTTTCGGCCTATGGACATGAAATTTTGTCATCATATCTATTGAAAACAGACAACAGTTTAAATTTAAAAAAAAAGGTTTTGTGATGATAACAATGATTAGCGATGTTTTGCATAAGATGAATAGCACACCTAGCAGGGGTGCTTCCTTATTGATACTATAATGGTCATGGGCGCTGTATGTGCACCGTCAAGTAAAACCTAACTAAGACAGAACGCTGTACTACGTTAACAATTCTATATATAAAGTGTATTAGTTGTAAAAATACTGCGCTAGTGGAGTGTTTCGTCATTATTGATTATGATCATCAACGTGTTAAAATCCGACTATTAAAATGGAAAAATGGATAATACTGTAATTAGTACGGTTTAATCTCTAATGGACATTAATATTATAAAAAAAAAGATTTTTGAAGATAATATGATAAACCACCTAAAAACAAAAGACTTGAAAGGTGGATTATGGTTGTATGGTTCATACAAGTAAATAATATTGTATTATAGGTTTGAATTTGAAAATAAAAATTACAATAAAAGGATTCCGAAAAATTACAAAATTGAATTTTAATTTTTTATCGCATCTCAATAACTGAATAATATAACCGATAAAAATAATCGATAAATAATTGTTAGAAATAATCGAAAGAAAATAACTGATAATAATAATCGAATGAAACATAGTCGATAAAAATAATCGAATGATTAATCGATTATTAAAATCACTCGATTAAAAATAATCGATTACTGAAATCATTCGATTATTCCCATCACTAATACCTACTAGCTTCAAGAAGGATAAAAAACGACTGAACTATTTTGTATTAAATTTTGCATAAATATTACTGAGATCCCGAAAAAAACGTACCTGAGGTTACAATTGCCCGAAATGGTCCTGAGGAACGTCTCAAAAAGCGTTTAAAATAAACGGTGACGAATCTTGGCCAAATTTTACTCAAACAGATACTATTGAGATTCGGAAAAAGTGAATATGAGGTGTAAATTGTCGCTAATATACGATTACACGAATCTTTAATCAAATTTTTTACAAATATTACTGAAATCGCATTGTTTGAAATTATATCCCCAAAATGATCCAAAGTTTCCAAAATGTAGAAATTAGGTGCGCTATTAAAAGACAAATAAGGGTACTTTAGAGTCGTTTGGTGAGCGGAACGAAGTGCTATCTGTTTTAAAAGATAATTTTACACGGGTGAAATCGCGGCTGATCATTAATACTTGATTACGTAACTATGGTATTGTTGTCTATGAAAACAAACGCGTAACGCACAAGTAAATAAATAGGTAGATGTCTGTCATGTCGGCTGTGTTAACTTTGTTGACAGTTACCTTTTGTTCGTTACTTAAACATATTGTTCAATTGTTTCAACATTCGAAAAACTTCAATAGTCTTTGTACAAAAACATATAACAACAAATAGTATAAGTATATATTTAGTATTTACACATCACTTTATGACCAATTGTGACCATGTTTGTCAAGTCATTATCGGTATATTGAGTAATAAGGTTTTTTTTTTGTTAAATATAAATGTAATGTATATGTAGATAAGGATAAATCTACCTAGAAATTGCGTAGATCAAAGCAGAGAGAAACAAAATATTTTTTATTACTCATGCGGGAGAAGTACTAACTTGGCGCACACATTTCTGTACGCAAAATAGCTGTTTGCCCACTGTACTCTTCCCGCATACTTTTTTGCGTGTGGAAAGTAACTTTCCACACGCAAATTGACAATAAAACACGCAAAATTTAATCAAAACACACAAAGCCGCCTCTTAAGTTTTCATTTAATAAATATTTCATAATTATTTCTATAGAAACCACCAACAAAGTAATTTAAACGATAATTAATTCAGAAAAACAAGACGAACACTTAAAAATTATTTTAAAGTAATAAAAATGTCAAAATTAGTGATAATAATAGAAAAAAGTATGTGAAATTCGTAATAAAAAATAGTATGTGCAACTCGTGCGGGATTGTCGATTGCCCCACTCAAGCGAATGAGCGCACTCACTACGTTCGTGCGCTCAACTTCACTTTCGTGGGCAATCGACAATTTCCCGCACTTATTGCACAATATACTATTTACACTGTAAAATATTTTTGAATTTTATATTCGATTTTCTTCCTTTTCTCTGTTAGATGATACAGAATGGACTATTTTTATTTCCTGTAACTTAGTATTATTAGTTGATAAATTAATTTTTTAATAAAATTTATGAAATAAATTTGAAAAAATATATGGATACACTTTGAAATGTAATGACTTCTTTTTTAAACTTTGGTTAGCCCTGGTATATGTATAAATTGCATTTATTATTTAGTTGTTCCCATTTACCCTTTCTTGTCTCAATTCGTCACATTGATCCCTAATTTCAATTCTATCTACGCCAGTTGCTAATCTGTAAAAATTTATAGAATAACTAAAAAATTAGCATAATTTTACATATTTTTAACCCTTTGCGCTTATAAGACATGTACAGCATGACAAGGTGGTTTGTCCATTAACTCTACCATATTTAAAGGTGTTTTGTCTGTTGGATCATAAGACATGTACCACATGACACACTGAATGTTGAACTGTAATGACTGCTCATACTTCACATTACATGAATATCTTATTTAATAACTACAAACATATTCATTTATTAGAAAAATTGTAAATAAAATAATACAAAATCACGTTGAATTATCTTTTTAAAATTAAAAACTAATAAAAACAGCATTGAGGACGTATTTAGCGCATTTAGTATTCAACTTTGGGGAAACAAGGTTAGAACGTCGGTCGTTGTCATGTGCTACATGTCATACCAGCCTATTTACAACTCACTTTTTTTTTTGCTTGAGTGCAAAGAGTTAATAAATAAAACTTCATTTTTCTGAATAATCTTACCAGTCTGAACATGAGTTAAAATTTTATATTCAGGGCCGGACCTACAATTATTATGAGGGGGACAAACTTTGCCGTTGGCGCCCTTCCCGAGAAAACAATTTCAACATTTTGGCGCACTAATATATTTTTTTTACTTTTATTAACCTTTTCCCTGTAAAAAGCAAATGACGAGCAAAAAATAACTCAAATTCGACATTTTGGCGTTCCCGAACTTCTGTTTTGGCGCCCCTAAAAACCTTCAAGAGGCACGTGCCCCCGCTACCCTCCCCCCAATCCGGCCATGTTTATATTATATAGTAATTGCATATTAATTACGATAAACTCAAATATAACCGTCTTAAAGCTACGGAATAGCAACTACAATAATAAACTATCATATTCTTATGATATTTTGATTATTTTTTATACCTCAATAGAATCGATTTTATTTATAACGAATGAAATATTATGGTCATTGCGCATCATATTTTCAAACGTAAGTACACTTATCGGTGTTAGGGTGTACAATATCGTATTTATGCTTGTTATTCTTCTTTACTAATTGATAGATTATTTTAATTGTATTGTTTAGCATTTCATTATACCTATTTCAAGTACACACAACACAAATGATACAAATGGCCTATAGTAAATAGATACATACTAAGTTATGATGTTGGTTTCCTGCATTTAGTAATGTTACCAATTTTAGTCATAAATAATTATATTATGAACAAAAACTTAGTAATAAAAAAGAATTTTAACCCTCGAATCATACGTATTCGTCAAATTGACGACCGAACTTCTTTACCTGCTCCAGTACTACAACTTGTCGCTGCTTGTCTGTTCTAAAACTTCTGGTATTTAATTTATTTGTTATGATAACACAGCAGAAGTATTAAGTTTGTTTATACTTACTGTCGTTTTGTTAATATTAAAATAGTATGCGTCAATTTGACGACGATGTGTGATTAACGTACGTTTTTTTTTAAGATTTTGTACTTTACATATAAAAGTTTTCCTAATTTTTCTAAAATTTATTAAAGATATGGATGTTATAATTAATTTATTCAATGATAATGATAATGTGAAAGATGATTACAGCTGTTTGACTTATAGAGACGACATAATACTGAAATCGAAAACCAAATAATGCGTTTCAAGTGACTTAATAAAAGATTATCAATTTATTTTGTGGAAAATATTTTAATTTTTATTATTTTTTAAGATCTTATTCTAAAAATTACTAACAAATTTTAGAAAATTTACAAATGTGCCTAATGGGGAAATAACTACATATCTATAGGAATATTTGTGACTGAGAAATTTCACATTCTGTAAAGTCACACATGTCCACCGACTCAATAGTTTATAAATTAATTATTTGAAAGACATGTCTTATGATACAATTGATGTATTTATCTATTTTTTAATTTTTATAATGAAAATACGTTTTGATAAAAAGATTAAAAAAATTAATAAATATTTATTTTAAAAAATTGTTACAAATGCAATTTTTTTAAATATGTTGTTCGCTTTTGTAGTATTGTTATGTAAAAAAAATGTTTTTTGCAAATAAACTTTAAAATTCTCCGTAAAAAGTCCATTCGTCAAATTGACGATGATGTATGATTAACGTTTCTCGTAGACCAACGTATAATTCTAGGGTTAATAAAGGGAATTCGATTGAGTATGGTCGTTTATTGAAATCAACTTTGTTACATTGTAAATTTACAATTAATTAATGTTAACGTTTGAATAATTCCGCGATAGGCGGTTCAATTAAAATATTGTTTCCGATTACTAAGTACAAAGCAATAATATCAGAATAATTCTAAGTAATTATGTCGCATAATATATCGTGGTAAACGTATTAAAATAAAAATATTGTACATGGTGAAAGCGCTGGGAACTCAACAACGTACTATTGAAATTTGTCATAAGTTATCTCTTACCGGCAACTCCGCCATCAATAATATTGTACATGAGTAATTGATGTATTGTTATAGTAATTAGTTGAATTTGGATATCTTCGGTGTGAACTGGATGATGTCATCACATTAAAAATATAGTTTTTCTAAAATAATGCGTTATGGAAGTGTTTTGTATTAGGATAAATGATTGGAATAGGGTAATTTGAGCAGATTTTGTCATTTTTGATATCAAAATGACAAAATTCCTTTTGTTAGAAATATGATTCTTTCGATTAGGGTTGCCAATTCTACCGATGAATATTTCGGGATTTAATGGGAAAAAATCGGTACGGGACAAGTAAAATCGGGACTGTTAAAAAAAAAAGTTTTTAATCAGCCAGTAGGCCAACAGCTACATATTTAAACCATGATCTTACAAACCTTTAAACAAAACAATTTCTTGAAGATAATATTACAATAATATTTCTTTATTTTATTTTATTAAATTAATAAAAATCAAGTTTTCTTTTAATTTTTAGATTTTTTTTATTTTTTTATTTTTTTTTTTTTTTTTTTGCTTATCAGCTGTATTATTTTTAGAGAAAAACTTTTTTGATAAAGTTGACCGTCTTTGACATTGACGTATTTCATGTAGGTACGTCAAATAATTTCTCCCATTTTTTTGGAGGGATTTTAATGTTGGAGGGATTTTAATGAGTTAATCTGGCAACACTGTAAGCTGTATAAGTTATAAATCAGTAGACAGAGTACACTTTATCAATAGGTACAGCAAATATATTTACTTCCTTGGCCGTCATGACATGCAAGCGCGATAATTTGGAAACAGTAATAGCGAGACTGGCGGAAATAAAATTGTAAAAAAATTGTAGATGTTAAAAATCGGGACAATTAACGTCTCACCACTACCGTTGTCAGGACGCGGGACATATAGGCCTAAAATCGGGACATCCCGATTAAATCGGGACAGTTGGCAATCCTACTTTCGACAGAAGTTTTTTTTTTGATAGCTTAACTGTGGTAAAAATGAAAAATCATTTGAAAAATTTATAACTCGCCTCCAATTTCATCAGTCTATTGATTTACAGAGGCGGCGCAAAGTGTGGGCAAAGTGGGCGATCGTCTACAGCCTCGCACCTTTGAGGGCCTCGCGGCGGGGCCTCTGAAGAAGGAATGTGTAAGAAAGGTGACAGAACTTGACTAAAGGTGCTGTCGGTTGTTGAATTCTTTTTTTTTGCTCGTCACTTAATTTTCAGGGCGGCTTTTTTGAAAAATCTTAGCTAGAAGGGCCTCGCAAAAGGGATTCGTTGTTTGTTTTTGTTTCTTTGTTCGTCAATTTTTAAGGGAGAAATTTCAAAGAGAAAATTAAAAGAGGCCTTGCAAAAATTACCTTAGCCAGTCCTCATTTTAGTCTTGCTCTGTTGATATATTTGCGGTTTTTAAAGCATTAATTAATTTTAGTAAACTTGATGGCGTCACCAAGTTAAATTTTTTTTTTCAATTCAAACTCTACGGAAGTGATTGTGTGATAATGGTTTTTTAACATCTGTTCTTCATACATTTTTTGTCTATAACAGACGCCACCCACATCACTATTTCTGTATACTTTATTTACACACATTACACTCATATTACAATTATATTATGTTATGATGTGGGTGGAGGATGCGGACGGGGCTAGAATTTGGTAGGTATGCGTCTGCAGCCGTCTTCTTAAGGAACTATGCCGATATTCATTTGGAATTATGAAGGGGAACTGTAGAAAACCTTCACGAGCATAGCCGGCTGCGAGATTCGAACTCTCTACCTACCAGTCCAAAGTTACGAGAGTGATTTGAATTAAGATGGTTGGTGAATTTAATGGAGTAATTTGGGTGTGCGCTTTTCATTTTTGCTATCAAAATGATCAAAGGGTCTGGCCGGGTAAGCATATGTGACTTCAGCCCAGCGGCTTTTTCGGCTATTCTTTTTCATCAACGTTGCTTATGGTGAGTAATGTTTGAAAATATAGGTATTGAACCTCTACCCCCTATATTGTCAGAGATATGGGGGTAACAACACTTAACTTTAAAATTTTTTTCTCCAAAACTATTGAAGATAATTAGATGAAATTAATTTTAGACCAACCCCTTGAGTGATACCTGCCAAAAAAATATATGTTATTTGGCTCTAACATAGCTATCGTGTGTAGAAATTTCAGCAAGGTCAGATTGGTGGAAGGTGTCTTAAAAAAATATAAATTTAGCTTAAGTAACAATAAGACACCCCCACGAAAAAAACCAGGGTCGTGATCTGGATGACTGACTATGGTGTTTTTATGCTGAGTGTGAATCCGGGGTTAAAAAAATTATTATACCCCTTAAATTTTTGTATAGATCCACAAATATCCCTTAAATAAGTGTAAAGTTAGGAATATCAATATCAGAAAGGAATATGAGTAACAGAAAGGAATATGAATGGGCACTTTGCAACCCGCGTGCTTTATATTATTGCCAAGGGCTCCACCAAGGGTGTAACATTTACCAGAAAGAGTTGATTCACCCTTTAAAGCTTTTTTAAATCTCTCTGAACATAGATTTACGTAATGCCAACTTCTAGTTTACAAGTGCATCTTTCTGGTCTTAAGAGGTTTTCTAATACTTCTTATGAATTTGCGATGGTTTCAACCCCTTAGACAAGTACGGTCAAAGCATTGATTCATTTACAGTTAAATTTAAATTCAATATTTGTAATCTAGTATCCTATGTATGTGCCACACTACAATTAAAATTATTACAAAACGTACAAGTAATACTCCAATATATAGTCCAAGAGATGTTAAACATTTTATTCAGTCTTGTATATTGTATAGGGATCGCATAAAGAAAATCACACACAAAAAAAAATTATTCAAAAACTTCAAAAATAGCTATAAATAACAATAAAAACAAGAAAAATTTGCTCTCTTACATCTTCCTCCAGTCTTGCCCAGTAATGAGTGATTTTCACCCCTTTAAGGGATTAATACTTCGACTGTGTTTATCCTATACCATCTTACCCTTACATTTCTAAGAGCTTGTAAGCAGAACTTTCCATAACGTAAATCTATGACCAGAGAGGTATAAAATGGGTGCAAAAGGATGCCAATCCGTTCGATGGGTGTTACACCCTTGTTGGAGCCGTTGGAAATAATATATGGGCACGAGGATTGTAAAATGCCTATTGATATTGCAAATTTTTGAAATGTCAGTTACTGATGATCATTTTTTTGAATGAACACATGGTAATTAAAAGCTTTTATTTAACTTGCTATGTTAGTATGTTGGTTTAGATCAAATCTTGGAATCAAAATTTAGACAGGTTCTAATTGAGCTAAAGGTTTCAAATTTTGCATACGTGTCTAACCTTGATGGCAATGCAATATTGTATAATTAGTTTTTCGCTAATTCGCCCCAAACCAAAATTGTTTAATTTTAGTCCTATGCAATTTTTTGACATTTCGAATTGTCAAATATTGTCCATTGATTTTACATTGCAATTTTTTGTTTCCATAGTTATGTCTGATTAGGGTAAATTAACTGGTTAAAATATAGGTAAAAAATTACTTCTTTAATTTTTTTTAAATTAATTGTAATCACACTAAAAAGTAGAAAATAAAATAAAGTAAAAAAAATGTTGTTTAAGAAAAAGCTTTTATTTAAGGTTGTTCTGACATGAGGGCTGACTGAAGAAAAAATTATAAAAATTTGCATACCGATTCTCAAAAAGGTATTTTACCATCCTATGAAAGAACCAAAAAATTTGGTCGCTGAGAGTCGAGAAAAAAATTACCAAAGTTGAGTGAAAATGCACGGGTTCTTATGGAGACATGTGAATTTTTTTGTTTCGAATTTAAAAAAAAAATAGTTCTAATAAAGAGAATTAAATAAAAAACTGATATGATATAGTTTAACCAGTAAAGAATCGATACTCAAAATTTAGTTGCAATCCGGTCGACTAAACTTTAGATTTTTTGATTTAACGTAACGAAAACGTCTAAAGTAGCAATAACATCGGCAACAGTGCAAGCTATTGAAATCAAAATATTGAGAGGAGAGGTTTTCGTGTATCATTAAATCCGCATAAACTCATTTTATTTTTTAAAAAAAATTTCTTAAAATAAAAAAATAACTTTTTTTTAAAAGTATGCACACAAGTTAAAAATAAAACTGATACTAATAATCAAAAAACATTACATATTTGAATTAGTTTTGTTTATTTTCTTGAGTTTAAATTATAATTGAATGAACTGAAATCATACCTTTTTTTAGATAAAAGTTCAAATGTCTTTTTCAAAATTTCTTAACAATACAGCAGACAAATAGATTCATTACTGTAGGTAAATAAAAATAATAATTTATTTAATAATACTTAAATGATATTTGAGTTTTTGTATGACATAATTACGTTTTTAAAAATCACAGACATTATTACGACCATATTACGACACCGGAAAATAAACTAAAAATTATTCACTATTTTTAGAAGAGAATTATAAACTTACTTTCATAACACCAATACTTTATCACGTAGATATAAAACTTAAATACACTTAAATAAACTTAAATACAAAAATATTTCAATAAATATCTTATGAATTTTATGTAAAACGTTTAAACTAAAGCCTATGCGTTTGCGTTTGATATTACCGACATAACAAAATGCGTATAATAGTGGTTAAATTAGGAAACTAAACAACGTGCTATTAGATGACAGCACTTTGACGCCGTGCTTATGACTTCAACGTTGCAATATTTAACACAAAGATATATTATTTAAATAATTGTGTAAATAAAAATTTGCTTTCATCTAAAATGTTTATAAAAATATTTAATGACATTTTAAAATATTTTAATGTTAAAACTATATTTGTATATATTAAAAATTAATAAATTTTCGCTTTAAAATTTCGTCGCATTCAGTTGGCAATGCTTTTAAAAATCAATGCTTTAATATAGGATTCAATATTACCACATTTAAAAAACAAAACCTCATATCAGAACAACCTTAAAAATGGGCTAAAAAAATAAAATAACTTTTGAGTGAAGTTTGAAGCAATATGCAACATAATTTATAAAAGCTTGAGGCGTTTAATTAAGTTTGGTAACTATTGAAAAGTAAAATAGCTACACTTATATCCAAAACAGAAATAATTAATGATAACGCTTCAAGCTTTTATAAATTATGTTGCATATTGCTTCAAACTTCATTCAAAAGTTATTTTATTTTTTTTAGCCCATTTTTAAATAAAAGCTTTTTCTTAAACAACATTTTTTTTTTTACTTTATTTTATTAATTGTATTTTCAGTCATAAAATTAAAAGTTAATCGACTGAAAACATTTTTTTTCATAATATTACTTACTTACTTGAATGAATCTGATATGTACTTATATGCCGACGAACAAAGTAATAAATAGATCAATTTTATACTTGGTAATTGTGTATTACCAGTACGTGTCCGTAAATGATTAATAATCACAATTATTGGGAAACGAGATGATCGCAAAGAACTTGTACGCCGCGTCGCACTGTTGCTCTCAGAAGAATGTTGGAATTTGTTTACATGTGTTTTGTAATAATAAGTTATACCATTATATACATACATGTGACGGTATATCAAAAGTCAAGTACATACTACATACGTTTATAGCGGGACCAAGCAATAATTCTTTATACAAATCTATTGGACATAACCATCGTTATACAATAAGATACAGTGTGTAAAAAAACTGACAATATAAATTCATCTTTTTCAAAGGAACAGTATGGGTAAGGTGATCAGATCTGTAAAAAGTCAAAATGGGACAGTCGACCTTACCGAGGGGGGGGGGGGAGGTACCCCCATGAGAAAATGAGGTCCCTCGGAAAATTTTGGAAAATTTAAGTCAATAATGGTATTTTTAAAGTCATTTAGACTTTTCTAATTTTTCTTTCTACCATAAAATTAATTTGGTTGGTGGCGGATGATTCCACCACCACTGTAGCATGAGACCTTTGATAATGAAACGATAATTTCCTCTCAAATTTGGGAAAAGACGAAAGAACCCAAGTAAAGGATTTTAAAGGCAATTAAAAATTATTTCAAATAATGAATAAAACTTTTCATAAAATAGCGTTCAAATATTGCCAAAACGGGACAAATGGGCGTCCCGAGAAGTTTGGTCGGGACACCGGGACATGTCTCCGAAAAACGGGACGTCCGGTCACCTTAAGTATGGGGCCATCAATAAACTACGTCACGCAAAATTTGACCATTTTTGACCCCCTTTCCTCTCCGTCGTCACGCTGCATCATATTTTGTCGAACTCCCCATCTAATATTACGTCACTCTGACTTAGACCCCCTCCCCCAGGGAATCGATTAGACATATAATGAAATCTTTTATTTTTTTCTTACTAACTGTAGTTTGAAATATTTTTGTTTTCGCCGGCTATATTTTTGGAAAAATATCGGTTTTTTGTTCGTCAATTGTAAGATTTTTTTTCAAACGTGACATCATGTTTGCTTGGACCCCCACACCCCGATCGTCACGCTCCATCACGCTAGTTCACTATTCCCCCTCCCCCTGTTTGTGTACGTAATTTATGGATGGCCCGGGCCCCAATGTAAAAAATGCGACAAGTACTTGTTAAACACGCATTAAGTCAAGATTTTGTAGTTCAATTGTTGAAATGCTCAGAATAAAATATTTCTTACTTTTATTTAATATTAAAATTAGCTAAAACTAGCCGTACCCGTGACGTTGTTCACGCGAAACATTGAGTAGTTCCTTTTTCCAATTTGTAGTTTCTTGCAACACAAAATGCATTAAATTGTCTCCAAATTGATAATTGTGTATTTATTGTGTTTTTCGGTACACAATTAGCAACATTTTCTTTCATTTCAGATTCAGAAAAATTTCCAAACCGATAGTACTATATTCAATTTATTTATATTACATTTTGTTACTATAGTTATGAAATTATAAAATATGTAAATTTACGTAATTTGTAATCTTTGTGATCTATTGTGTGATATTATAGTGTAAATATCAAATGTAATCTTTTCAAATAAAAATTCCTTCAGAAATTATATCTTACATTTTAGAATTACACTAATATTTTGTTGCTTAAAAGTTATGATTTGTCCTTTTACTGTTTGTGAAAATTTTTTAATGTTAATACAGAATTTTTTTTTAATTTTGTAAGACACTGTAAAAAATACGCTATATCAATTATATGCGAAAACCATCTATTATTTATATAAACAGATAGAGCTGCTTGTTGAAATAACTTTTGTCATGGTGCGGATAGCAATAAATAAAAAGGAAAATTGTCACTTCCTTGTTGGTTGGAAAAAGATTGGCTTCCTAATACAATACAATTGATTTATAATTTATAATATCACAAGATTAGTGTCTACACCTTTGTAAATTTTAAATCATTTCCAAAGAAAAATTGGTATTTTCGAGATAAAAAGCTAGTAAGAATGTGTGAAACAGACCATTTTGTACCAAGACATCTTTAACCCTTTTAAACAAACCATATGGAAAAATTTTTTTGTCTCAAAATGTCGGACTTTTTTACTGCCAATGATAAGTACAATAGATAAGGTTAGAACAAAAGAAAAAGAAAAGAAATCAAAGATCCCAACATCAAAAAACTGAACCCTAGGAATTTACAAAATATAAATTATACTAAACTATGTTGATAAAATTGAACATTATTTAGATTTATACCCTATTTCGGAAAATCTGTCACAGATGGCGGCACCTGTACCAGTGAATATATACATATCACAGCATTTTGAGCCGCCGTATTGCAGGACGAGTTAACTCGTTTTAATCATTTAAAGAGTTAACGCGTAATTACACTAACAATCTATAGTTGAATCATTCGGGTTCCATAAGGCAATTCGCTTTAAATTTACAAAAACAGTATTTTGAAAATATTCCAAAACCATCAATTGATTGATAAACCTTTAAAAAAAACTAAAACTCGATTATGAAAAAGTAGAAAATACGTTTGCACTGCAAAACAACAAAATGGGAAATATTTCTAATAATAATATTGCTTTTTCCGTAGTCGAAATCTTGTCTACCATCAGAGGCGCAATGACCGGGGCGGCCCAAGGGGTCCGGACCCCCCTAAAATTACGTAAATTTACCTTCAATTTATTTTATTTATAATTTTTTGTAGTCTGTCAAATTTTCGGAGACAATATTTTCGTTAACATTTTCCAATATTATCGGAGATTTGTGTTATAAAAAAACTGGGTTATTTAAATTTTTGTTGCACCCCCCCCCCCCCCCGCGGCAGATTTATAGTTGTTGCGCCCCAGTCAACCATACACCACTTGGAAATAGAGTTTTAACTAACGACCGCTAGAGATATAAACTTGCGAAATCACTTTTTAACGAGATTAAAAATATTTCTCAAAGTATTCGAAACAAATTTTATTTTTTAAATTTAAAATGTTAAATATTTAATTCCATGTCATCTTTTATTAAATTATTTCAAAATACAGGTATACGTATGTATATGCTATGCATTTTACATAATATACACATGTAATACATAATTAAAAAAAAGTTTATACACCCGACTTTCGTTATCAGTCCGCTTACGGGGCTGTAGGAGAATATAATTCTAAGAATTCCTGTACCCCTACTTGTGCTTAGTAGTCGACCGTCGTAACTCACACTTCCCCTACTTTTCAAGCATGTGAGTATGTATTTATTTTTAACCGACTTCAAAAACGAGGAGGTTCTCAATTCAACCCGTTTTTTTTATGTATGTACATCGATTTCTCCCACATTTCTGAACCAATTTGCGCCATTTTTTTTTTTTTTTTTTTTTTTGGTTAGTAGATAAAGCTCTCCAGGTGGTTCCATAAAAATTTTATTGACATTGGTTGAGTAATTTTTTAACCATCTTCAATAATATGAATAATTATGACAATTTTAAAATTTGTATATAGGAGCTCAGTGGAAAAGTGGTACAAGTGTGTAAATTGCTGATACAGAGTTATTGAATTTAGCATATTATGGAATGATATTATCATTCCATAATATACTAAATTCAATAACTCAGTATCAGCAAAATACACTTGTATCACTTTTCCGCTGAGCCCCCTATATGTAAAAATATTTACTTTAAAAACTATATAGTAACATACTTTTTATTAATTTATGTTGATACAATTATCCTTATTGATATTAATTTTATGTTTTACATAATGGGTGAGCTCTGGGCAAACTAGTTGTGATGTCAACGTACTTCCTATAACAGAACTGAATGGAGGGGATCGAAAAGGGCTTACAATGTTTCGTGTAAATTTAGTACAGGGCGCACTTGGTTGAATTGTTTAGCGATAACTTGGCCTAGTGCACTTCTTACACTTATATAAACAAAATTAGTGTATCAAATAATCAATTCAATACACTAGTTAATGCGTACACCAGGTTAATACACTAATAATAAATTAATAAATACTATCTCAAATTAGGAATATTTTTATTTAATGTATTATCATAAGAAATATGTATTTATATTATGTGTAAAAAATTTAATTCATAATTTGGGCCATTCTTTATTGGTTAGTAGACAAAGGTTTTCAGATGGTCCCATAAAAATTTTATTAACATTGGTTGAGTAATTTTCTTAACCATCTTCATGAATGAATATGATAACTTTAAAATTTGTATAATATGCAAAATTATTTATTTTAATTAATAATAATTGTTACATATGTTACATACATACATACATACATACATACATTATAAAGATTTAAAAATTGCAATGGAGTAGGCTGATATGCTTGTCACTAAAAGGTATGAAATAAAAAATATTTTAAAAAACCGACTTCAAAAAGTAAAAAATAATGAAAGCATGTATTTTGAAGTCAGGCGGCGCGCGTATCATATAAGAAAATGTAGATCTTGAAGAATTCATGAATTTTGAAAGAACATCCGATCGCAATTTTTTTATGATACGCGCCACCTGACTTCAAAATACATGCTTTCATTATTTTTTACTTTTTGAAGTCGGTTTTTTAAAATATTTTTTATTTTATAATCAAATAGCCCGGACGTTTAGTGTAGTATTACCATTCGTTAGAAGCGGCACAAAATCTACCTATTTTTAATAAATACATTCACTAATATTTTCTAAATGCGTTCTCTAGTTTGTGTGACAGGAGTTTAAACGATTAAACACGTGTTTTCTTTAAAAAATTTTTTACAATCTTTTGTAGAATTTGTAAATAATATTGTTAGTGAAACAAAGTTTGCAATATAATCCGCGCGATGAACAAACAAAACTTGTTTTGGTCAACTACACATGTATTATATAAACATGGACCTATAAAAAAAAATATTTTAGTGAATAAAAAGATTCTGACAGTATAATTTATGAGTTGCACTATTAAATATCAACACCAATCTTCCGGTCTTATAACGAGCGACTGAAATGATTTTTTTCGATCATGGAGGGGGAATGTTTACAATAGAAATATAAATCGGCGGACTCATAACGAGCGGACTGATAACGAGAGTCGGCTGTACTGAACTATGTACTCTGTGTTGTAATATTGTAAATTTTGTTTAAATATTGTATTTTACAAGTAGGAACCCATTAAATACATGTTTTATAAATATTACATATTTCGTTTATTAATTTTTTTTTCATTAAATCAAGTTGAAACGGTAATAATAACTGACGGCGAACATCCACTGTACTAAAAAATAACATTGGTAACGAAAAACAATAAATTTATAAATACTGTGGTGGAAATTCGGCTGTATTAGGTTGTGGCTGAATATTTGCCGACGGAATCATATTGTAAAAAACATATTTCCACCGTTCGGCGGATTTCGTATTTAGATTTACAAGTATTCACCGAAAATATGGTTGTACTGCATAAGCACGGCATATAAATTTCAGTTCGTCAACGTTATAAGGCTATAAATTTATTCATTAAGTTTATGTATGACGGCGGAATCTACGCGGCAACGATATCTATCGTTTGGCGGAATATTACTATAAAATAATTTTTCTACAATCTTAGTGGAAAGTAGGCTTTTGCGCTCTGTGAAGAGAGCACAAAATGTGTATTTGCCAAAGACTGTCGTTGCCGAGCAACGAAGTACTACTTTGCGCTTTAAAGCGGCAAAGTAATACTTTGTCGGTCGCTCAACGTATATTTAATTACAAATCGGGTAGGCGTTGTTTATATTTTCCATGGTAACAAATAAATAAACAGATTCGAAAATTATTATGTTTACCGTAATCAAGTAAAATATTAATTTTATTAAATTTCAAAATAACTGCAAAATATTAATTAAAAATAACAAATAACTATAATTAATAAATACAGTGTAAACTTCATATAACGAAATTGAAGGGACCGGGTATTTTATTACGTTATAAAGAGTTTTCGTTATATGGAGAGTAAAAGAAAACAATACAATTTTACGAATAAAACTTACGAATTTAGTAAGTGGTTTTAATTTTGACTGAATTAAATGACACTTTTTCGTCAATACACAAACTCTTTCTTTTACTCGTCATGTTTACAGTTAAAAGTTTGAAAGCAACTAAGAATATGATAACGTAAAGACAGCAATAAGACAGTAGTACGGAAGTACAGTAGGCAAAAACATGTGCTAGGCAATTACAACAAACAAATAAACGGATTTCTAAGAATCCCTTTGTGCGTACGAAATATTTACGACTCTGTATCACTATTTTGTTTGAAAGTCAGTGAAATAAAATTTTTTTTGGCTTAAAAAATGAGGCATTTTTCGCTATTGAGAGTGGCTATTACGTTATAAAGTGTTTCAATATACGAATGATAATGTAAACCAAACAAACCTTTGTAATTTCTACGTTTTAAGGAGTTTTTCGTTAAATAGAAGTTCGTTATATAGAGTTTACACTGTAATAAGAATAAAATATTTAAAAAAATGTATACATATATGATGGAAATATGTAATAGTGACAGTGATTTCTCAAGTACACCTCCAGAAATTTCTGAAGCTGCAAAAATTATAATATTAAAGTAAATATATAATATTATTTAATTATATTATTTTTTTTATAAAAAAAAAATTTATAAGATTGTAGAAACAAATATGTGTGTAATTCGAGCACAAAATGACTTGCCGCTCTCATGAGATTAACGCGCTCCGTCTGGTGGCGTCGCGCGTCAACATTCTTAATCGAGCGGCAAAGCACCATTTTGCGCTCATAATATACAAATTACTATTTCCTGTTGCGCATGTGCCGCGCGAATCATATTGTCGGCGGATAACTTACAAATCTAAATATAAAATCCGTCGAACGGCGGAAACGTGATATTTACAATGTAATTCCGTTTACACATTTTATTTTATTGGTGTAAACTTGGCTTTATTAATGTTTAAAACATGCATATCAAAATATTGTTGTACGCGTCATTGGTTAATAATAAACAATTATTATTTTATTATAATCAAACAAAAAAAAACTAACTGTTTCCATCAATAATTTTTTTGTACATGTCACTTTTTATTGCTTAGCGTGGTAAAAAATAACGCCATAATATCCATAACGCATTTATGGCATTTATTACAACTTGTAAAAATTGGTGTTTGTTAAAAATTAAAAGCAAATTTTGATATAAAAAAACATTATCATAATTATTTTTTTTTATAAGAATTCGTGGTTTTTGAATAGCTAATCAAATATTTAAATTTTGAAAAAAGTTGAAATAAAAAATTGTTAGATACTTTAAAATGTTAGGTTATGGTTCTTGAGATAAATTTATTGTATTTTACACGCGACAGGATATTTAGAATTATCAAAATTTCTTCATTTACGTAGAATTAACATATTTTAAAAGACTTTTTATGTACAGTTTTCATTTTTGCTAAGAAAAATTAGCATATACAGCTGAACTCTTTTTTGTGCAATGGATAGGGACCGCATAAAAAAATATATATTCAAAAATATCATAAACAGCTATAAAAAGTATAGTTCGATCCAGATTGTACAAAAAACTTTCTTTGTGCGGTTGGTCGGGACCGCATAAAAAAGTTTCATCGAAAAAACATCATTCAAAACGCTCAAAACTTAGAAATTTCTTTAGAAGTTGCTTCTATAAACAAGATAAAGCATTAATTTACACGTAGAAACATTTTATTTCAATTTTATAATATAATGAAAATTTTGAAAAATACATCTTTAACAAAATTAAATGATGCAATCACTTATGTTCTTATGCAATGTATTGATTAAATGCTTAAAAGCCTTAATAGTATATTGTGCAATAAGTGCGGGAAATTGTCGATTGCCCACGAAAGCGAAGTTGAGCACACGAACGTAGTAAGTGCACTCATTCGCTTGAGTGGGGCAATCGACAATCCCGGACGAGTTGCACATACTATTTTTTATTACGAATTTCACATACTTTTTTCTATTATTATCACTATTTTTGACATTTTTATTACTTTTTAAATAATATTTTTAAGTGTTTCTCTTTTTTTTCTAAATTAATTATGGTTTAAATTACTTTGTTGGTGGTTTCTATAGAAATAATTATGAAATATTTATTAAATGAAAAATTAAGAAGCGACTTTGCGTGTTTTATTGTCAATTTGCGTGTGGAAAGTAACTTTCCACACGCAAAAAAGTATGCGGGAAGAGTACAGTGGGCAAACAGCTATTTTGCGTACAGAAATGTGTGCGCCAAGTTACGCCATGGCCGTGTGGCCATGCGCCACTTCTCCCGCATGAGTAATAAAAAAGTATTTTTATCAAAGAAAGTTATTATAATAATTGTTTAAGTTTCTTACTGTCTCGTAATTTTGATTCACATTATGCATTTAAATGGCTATTTTTTACAAACCGCATAAAAAAATCGCACAAAAAAGGACCGCATAAAAAAATCGCACAAAAAAGGACCGCATAAAAAAGAGTTCAGCTGTATTCTCTCAGAAGATACAATTTTTTTAAATTTATGTTTTCTTAAGACACCTTGCAAATATTTGTAGAATTTCTAGCTTCTTTTGTAGCTTATAAATATTGCGATTGCTTATTAGTTTCGCTTATTTTCACATAAAAAAAACCTACAAATTGATACTAGAGTTGAACATTTTTTTATTCGGTAGATAGGGACCGCATAAAAAAAATCTATTCAAAAATATCACAAATAGCTATAAAAAGTTCAGTTCGGTCCACATTGTAAAAAAAAATATTTTTTTATGCGGTGGATCGGGACCGCATAAAAAAAGTTTCATCGAAAATACATAACTCAAAACGCTCAAAACCTCACGACTTCCTTTGAAGTTGTTTTTCTAAACCAGATAAAGTATTAATTTACACGTGGGAACATTTTATTTCATTTTTATAATATTATGAAAATTGTGAAAAATACATCTGTAAAAAAACTAAATGATGCAATAACTTATATTCTTATGCAATGTACCTACTGATTAAATGCTTAAAAACCATTAAAAAGTGTTTTTATCAAAGCAAGTTATTATAGTTATTGTTTAAGTTTCTTACTTTCTTTGATTTTGATTCATATTACACATTTAAATGACCATTTTTTTAAAAATCGCATAAAAAATCGCACAAAAAAGGACCGCAAAAAAAGGTTTAGCTGTACTTATTAGTTACACAAAATAAAATGGTAAATAATTCTGTTTTTAACTGGGTAATATTTTTTAAGTTCTACAATTGCAACTCCGACTACTAGTTCATCAATAAGTATTGACAAAAACTTCTATCAAATTCAAATGTGTCATATTTCTAAAAGAAAATTTCTCTCACTCAACCAAATACTCTACTTCAAATCATTTTTATAAAGCCTGATTTTAGAAAAAAACATTTTTTTTTATTTTAATGACATTACCAAGTTCACTAAATTATTTCAATGCCTTAAAAACCTCAAATAAAATGAATAGAGTAACGAAACTAGGAACAAACAGTAGGTTTTCGAAGTAGTTCTTTTTTATTTTATTTTTACCACAATTAGACATGCAGGACCACTAGAAGGAAGGTTTCTGTCCAATCTGTCATATTGCTAAAAGGAATCTTGTAATTTTGATAACAAAAATGAAACTCTCACATCCAGACTACCGTCACTCAACTAGTCACTTTAATTCAAATCACTTTCATAAAACTTGATTGTAGAATAATTAAATTTTTTGTTTCGATGACTCATCAAATTTACTAGGATTTTTTAACGCCATAAAAACTGCAAATAAAATGATAGAAGAATAATATTGGAAGCAAATAATAAGTTTTCGAAATCGGTTTCTTCATTTTTACTAAAATTAGATCTGTAGCACCATTCGAAAATGGACTCCTGTCAAATTAATCATTTTTCTATAAGAAATTTTTTTGATATCATCAAATTACTTAAAGGGCGTGGGGTAACGTATTTAAATTTTTTTCCTAATTTTTTTATTGTTTCATATGATTGTACAACATTTTGAGATTGCTATGTCAAAATTTGAAACAAATCGGAGTAAAACTAACTAGCAATAAGATATAGAACTTTGCTCGTGGCTTTGTGCTCTCGGAATCCCTAAATTCTTTTATTCATCGATGCGTCTTTGTAAGTGCACTAATGTATACTGCAACCAATGACGTACGTATGAAAAAATTTTTCATATTTAATATTGGATTTTCAGGTATACAAAACCTTAAAACGATTTTCTGACACTTGTCATTTTTGAAACCGATGAACAATTTAAATGAAAATCTACTCGACCGATTGTTTTGAAATTTTGTATACAGCTTCTTTACATAAATGACTAGGTATCCCTGGGAGCTTTTTTTTTATTTTTCATAATTATTAATTTTATAATAACAAATAGGTCCATTTTTTAGATGAAAATCGATGTTTTCACTTCTAAGTGTCACCAAAAATTAAAAAATCGAAAAAAAATCCTCCCAGGGATACCTTAGGAAAACGGTTATCTAATGATATCATTTTTTTTTATTTCGGATGATCCACTCATGAGTTATATTGTTGACCGACAGACAACTTTTTTTCGAGGCGCCTCCGAAGATTTGCTGCCGTTGGCTTAATTATTTACATTTTGTTTTAAAAAATTAAGGAAATGTTGTTCATATGTTGTACTATATAGTGTTACGATCGATTAATTAAATTTGTATTACCTGCAACGTCTGAAAAAATTCTTAAAAATGGGCCTTTTTTATGCCGAATTAACGTTACCTCCCCCCCCCCCCTTAACTAAAACTTTTCAATGCCTTGAAAATCATAAATAAACTGATAGAATTGACGAAACCGGAAATGAATTATAGATTTTCGAATTCTTTCTTTTCATTTTTAAGGAGTGTTTATTTCAAATAAACCTATTTCCATTGAAAATATATTTCATTTTGTTAAAAAATGTGAATATTTTAAAATTTCAAACTAAAATCAGATTGATAAAAGGTTTAATATATGTATATTCAAATGTGTTAGTCGCCTGCCGCAATGGTTAAATCAAATATTATGTTTTTATTACACGTTTTTATAGTCAACCAAACGCATAATTTTATTTTTAATGGGACATTTTTATTATTAAATGTGTGTTTGGAAAGACGACAACAATGCAATATAAATATTCCTCATTTTAGATAATTTTTTCGAAAATTCTCAGCGATTAATAGCTTTGTTCGTGCAACAGTTTTGAAAGTACAAAACTGTACGGAGCATGCGTATTTGTTAAATGAGCGTTCGAGCAAAACTAAATTTGTGATTTGATTGCAAATCTAATGTTCTAGCAGCTTAAAAATTAAATTTCGAACTAATACATGACAGCAAGAAAAATTCACCAACTTTTAACAAATTTGTCGGATTGTACTTACGCAGTAGATCTCAAACATATTACTGTTTAAAATTTAAATATTTTATTGTCTGTTAAGTTAGATGTATTGTTAGGGAACTTTTATTTCAGTTATTTTTTCTTGTGAAATTTTTTTGAAATATTTTTTTACTTGGTACAGGTAAATAAATTTTAAAAAGAAATATTCATATTTAAATACAGTTTTAATATGCCCTTTTTATCGTTAAGATAGAAGAAATTAATTCACCATAATATTTTTCATTAGTTTTTCTTTCTCTTATTGTATAAAATGAATGAAAGATCATCCAGCTCCAGTACGTTTAGTTCCAGTGACTTGTCTAATTCGAGCGATGATGATTTACTTGATTTTGAAATTAATAGAATTCGATCAAAAAATGTAAATTACTTTGAAAGTACTATTCAATTATATAATAATAAAGAATTTATTGAGCATTTCAAAATAAATAGACGTGTAGCTGAAAGTCTAGCAGAACATTTTCAGCTTAGTGAATATTTAAAACATTAGCTGGGTGGGAATGGAAAATTAAATGTGCATATTGGAATGGAAAATTAAATGCAATGAAATGTTTTAATCTTTTAATATTTCTTTGGATATTTTGCAAATATTTTAAAAACCAAAAGCATAATTGTTAAGTTACGTAAAATGTCAATCTTTTATAACCTTATTAATCTATAACCACTATAAAATATGTATGACATCCATGAGGCCCGTGAGTCCCAGACATGCCGGACACGATTAGAGTGACATCTGGTGGTTCTTAATTAAACCTAAATCTAGAATTCACCGTTCGAGCGTCAAAATAATTTGAAACTAGTTTGTTGTTGAACATGCGCAGTAGTCATAGTTTGAAAAATCACTAATCTGTTTGAAATTGGTTGCACGAACAAACCTAATATCAACCTTGAACATCTGAAAATGTTAAATAATTAAAGACAAAATCAGAAACTTTGTATATTTATATTCATAATAAAAGTGTGATTACAAAATGTACTTTTTTTAAAATTCGATAATTTATTTGAGAAATCATACCTATTAGTAAAGTCGTTCAACTTTAATTGGGTACTTAATATTCTATTATTTTTTATTTTGATAGCTAAAATTGTGTTTTAATTTCCTTTAAGATACAAAGTTCTTTTTTTGGCTTAGTAAGCGAAACTTTTACCGGCTATTTTTAGAACGTTTGATTAAAAACGTGCATATCTGACGACTACACAGTTGTTTCTCTGTTTGTTCATTTTTTTAATTGCGAATATGTTTTATTCCCAGTAGGGGAACGTTCAAGGAATTATGTAACATTTTTACCTGTGTTGGGGGGGGGGAGGTAGTCTTCAATCGAGAAAACTAAGTTTAGTGCATGTCATACGAGATTACATTTAATTGAATAATTATTTTCCCATTAACTATTTTGCAATATTTCTTAGTGCATCATATGGGGGAGTAAAGGCTAACTTCAAAAATGCATCACAACGAAAAATCAAAAGTTCATTTTTGCATTTGATGCGTCAAAACAATGCATCAAGAAATTTGGTGATGCGTGTCCAAAATGCATGCCATGTGTATAATGTAGAATTATAACTACTTGTCATATTATGTAGGTATTAACACCAACAGGAATAATTTCGAAAAACAAATTATTGAAAAAGATGAATGTATACGTATTTACTTTGATTAAACTTGTTTAAACTATTTGAATACATCTTGCACTCAAAATAGGTATGTAATATTTTTTATTTAAATAATTTCAATATTTTCAATTTCAAGTAAGTTCAAGTTGAAATTTAAAGATAATATACCTATACAAGGACTGAATTGCTATATTATTTATAGTCTATCATGTTACATTATCTGTCTTATCTATAGTCAAATCAGAGACTAAATGATGCCAATATCCCGTTCAAAAACATCTAATGGGCATCAAGTTTCAAGAGAGCATCAGCAGCGCATCATGTAGTATTAGACGCATCAGAAAAGTCATGATGCTGCATCGATGCTGTAAAGTTTACATTTTTGAAGTTACCCAAATTATGTACATGTATGACTTTCTAACTCGAAACAGCCAAAAAACTACATACGAGGTTGAGACAGAAAGGTAATTAACCCTGTCGGCACAGCCTGCACAACAGCGAACTTCCCAGGACTTACATTTAAGAGAATAAACTCACAGGAAACAGATATTTATTTCAGATTTTCAGTTCAAAAAATAAAACTTTCAAAATACTACAAGACTTAAATAATTAATAATAATGGAGTTTTATGTCTATTGTTTAGACTTTCATCTAACACACAAGCCACCCGCATCCTTTTTAGCGAATTTTCGAATCGAAAAATCAGCTATTACAGCCACTGTGATGTCGCGACTTGAGTCCGGGACTATGACAGAAATTTGTTTTGAGGTCCCTAGAAACTGAAAATAATATTCACTAAAATTTATATATATATATATATATATATATATATATATATATATATATATATATATATATATATATATATATATATATATACACTGAATCCTCGGTATATATACCCCCAAGTGAGGTTTGTCTCACTCTAAGGTATAATTATCAAGGTACAATACAGGATGATCTTATTGGGAATATACATGCCTATTTAAAAAGAAATTAAAATACACATTTTGAACTGCGTAGAAAAAATGTAAAAAATTTTATAATTTCACTGCAGCTATATATGCACATATTCTATATACGTAATATGCAAAATGCAAATGCAAAATGAGTAGCGTAAAATTCTAGAATATTCTAATCATCAACTAGCAGAGATATCAAAGAACAGACTTCACCATTGAATTGGTCACTAAAAATGAGATTAAACAGTGTAGATTGACAAAAATTCTAAAATGTTCTATTTGTCAACTAGCAAAGATATCAAAGAATCAATTGTACCATTTACTTGTCCATTGAAAAAGAGGCCAACTTACACACTTGGACAAATATTCTGGAATATACTATTCATCAACTAGCAAAGATATCCAAAATCAGACATCACCATTGCATTGGCTACCAAAAAAGAGACTAAATAGCACATTTTGAGAAATGTTCTAGAATATTCTATTTGTCAACTAGCAAAGATAATGGAAAATCGATTGCACCACTTAATTCTCCAACCAAAATAAACCAAATGTCCCATTTTGACAAACAATTTTTGCTATTTGAAGAATAGAATATTCTAGAACATTTATCAAAATATGATATTTCGTCTTTTATTCGATGACTAATTAAATGGTCCTATCGATTTTTCGGTATCTTTGTTAATTGATGAATAGAACATTCTAGAATTTTTGTCAAACTGCGTTGTTTAATCTAATTTTAAGTGCCCAGTTTGTTTTTTGGTATCGCTGCTAGTTCACGAGTAGAATATTCTAGAATTTTTGTCCGCTTCTGCTATTTGGCGTCTTTTACGCTAATGAATGCGATAGTGAAGTTGATTTTTCGACATCTTTACTAGTTTTCTAAAAGTCGTCACTTATATTCATTAGTATAACATTCGATTTCCTTTGTCTACCACAACCGAATCTTAGATGTAAGTTGTCTCTTAAGATAATTTTGCTTTAAATAAATTCAGATAAATAATATTTACCAACCAGAGTATAAATATTTGCAAAGCACACCCTGTATAATATATTTCTGTAGATTTCTGTTTAAAAATATTGTAAACATGTTATTGTTTATATAAAAAAAATTCCCACGCAGGTACAACTAGTAAGGGGTCTAACTAGTGATGTATATATATATAGTTATATAACAGTCGAATTGGGATTTATTAATAAAATAATTATTACCTTCTATTTCAGCTTATTAAGCAATTTTGTAATAATATAATTTTTCTTTAACTCACAAACAGGAAATACTGATACAATACTTTTTCGATTTTATTAAATAAATTTGTAAAGATCAATGTTCAAATTCCACAAGCAAAGTCAGCATATTGAAAATTATAAAAAGAAGGAAATAGCGTTGCTCGTGAAATTTTACCTATCGAGATTTTGAATTGTAAACTAGTAATTTTGTAGTGATTCGTTTGATTATTATAAATAAATTTTCTTGCGGATTTCGATTGTTGTAAATTAAAAATAAATAAAGTTTTTTTAACAATCCTTCAACACTCGAAACCAAAAGTGGCGCAGTCTTTGAGGATCGTCTGGAAGTGGTTAAACCTGGATCAGTGGTTAAAACTGTGGACAATATTCAGCGGTTTACTGGATACTCCAACCTCGACGGATCATCGAGAATAGTGGTTTTCCCAATCGAAGTTGCTGCTTGGATTTCAATCCTTCATCCGGACAACGAACCAATCTACTTACGAGTCAACTACAAATGGATTTTGGACAACTGTGAGTACGCAATTTTATATTTGGTGCTTGTTTCATTTTTAAATGCCAAATCCATTCATCCCGAAAAAAGACAAATCTAGTCCCCATCCTAAAAACAAAGAATCCCGTAGGAAAGTTCCCGCTCGTGTCGACGCTGAACACGTAACGAGTGTAAATCCAATTTCTTCTCCGCGGTTTACGGAACAAGAAATTCAAATTAGGCTAGCTAGTAATAGTGTTATCGAACCAAGTGTTCAATCTATTGAAAATTCTGAAAATAATTTTGACTTAAATATCATTGAAAATAATTCTAATTTAAATAATATTGAAAACGTTGCAAATAATTTTAATTCAGATAATTTTGAAAATAATTTTAGTGTAGATAATAGTGAAAATAATTTTAATTTAAATTGTAGTAATAGTAATTATTTTGATACAATGACGGAAGTAAATATTAACGCTATTTTTGATGCATTACGCATTCCCGACCCAATTAAACATCTTCCCGAATATAACGGAAATCCTAGATTGTTGTTTGATTTTATTTCTAACGTAGAGGAAATTCTTTCAATAGCACCCGGTATCGATGGTACAGCACAAGGCAAATTATGGCTTCGTGCTATTAGGAATAAAATCGTAGGTGAGGCCAACGAAGTGCTCAACATGTATGGCACACCTATTGATTGGTCTTCTATTAAACAAAATTTAATATCACACTACTCCGATAAGAGAAGTGAAACAAGTTTAATAAAAGATCTTCATAGTATGAAACAACAAAATTTAACCATCGAACAATTTTACGGAAATGTTATTGAAATTTTTTCAACATTAACAAATCACGTACAAATTCAGGAAAGCGACGCATCTGTTATTAGAGCAAAAAATAAATTATATAGCGAAATGTGTCTTAATGTGTTCTTAACAGGTTTAAAAGAACCGCTTGGGTCAGTTGTTCGTGCTAGGGCACCAATATCACTAAAAGATGCATTCGATTATTGCATAAAAGAGCAAAACATTTATTATACACGAAACGTAGGTCAACCAATTCATAAAAACATATTACCGCGTAAACCAATCGCACAACCATTTCAACCAACATTTAAACCTAGACCAACCACATTTCAACCCCAAACATTTCCGCAATACACATCACACCAACCTCCACAACTAAGAAATCATCAACCCCAAATCCGAACCCCTCCTCAACAATACAATCAATTTAGACCACCGCAAAATTATTTTAATAAACCTCAACCATCTACATCTAAACCTACACCAATGGACATAGGCAGCAATCAAATTAGTATTCGCGCACACAGACCACAACAACAACAACAACCTAGAATAGGAAATAATTTCTTTCAATCAAATAGTCAACCCACATTCACTAGTCGCGAACTACATAATGTAGAACAACCCCAAATCGATTTAGATCAATTTGTTGAATATGAAACTGAACAAACTTTAGACAATACTGTAGATGATACCGATAACGGACATTTTGACATTGCATATGAAATTGACAATACGGATTTTCATTGCGACTACCAGAATCAACAGGATACATAGATTTAAATACGCACGGTACAACCCTTCCTTATATCCATATATCAACTCCAGAAAACAAACCCTTAAAATTCCTTATCGACACTGGAAGTTCTAATTCCTTTATAAATCCCGAATATGTCTACCCTAACGATATTAAACCTATCCCAACATTAGAAATTAAAACTGTATTAGGTTCACACAAAATTAATAAAAAAACAACATTACCTATTTTTATCGAATTTAACCAACCCGGTAAATTTGACTTTTTAGTTTTCAAATTTCATAATTATTTCGACGGACTATTAGGACTTGACGCTTTAAACACGCTACATGCAAAAATTGACATACATAACAAAACACTAAACACACTAAATTCGACAAATAGACTTTTATTCAAACCCAACTTTACATCAGGCAAATACACAATTCAACCAAAAACACAACAACTCATACGATTACCAGTAGATGTTCAACAAGGAGATGTTTTGTCAAAAAACTTTTACATTGGAGAAAAATTCCTGATACCTGAAGGAATTTATTCCGCTGATAATTGGTACATAACAGCCCCTGTTGTAAATTTATCGGACCTTACACAAACCTTTTACGTAGAACAACCATTACGAGTCGAACTACTTACACACGAGACAATTGACTTTAATTCACACCAAATTACTTCACCCGATCCTAACCTACCACCTATTGAAAGCTTAATTCGTGTTGATCATTTGAATAACGAAGAAAAACATGCAATTATAAAAGTTTGTAAACAATTTGAAGACGTCTTCTTTAAAGAAGGCCAAGATCTATCCTTCACTAATCAGATAAAACATGAAATTAAGACAAAAGACGACGTTCCAATCTACACCAAATCCTATCGTTATCCCCATATCCATAAAGAAGAGGTACAAGCTCAAATTAACAAACTACTTGAGCAAGGTATTATACGACCAAGTTACTCCCCCTGGTCCTCTCCTATATGGATAGTTCCCAAAAAATTAGACGCTAGTGGACGTCAAAAATGGAGACTTGTCGTTGACTATAGAAAACTAAACGAAAAGACGATTGACGACAAATACCCTCTACCTAACATTTCGGACATTTTAGATAAACTGGGCAAATGTATGTACTTTTCTACACTAGATTTAGCTAGTGGATTTCATCAGATAGAAGTACATCCAAAAGACGTTGAGAAAACAGCTTTCACGGTCGAACATGGCCACTGGGAATTCGTAAGAATGCCCTTTGGATTAAAAAATGCCCCTGCGACCTTTCAAAGGGTCATGGATAATGTACTTAGGGAATTACAAGGAACGATTTGTTTAGTTTACATGGACGACATAATAATATTCTCGACTTCATTACAAGAACATATTGAAAATCTCTCTAAAATATTTGACAGACTTAGACAAGCGAACTTAAAAGTGCAACTAGACAAAAGTGAATTCCTGCACAAGGAAATTGCTTTCCTAGGACACATAATTTCGGACCAAGGAATTAAACCGAACCCTTCTAAAATCCATGCAATCACCAACTATCCACTACCTAAAACACAAAAGCAGATAAAATCATTTTTAGGACTACTGGGCTACTATCGAAAGTTCATCAAGGACTTTGCGAAGCTCACAAAACCCATGACGAACTGTCTTAAAAAAGGAGCTGATGTAAAAATCACTCCTGAATACATAAAATGTTTTGAAATCTGTAAAACACTTTTATCAGAAGACCTCATACTTTCTTATCCCGATTTTTCCAAAGAATTCCTGCTAACAACTGACGCGAGTAACTTTGCTATTGGCGCAGTTTTATCCCAAGGACCGATCGGAAGCGACAAACCAGTATGTTACGCCTCACGGACATTAACGACTACTGAACAAAACTACTCGACAATTGAAAAGGAACTTTTAGCAATTGTCTGGGCCGTCCGTTACTTTCGACCATATTTATTTGGAAGAAAATTTAAAATCATTACGGACCATAAACCATTAACATGGCTTATGTCGCTAAAAGAACCTAACAGTAAACTCATACGGTGGAGACTTAAACTTGAAGAATACGATTATACAATATTACATAAAAGTGGAAAATACAACACTAACGCAGACGCCTTATCCCGTATAAAAATTGAATCCCATAATATTGAATCCTTATCCTCAACCAGTTCCCGACAAAATGACAGTAACGCTAGTATAATGACCGCTCATAGTGCAGAGGAAGACGACACATCACTCATACGAATATCTGAAAACCCTTTAAACGACTTTAAAGAACAGTTAGTAATTTATCAAAGGAAAGGACCAGCTAAACGTAAATTAGAAATCTTATTCAAAACAAAAAGACGACAAACACTTCACTACCCCAATATTTCCAATCAAATATTAGTTAATATTTTTAAAGAATACCTTCATCCTAAACAACTTACTGCAGTTTATTGTCCTGATGATCAAATTTTTAACCGTTTTCAAGAAATTTACAGTCAATACTTTTCACAATCGAAACAATTTAAAGTCATTAGAACCACAAAAATCCTTACAGACGTGACCGACGAAGACGAACAAGACGAAATTATTAAAAAACACCATAGTCAATCACATCGAGGAATAAACGAAACATTTGACCACATACGACGTGAATATTATTTCCCGAACCTAAAATCTAAAATAACGTACTACATCAATAACTGCAAATACTGTAATGAAAACAAATATGATAGGAGACCGCCTAAACAAAAATTTCAACTAACAGCAACCCCGGAAAGACCCTTAGAAATATGCCATTTAGACATTTTCTACTTAGATCGTTTAATTTATTTAACCATCATAGATAAATTTTCGCGATTTGCACAGGCATACGTTGTTGAAACGCGAAATTCCCTTCATTTAGTAGGCGCTTTTATACAATTCATTGCAGCATACGGTAGACCAAAATTAATAGTAACTGACGCAGAAAAGGGCTTTGATTCGATAAGATTCAAACAATTTTGTGGACAATATAATATCAAAATGCACATAACATCTATCCGAAGTTCAAATTCCAATTCCCCTGTGGAAAGACTTCATTCCACACTCCTTGAAATTTACCGAATAGTACATAACAAAGACAAACAAGTTCACCCCGAAATTAAAATGTCCCAAACCATTTTCACCTATAACAATACCATCCATTCCGCTACCAAACACACACCATTCGAACTATTTTTCGGACGCACATACGACATTAAATTGCAACCAAATTTAGACGATATTCAGAATAAACAGGAAATTTTATACAATAAAGTTAATGAAAAAGTAAAGAAATCTAAACAAAAACACATCGCAAAAATTAATCAAAATCGTGAAGAACCCAAAGAATACCAACCAAATCAAATAGCGTATTTCACCGAAAATAAACATAACAACAAACTTCATCCCAAATTTAAACAGATTAAAATTAAAGAAAATAATAATGTTACTATTACTGATACCAAAAATCGTAAAATCCCGAAACAAAAATTAAGAAAACCACACTTGTTACAGGATCATAACGATGACAATAATAACCATGACAATGACTCAACGAATCGAAATACAAGACTTGACGAACAACCCGGGACTTCTCGCGATCAAGATAGGCAACAGTAAAATCATTGAAAATTATTACAAATACTTACATTATATAGACCTAGACGACTACAAAATTAACTTAAACAAAATCTCTCAATCTCTAAGTCTCATTAGCGATAAAACAAAATTAGGTAGTATTAGAGAAGTACTGAATCTAAAATTCAAAGCACTAGAAAATAATCTGAAAATAATTTATCCCCGCAAAACTCAAAAGAGGAGCCTTTTCGACGGTCTTGGTACCGCCATCAAGTTCATAACGGGCAACATGGACAGTAACGATGCTCAACAAATTAATAAAGAATTAACAAACTTAAAATCAAATCAAAATAATTTAATATTTCAATCTAATAAACAAGTAAAATTAAACGAACAAATGATTCAAAGGTTTAAAAACATTACAGATCATATTAATTCACAACAGGACGTTATAAATAAATACTTAAACAGACTAGGATCCGATATTCAAAATAAGGTACGGGAAGACGAAAATGATTTCAAATACATGCAGTACCTATATCAACTTTCTTATAATATTGATTTACTTAATAACCATATTGAAGATATTATCGAATCAATCAATCTAGCTAAATTAAATGTAATTCCAAAAAACATTCTTATACCGGAAGAGCTTGAACACGCGTACCAGCTCCTTAAGAATCAGAATATTTCAATAACATCAACCGAACAAATTTACGAACTTTTAACCCTCCAAGCTTACTATAATCATACAGCTGTAATATTTAATATCCAAATTCCTCATTTCCAACCAGATACCTTTGAATACAATTTAGTAGAACCTATACCCACACAAAACAAAATATTAAAAATCCATTATCCTTTTATTCTTTCCAACGAGCATCAAATGTATTTTGCTAAACAAGGCTGTCCCAGAATTGAAAATCTACACATTTGCAAATTGGAAAACCTAATCAAGATTCAAAACGATCAGTGCTTTAAGAAAATTCTCCGCAGCTATCCAGGAAACTGTACCTATGAAGAGTTCGGAAATCAAACGGAAATCAAGAAGATCTTAGATTCCTATGTCGTTATAAAAAATGCCATCAATTTGACTTTAGCATCGACATGTGGCGTAAAAAGAAGACAACTCACTGGTACTATGTTAATCAACTTCAGAAACTGCTCGCTGACGATCAACGAACTTACATATCAAAATATCGAGTACGAATTTCGTGACCAACTACAGATCCTTCCGTTACATAACCTTCCAATCGTCGAAAGTCATTTTGAACCTAAGATCAACTTACAAAAACTAAACGACTTTCATTTGCAAAATAGGAATGAAATCGACAAAATTAAAACTCATGGGTTCATACATGTTACAACTACCTACAGCATCATCGTGGTCTTCACAACCATAATAATCATTTTCCTAATAATCAACAAATGTCGCGGACATCACACCCTCCAGGAGGACCCATCTCCAGTCGTCACCGCACCTTCAGCTCCAGTCATAACCACAAGTTCAGTTCCGGCTCAAGAAACAAAGTTCCTTTGGCCTACACTTCACACTAAGGGCGGAGGAGTTATATAACAGTCGAATTGGGATTTATTAATAAAATAATTATTACCTTCTATTTCAGCTTATTAAGCAATTTTGTAATAATATAATTTTTCTTTAACTCACAAACAGGAAATACTGATACAATACTTTTTCGATTTTATTAAATAAATTTGTAAAGATCAATGTTCAAATTCCACAAGCAAAGTCAGCATATTGAAAATTATAAAAAGAAGGAAATAGCGTTGCTCGTGAAATTTTACCTATCGAGATTTTGAATTGTAAACTAGTAATTTTGTAGTGATTCGTTTGATTATTATAAATAAATTTTCTTGCGGATTTCGATTGTTGTAAATTAAAAATAAATAAAGTTTTTTTAACAATCCTTCAACACTCGAAACCAAAAGTATATATATGCAGTAGTGTATATATATATATATATATATATATATATATATATATATATATATATATATATATATATATATATATATACTACTCAAAACAAAATAAGGGCCACTCATGTTTTGCTGCATAAGTTTATTTTTATATAAGTTACAGTATAAGGTATGCTTACATTTAATTAAGGAACTAATTTTTTACTAAATAAAATTAATTTTAATAAGATTAAATAAAAAATTAATCCATAATTACATTTTTTTAGGATTTTATCATTTTTATAGTCATTTTTACAGTCATCAACAAACGTTCACGCTTTGAGTAAAAGCACACATTATGCAACTTTTCGGTGATTTAATATCGAGTATGCCCTCCCCTTTTTAAAACACATTCTTGAAGTCTCCTCGGCATGCTTTCAATAAGATGCCTAACGGTTTCATCAGGAATCTCCTCCCAACATCTTCTCAAGACATCAATCAGTTGTTGTTGGGTGTGCACATCCTCTCCGGCTGCTCTGACTCGCCGTTTTAATTGATCCCAAAGATATTCTATTGGGTTCAAGTCAGGGCTATTTGCAGGCCACGGTAAAACATGGTAAAACCTGTATATTAGCCTCCCTAAGGACAGTTGTAGTCGCTCGAGCGGTATGTGCTCGGGCATTATCCTGCATCAGGATAAATCCGTCGGCCGCTCGTTGTGCAAAGAAGATCACATGGGGTCTGACAACCTGTTCGATGTAACTTTGAGTCGTTACAGTACCCTCGTTCAGGAAAACAAGCTCAGTTTTGCCTTGCAAACTAATTCCACCCCAGACCATGACATTAGGACCGCCAAATCTGTCGCGTTCATGAATGTGACGATCAGAAAACCTTTCCCCACTTCTTCTCCACACTCTTACACGTCGATCATCACTAAAAAACTTCACCTTGCACTCATCCGTGAAGAGTACGTGACGCCATTCCTCCAAGCCCCATTCAAGGTGTTCACGTGCAAATCTTAAACGGTTTGCACGATGCGCTCCGGTCAGTTTGGTACGGATTACTGGTCTTCTTGAACGTTGTTGGTCTTCATGCAAACGATTTCGTATGGTCTGATTACTGACAACAGTACCAGTAGATCGATGTAAGCGGTTTTGCAGAGTACCTGCGGTAACAGTCGGCTCACGTCGTGCACACAGTCGAATGTAATGGTCTTCACGGGCAGTGGTAGCACGAACTCTTCCTGAGCCACGGCGCCGGGTTACACTACCGGTCTGCTGATACCGATTCCAAACATTTTGAATAGCCCTTCGTGAACAACCCAACTGCAGAGCCACGGAACGTTGAGATTGACCACCCTCAATCATCGTTACGGCTCTGGTAGCAGTAGCTTCGTCCATATGGTGTCGAATTCTCGGCATTGTAAAAATAAATGATTGAATAACACGCCAAACTTCAAAAAACAACCTCAGCAATCAATAATCTAGCGCAAACTGATTTAAAATCAAATTCAAAAAAATAAGTAAAACTAACCACTTGACGCTGTGCGAGACAAAAAAACGTTTAAATCTTCCCCTCAACAATAATATCACTTAAACCTAACTGTTATCATTTACTCAACCACTTAATATCATAACAACAGTCATTTAGAAAAGTTATTTTGACGTGGATCGACATAAATCAGTTTTAAAATACAAACTTTCAAGTGGCCCTTATTTTGTTTTGAGGAGTATATATATATATATATATATATATATATATATATATATATATATATATATATGTCCGCACGATAACTCTCGAACGAAGTGCCCTACTTTCACGAAATTTGGTGAAAATATTGGAAGTCCCAAACCGTTGGACAAGTTCGTTAACCAGACACGTCCGATGCCCGGAACATGGTTTTTGTTCTTGCAAAAAATTAGCTTTTTGCCACAATTTCCACTTATTCAAAAATTTTTGCGAAATTCTTTTACACCATTTAAAAGAGGAGAAAAAATTATATAAAAAAGGTCTTTAAACTATTATTCTTTGTCAACCAGTTTCCGAGAAAAACTAATTTTTGTAAACGGAAATTCGCTATGTTATGCAGGATGCTGTGACAGGGGTACTTTTTATCTACAAGAACCTCAATTTACTAGATTTATTAATACAGAAAAATAATTAAACACTACTATTACATTTACTATAAATAACAGACAAATGGCCATTTTACCACAAAAATAACATTGAATAAAGAATTCACTTTTTAATACGGAAAAGGTGTTTGTTAACATGATTTTAAAGATCTCAAAATAAATTTCTATCACAGTCCCGGGACCCGGGCTAAAGCCTCACCATGACACTCGCTATAATTTAAATCAGAAACTTTCTAGAATTTAGCTCTGAAATGTATTCATATTATTTATATAAAAAATAAAATAAATACTTAAAAATAAATAAAATAAAAAGAAAAGCTTAGGTACGGTTTTGTTAAATAAATACCCCTGTCGCAGCATCCTGCATAACATAGCGAATTTCCGTTTATAAAAATTAGTTTTTCTCGGAAACTAGTTGACATAGAATAATAGTTTAAAGACCTTTTTTATGTAATTTTTCCCCTCTTTTAAATGATGTAAAAAAATTTGGTAAAAATTTTTGAATAAGTGGAAATTTTGGCAAAAAACTATGTTTTTGCAAGAACAAAAACCATGTTCCTGGCATCCGACGTGTCTGGCTGAAGAACTCATCCAAGATTTTTGGACTTTCAACGTTGTCACCAAATTTCGTAAACCTAGGACATTTCGTTCGAGAGTTATCGTGCTGATACATATATACATACATACATACATACATACATACATACATACATACATATATATATATATATATATATATATATATATATATATATATATATATATATATATATATATATATATATATATATATATATATATATTTTTTAGTGAATATTATTTTCGGTTTCTAGGGACCTCAAAACAAATTTCTGCCATAGTCCCGGACTCAAGTCGCGTCATGAGACCTACTGTAATAGCTGAATTTCCAGAATTCTTTCTGGAAATTCGCTAATAAAAACATGTGTTCAACAGAATCTTTGTTGAAAACTGACAAATTTAATAAATAAACTGTGCAGACCGTCTCTGTTTTAAGAAGTGTTATTAATTAAAACGTTTATTAAAACAATATGTTAAACAGATATAAAATTACAAAACATTTCGCAGAAATAATTATTCTGTATTCATAAATTAGATGGCACAGTTAGTCATAACTTCGTAAAATGTTCGTAAATCATAACATAACACTCAACTCGACATAACGCCATAAATACACACGTAAGAATGCCATATCTTTTATGTTTCATTTGCAAAAAAAAGTTACAGAAGTCATGTATGTGACTGAAGTCTAACGGAAATTCCACAGGCAAATTTTAAACAATGTAAAAAAAACTTAATTGTTTTGTTAAAAGAAAAAAAATTGTATAAACTATTCCTATTTCAAAGACTTATAATTTAAATATTTTTTGAAGTTAAGCCTGGTTTTTGGGTACAATTTAAAAATATTTCTGCGATCATTCGAAATTTTTTGTGTTGGATTACGATTTTGTCATATCATATCTATGGCTTCTTTTAATTTTTGCTAGGTGTTGCCGAATTTTAAATTAGGTGTTGCAAAAAAAATGCTGACACTTGGATCATGTGCATATAAAAATTTAAAAAATGAAAAGACCTAATTTTTATCATTTTTTTTGTAGCAACCCAACTTCCTTAAATTGAAAGTTTACCAAATTCTTAATTACATAACACTATTTTCAAATTCGATACTCTAGGTCTAGAAGAGTTTTTCCAGCCACTGAACGAACAGTAGGCAACAAGTTTTGGACTGTAAAATATAAACCTAATTTTTCTGCTCGGTTATTCTTAAGGGCAATATGACTAAAGTTAGCGGAAAAGGATATCAATTGACACAAAATCGCAACTATTCGCCCGTATGGGCTTTAATATTGCAAGCTTATTCTGTTATTAATCAATAGACATAATACAAGAAATTAATCTGGTTACATACATAAATCTATCCTAATCATAATCTATTAAACAAGATATAAAAACAGCATCTGGTTGGTATTTAATCAGAAACATCTGCATCAGGTTTAAGTTTCAAAATGTGTATTTACTAAAAACACTGTCTAAAAGGTTGAACCATCATCTGCTAGGGTATTTATATACACGTGTATACTCTGGCATTCAAGCCATTCTAAAATTAAAATACCTGTATGCTATTCTATTATGTACGTGTACACATTATGATGTGAGTGGAGAACAAGAGAAGTGACGTGGGGGACTAAGATTTAATAGATATGCGTCGGTAGCTGTTTTCTTAAAGAACTATGGCGATATTCATCTGGAATTGTGAAATAAAATTATAAGAAAGTCTTCAGAGACATAGCCGGTCGCAAAACTTGAAGACCTTCCCGTCCGTAATAGCCCGTTCACATTATTCCAGTAGCATTCTAGTCCAGTGATCGAAACCAGTGCTTGAATGTCACTGGAATAATGTAGACCGGCACTGGAATATACCCATTCCAGTAAGCAATTGAGTCCAGTGACTGGATTGACGGTCTACTTTTTATTCCAGTTAGCCCATTCCAGCGTCACTGGAAGAGTGACAGCCAATCCAGTGCTGGACTAAACGTTGAACAGTGAACAAGCATTGTTGTTTTTAAAAGCTTTTATTTAACTTGCTATGTTAGTATGTTGGTTTAGATCAAATCTTGGAATCAAAATTTAGACAGGTTTTAATTAAGCTAGAGGTTTCAAATTTTGCATATGTGTCTCACCTTGATGACAATGCAATATTGTATAATTAGTTTTGTCCGAAATCGCCCCAAACCAAAATTGTTGATTTTTAGTCCTTGCAACTTTTTGACATTTCGAATTGTCAGATATTGTCCATTGATTTTACATTGCAATTTTTTGTTTCCATAGTTATGTCTGATTAGGGTACCTAAATTAACCGATTAAAATATAGGTAAAAAATTACTTCTTTAATTTTTTTTTTCAAATTAATTGTAATCAGACTAAAAAGTAGAAAATAAATTAAAGTAAAAAGAAATGTTTTTTAAGAAAAAGCTTTTATTTAAAAATGGGCTAAAAAAATAAAATAACTTTTGAGTGAAGTTTGAAGCGATATGCAACATAATTTATAAAAGCTTGAGGCGTTTAATTAAGTTTGGTAACTACTGAAAAGTAAAATAGCTACAGTTATATCCAAAATAGAAATACCTAATTAATGATAACGCCTCAAGCTTTTATAAATTATATTGCATATTGCTTTAAACTTCACTCAAAAGTTATTTTATGTTTTTTTAGCCCATTTTTAAATAAAAGCTTTTTCTTAAAAAACATTTTTTTTTACTTTAATTTATTTGTAATGTAATTGAATGACTGGAATGGACCATTGAATGACTGGAATAATGTAAACGATATAATCCAGTCCAGCACTGGACTGGATTAGCTCACTGGCTTACTGGACTGGATTCCAGTCCACATGTTCATGTTCACATTATTCCAGGTATTTTAACTCTCGCGTAAAAATTCTACGAGGATTTCTCATAATTATGCCAATATTTCACTTTTCGGATCTGAGTATGCTTTGGCATTGGTATTTGTAGCCTGTTCACATTATTCCAGTCACTGGAATAATGTGAACAGGCTACAAATACCAATGCCAAAGCATACTCAGATCCGAAAAGTGAAATATTAGCATAATTATGAGAAATCCTCGTAGAATTTTTACGCGAAAGTTAAAATACCTCAATATTTGGAACAATATTTCTATCAAAAAATATAAAATACTATAAAAAATGGAACATTTTTATGTTTAATGTTTATCAAACAACTTAAAAGTGTCTCAAAGCTATTAACTCATTCCAGATTTGTCTTATTAATCCCAGACATTTCCTAGGATCGTTCATTTTACAAAAAGTGTACACTCCGCAAGTTAATAAACCTACAACATAAAATGCGTTCCCAATACTAGAAAAACATCTACAATATTATGGTGGCTGCGTAGTGAATTACGTACGGAACAAACAGTAAAACGTATGTATGTATCAAAGTATGTATGATAATTGATAACAAGAGCATGTAGCAGAAGTGTCCTGAGATGTTCGGTTCCCATTCATTCCATTTATTTTTTAAATAAAATTTAAACTATTTGACCGATTATCGTAAAAATCAATTGAGTTGTATTTTAATAGTAGTCATAAATTGTGAACTTGAGAGAATTATAAATCTCTCCATTTAGTGCAAATTTTATTGAAACGATAGCCTTAACGACACATTCGATAAGCAAACAGTATAGTGGTATTAAATACGTACTTCGTTAAATCAGCTTCCAGATTTCCTTTGAGTGATAGATACGTCCTTTAGTTAATTATATGATATGGAAACAGATGATTTTCTCAAAAAACATATCACACGTGCCACCAAAACATTCATCATTAATCATAAAAAATAAACTATATGATCTAAAGTACTTAAAAATACTAAAAGCATAACTAGTAGCTTAAAATAAACACAGCTGACAAGAAGAAAAAAAATGAAATTCGAGAAAAAAAGTTGAAGGTAAATATTTTCAATTTAAATAATGAGACAAAATTAAGAATGACAAGATGTCTGTTCGTCTGAATTCCGGTTTAAATCAATGGACATATATTATGTAAGTATTTGTTGCGTAAGTGCATTTTAAAAATATTTAATTATTAGTGACTCGGAAACATCTTTCATTTAATTTCACGTTTTAGAAACAGAATTAAAGAAATATATTTTTTATCTAAATTAAAAATGGAATTTCAATTTCGCGCCGATATGTAAATTTCAAACAAAAATTTTAAAATAAACAAGAATTTTAATTATTTAAAATGTTTTCTTAATTAAAAATGTAAAGTAGACAGTGGATTTATAAAAATTTTTTAATGTAGGTAAAATTTTTTTGAATTTTAAAATTGAATAAAAATAAAAACCATATGCTCCTCTTAAAATTATATCAATATCAAATATATACAGTGTGTTCAAGGTATTGTCGTAAACATTGCTAATAATACTTTAGGCGCCGAATATGCACCGAAAAAATTATGTTATACTTGTTACGAGTTTAAGATTTGCTTTAACACTTCCTAAATGTTTTAAACGATATTCTAATTTAAAGCAATGAATTTTCGCTGTTTTTTTAAATTAAATTTAAAAAAAATTGTATATAACGTAAAAGCCCCCATTATGGAACGGTATCTAAAACTGGAACAGTTTTAACATTTACATATTAATGAAGTTATTTATGAAAGAAACGTCTGATAACAAAAATTATTATTAATAGAATGATTGTTTTTCAATTTAAATTCACCTCGCATTTAATGTTTCCTTACTTAATTAAAAAAATAAATATGTAAATGTCAAAACTGTTCCAGTATTAGATACCGTTCCATAATGGGGGCTTTTACGTTACTATCCATTTTCTACAATTTCCTTATTGATGTTTTGAAAATGTATAAAAATGAAAATCAAGATTTTATGGCAACTAGGTCGAAAAAAGTAGCTTCGAAGAAAACTATTTTAAAGTTTTTAATACAATAATAAAATACATGCCTGCAACAGATGTAAGTAGTTAAGGTAGCTTAAGCAGTTCGATTGACTCCAACGCGGCTTTAACTTTGTAAATATTGAGTTTTAAAATTTCCTTTCAAGAGCATATTTTTATAGGTCTAAACTATAAGATTATGCAAAAAATATCGCCATAAAATAAATTTTAATCCGGAAATTGGTTAACTGAGTCTCAGAATTGGAACAACTTGTTTGTGCTTTAAAGTTTTAATCTGGACTTACTGAAAAAAAATCTTTTTATTCACGAATGACAAAACACTAAACACGCCGTACATGTGTTTTCATTTTGATCAAAACATATGGCTTTTAAGTTTAAAACACCCGACAATGTTTAAATGATGATGTAGGGCACGCGTCAACCGTCATAATGCACCGCGTCCCGATCCCCCATGCACATATTCATCCAATAAACCACCCTTCAATACGATAAACCACCGGTCTGCTAGCCTACAAAGTACCTATACAATATTTTTAACACCAGGTGTTCATAGTAAAACACCCTACCTATAAAAATCTTTATCACATTACGACATCCAGTAACGATATCGCTCCAACAAATAGATGCGTACATATTCGTTTCCTCAGTATGCACAATAAATTGATACAAAGATGATTCAGTTATTGTCGCGATAGAGAATAGTACGCAAGATATACCATATCTATGAACTGATAAAAAGAAAAAAGTGTCTTTTTGTTATTTAAATTTAAATAACATTCTATTAAAATTGTTTTTAATTGTTTCTGTGATTATTTTGTGTGTTTTGTTTTGAGTTTTGAATGAAATAATTCCTTTTTTTTATTTTAAAAATGTCTTTTATAATAAGAAACAATGGTAAGTCGCGTAATTATTGTTTTTGAATTGAATAAAATAACACAATGTTTATGAATCATTGATTCAAATTTAGTAAGACTGAGGTAATTGAAAGTCAAGATTTGAGTCATACAAATAAAAGTAAAATAATATAAATACAATTTTGAATTTATTCCCCGCGCGCTGTTTCAAAATTGTTGGCAACAGAGAATAAATCCTGCGCGTCGTTTCACAAAAGTATACATATACAACATAATGACATTGTATTTTCGCGCTACTTTTTTACTTTAACGAAACTTTATATAAACGATAAAAAAATTTATATTGCGGATTCTATAATTTTGAGAACTGTACTGTAGTCAGGCTTGATTAAATTTTGTAGGATTTTGCTGATGGTTTACGAACACCGGTAGTGTAATTTGGATCCACAATTTCTTATTCAGTTTATATTACCTATTCTGTACAAACATTTTTTGTAGTTTGGCCATAGAAAATATCCTAAAGCTGTGTTCAGACTGACTATTAAGTGTTTAGTGTTAAGTGATTAGTAGCACAGACCATACCACACATATATGTACACATTTACACAATAATTTATTGCAGGCTATTTATCTTTATTTCTTAACATACCTACCACCATTCTCATATTTCTTCCTGTTCCACTTATACGTTTTACTTATTACTAAAGTGTTCTACTTGCTACTAATCACTTAACACTAAACACTTAGCAGTCGATCTGAACATAGACTAAAGTAAAAAACTTGTTGCTTTAAAAAAATATCGATTACAGCAAAACCTTTAGTTATGCGGTCTTTTTTTTGTACAATTTTTTTTTCCGTGTCTTTTATGTGGTTTTAAAAAAAATTATTAATGTGCATAATGTGAATGAAAAGCAAGAGAAAGTAAGAAATTTAAATATTAATTTTCGATAATTTATCGATAAAATTACTTATTGATTGTTTTTAAGCATTTAATCTGTACACTGCATAAGAATATATTTATGTAGATGTATTTATCATAATTTTTATAATATTATAAAAAAATGAAGTAAATTAATGCTTTATCTTGTTTGGAAAAGCAACTTCTAAGGAAATTGTGAGATTTTGATCATTTTGTGTTATGTATTTTCTATGAAACTTTTTCTATGCAATGCCGATTCACCGCACAAAAATTTTTTTCTTTCAATCTGAAACGAACTATACTTTAATAGCTATTTATGAAGTTTTTGAATATTTGTTTATGCGATCCCTGTTCACCGTATAAAAAAAGCGTCAACTGTAGAAAATAAAAATTTCATTAAGAATTTTTTTTTTAACCCTATGAGGGCATAATAATTTTTGCTGAAAACAGTGAGACATTTATTGAAAAATTCATATATGTAAATCAATTGAAAAATTCATATAAAAAAAAAATACGTCCTAACTGAACCTTTTGTGTAAATTTAAAATCAAAATACCAAAATGAATTAAAAAAAGGAATATCCTAAGAAAATGTATAATGGTACTTAAGAAGATGCGCCCATATTTATTTTATTATTGTTATTACCTACTAAAAATGGTACATAATACACCACAGAGTTCAGAGGTAACACTGCTATCTCTATACCACTGAAACCAGTGTAACCAAAAAAGGATAACAAATATGTTATATATGTGCACTGCGTTTAATTTGCATTTGTGTGATTTGTCTTGTGTGTGTGTGAGTGATCTGAGGTGTGTCGCATACGTATATAATTATAATACTACATACGCATGCATGTGGCTTCGTGCAGTGGTGGTAACAATGACCATAACAATCAAAACGTGATCAAAACAATTGATCTACGCTCATCCATTGCCACCGAACAAGTGAATACTGAGTAGCCTAACTTGCTCATAAGTGCACACTGCTGATTACAGAAACGAGAGAGTTGTGTTCCTTCTGATGTTCTGTTTAATACACCGTGAACACCCACAACGGGATGCACCGTGTTCATAATTATTATTAAAGCACTCAACCGCGCTCTATTTATATTATCAATAGCATAGTTTTACGTATATGCCACGTGGCGCACACCTGGTTAAAAACTGTACTTATGGGTAAACATTATGGGTGAGTATTCCATTTTCACCTTTTTATATGCGTCGGTAACTAATTGCGGATATGTTTTGTTTTTTTTTGTGAATTATATTTTTGTTTAATATTTTTTTGAATCTATTTGATGATTTGGTTATGCGGATGCACTAAAAAATTTGACGATAGTACCTACAGATTTTTTGATTGGCAGGATATTCGGCTTTCTGGTTCCTTTGTGTGATGATAATTCCTGTTTTTTATTTAATTTATTAAATAATTTTAATAATATAAGTTTTCATCCAGGGCCGTAACGAGGTATTCAGGGGCCCCGGGGCAGAAAGTACATTTGGGGCCCCTACGCCGCCCCGGGCTAAAACAAAAAATTCCGCCAAAACAAAAAGCGGCGACCTTTTTTTTGCTTGTCAGTTGTTTTTGCTCCTATTTTACAGAAATACCGCCCTTAAAATTTGCCAAGAAATCAAGAAATTTACAAATTTGGAATTTCTTATATTCTCTTGGGGGCCCCTTTTGGCTGGGGGCCCGGGGCAATGCCCCGGCTACCCTAGCCTAGTTACGGCTCTGTTTTCATCCGGTTTTAGTGTTCTGAACAAAAAACTGACAAAAACATAGAGATACGTAGTGCAGTCCATGAGTTCTTAATCTCATGTAGTTAAGGGAGGAGTTCAAATAAAAAAGCAACTTTTTTATTTATGATTATTTTGCTTGTTGATTTTTTTTTTCAAATTAGGGACGGTTTCAAATAGAAAATTTTGTTTTTGAAACATTCATTACTCTTAGGGGGAGGAGGCCCTTTTTCACAAGTTTTTAAGCATTTACAAGGAACGTCATATCTCAAAAAGTAATGAATATTTTTTAAATATATTTTCATTATTTTGTTCCTAAAGAACCTGTCCATAAAGCTGAGTATCGGTTTCAGGCAATTTTAAAAATTAACTATAAAATTGTAATCCCAAACTTCTAAAAATTATAAAACCCAATTTTTTTATAAAAATAAAATGTTTAAAAATAGTTACAATTGTTCAAATGGAAAAAGCATACTCCACTTTATGCGCAATATGTTTATGAACAAAATTTTAAAAAAATTAAGTCTCTGTCTTTTCTAGAACTTGAGATATCATTTTCCTTGTCGGGAAAAAACACAACTTTCGGGAAACGGTAAAAAACAAAAATAATAATAAAAGAAGCGGTTTACTCACTATTTATTAAAACTCTCCCGCCCTATACATTGTCCCCTCCTTGTTCCTTTTTCGTGCATACTATAATTCATGTACACACCAAAACGAAATATTATTGATCAAATCGCGAGGGGGGGAGGCGAGCGTTGTCTGCAAAGGAGCAGCAACTTGGCTATGCAGCGGCTCACAAATAAATATTTTTCTCCTTGAAACAAAAATTTTTTGGCCATGTTTTATATATCACCGTGTTTGTAAAAAACCACAGAACAAAATAAAAACAAAAAACGAGATTCGAAAAAAATTAGTTTATTAGCCGTTTTTGGCGTGAACTCCCCCCTTAATAGAGAGTAATCTAAAATATTTAACCTTTATAACGTAGAAACAAGTCTAGTGGTATACTGTGCTGAGTTTCAAATTATTTCGATAGCAACTTTATTGTTCAGAGTACTTTAAACATTTTATGGTCGAGTGATTTTTGAAAAAGTCCAAAACTGAGTATCGTGCAGTTATTAAGTTTTTAACTAAAGAAGGTCTAACGCTAACGCAAATAAAAGAAAGAATGACTGTCGTGTATACGGATTCTTGCCCATTTTATGCAACAATAATGCAACAACAAGATTTGCCAATGATGAAAGAAAAAACAAGCTGTTTACGACCATGTCAACAGTAAGCCCGGCTGCACACCTAGCAGATACGACACAGCAGATACGACATGAGAGACACAGACATTTGTCTTAAGACATGGTATCTGCACACCTAGGAGACATTTGTCTTAAGACACGAGAGATACGACATGAACGACACTACAACAAGTGGAATTTTTCAAGTCAGTGTTAATCATGAGCTCATCAAGTGAAGAAGATACTATCGAAATGTACTGGTATTTAAGAAATAAAATACCCCTGTCGCAGCATCCTGCATAACATAGCGAATTTCCGTTTATAAAAATTAGTTTTTCTCGGAAACTAGTTGACATAGAATAATAGTTTAAAGAGCTTTTTTATGTAACTTTTTCTCCTCTTTTAAATGGTGTAAAAAAATTTGGCAAAAATTTTTGAATAAGTGGAAATTTTGGCAAAAAACTAATTTTTTGCAAGAACAAAAACCATGTTCCTGGCATCCGACGTGTCTGGCTGAAGAACTCATCCAAGATTTTTGGACTTCCAACGTTGTCACCAAATTTCCTAACCCTAGGACGTTTCGTTCGAGAGTTATCGTGCTGATACATAAATACATAAATACATATATACATATATATATATATATATATATATATATATATATATATATATATATATATAAATTTTAGTGAATATTATTTTCGGTTTCTAGGGACCTCAAAACAAATTTCTGCCATAGTCCCGGGCTCAAGTCCCGTCATGAGACCTACTGTAATAGCTGAATTTCCATTCTGGAAATTCGCTAAAAAGGAAAAGGAGGGAGTATTTATTCCTATTCCTCCATGAAAGTCATGAGTAGTTTGTTAAGATGATAAGTCTTGATGATCTAGATGTGCCTTGTTCAACCTCATCCTTGTTTAAATAATAAAATAGTTTATATCAAAAACATTGTGTTTTATTCTCCGGCAAATGGGGTATTCATCCGTAATTTAAAAAAAATGTGAGCTATAGAGGTCGGTCAATGTGGGAATCAACATAATCAACAAATTCCTGGTCCAGCGGGATTTCAGTAAAGACCCCACAGAACCTTTCCTTCAATTAATTATTAAAGAGAATTTTTGATAATGTACACACTATTTGAATTACCATTCCTTTCAAATGTATACGTATAATATAATTTTTAAATTTATCTTACATGTCGTTCGACACGAGCGACAGCAGACTAGCATGCTATGTCGCTTAAGACAAATGTCAGTGTCTGCTATGTCGTATCTCCTAGGTGTGCAGCAGTTTTGTGTTTTCAATGCAATTTAAATGTACTCAAGCGATGCGTGTCTCCAAGCGACACATATCTTATGTCTCTTATGTCGTATCTGCTGTGTCGTATCTGCTAGGTGTGCAGCCGCACTAAGAATTCGGCATATTTTTATAGCAACAGAGATGCGTTAATTAAATGTTGTGAAAAATGTGTTGCAATATAAGGAGACTATATTTAAAAATTATATAAGGTAAAAGCCCCCTTTGTGGAACGGTATCTAATACTGGAACAGTTTTGACATTTACATATTTATTTCTTTAATTAAGTAAGGAAACTTTAAATGCGAGGTGAATTTAAATTGAAAAACAATCATTCTATTAATAATAATTTTTGTTATCAGACGTTTCTTTCAGAAATAACTTCATTAATATGTAAATGTTCATAATTAGATACCGTTCCACAAAGAGGGCTTTTACCCTAAGTTTTTTTTTATTTGCACCTATCCTTGTATGTTAGGCTAAGAACCATGGACCGCACTACGTAGATTTTGGCGGCCCAGTTATAGACGTGAAGTAAAAAGAGGTGAATTTTGATTCTAGGGTATTAAAATATTTCTTGCTTTTATATAATATTAAAACTATAGCTTTTAATTTGTTAATGTGATGATTATCCAAAACTTTTACTTTCTACATGAGTTAAAATTTCAATAAGTTTTTAAGAAGCGACACTATCTCTTAAATTACGTAAGATCCGACACTGACTATTACAAAGTGATTAAGTGTGTGTAGACCATCTAGTGTGATGATAGAAATGACGAATTCATAAGGATTTCATTAACAGTTTGAGGACAGACCGTGGCGGGCGCCCGAAACAGAGCTAAAATGTGACAAACTGACAAAAACACGTATTACATTTTCTTTGTAGAAATTTAAATCCATTTGACTTTAATTGTGTTCAGAAATTATTACCTATTCGAATGTTTGGGTATAAGTCAAGTAGTACAATATAATTATATGACATCCACTTAGCCCGCAAAATGACCGTCTTGGTCTGACCAGTCCTTTAGCTACGGAATCCTAAAAAAACATAAAAATAAATATGTGAACTGATTCTCCTTATAAAGTTAATTGGTGTATTATTATCATATATTTAAGTAATTATGTTGAGTAATGATAATTTTTGAGTGATATGACACCAATCCTATATTATTTTCGTTTATGTATATCGTTTCAGAAATGAGTAATAACATACTTTTAAATATTTACTTTGCAATTATACTTTTAATAGTGTCAATATTTTTCTACATATCTAAGCTTTTCTAAAGATAAAAGAAAATTACTTCTACTAGCTTGCGCAGATGATGCAAAACGAAAATACCTCTGTCGCAGCATCCTGTATAACATAGCGAATTTCCATTTACAAAAGTACGTTTTTCTCGGAAACTAGTTGATATAGAGTAATTGTAAATAAAAAAAACCTTCTTTATGTGATTTTTCCGCCTCATTCCGTCAAATTTTTTTCGTGAAATGAAATTTTTCGTGAAAAAAATTTGGCAGAATGAGGCGGAAAAATCACATAAAGGTTTTTTTATTTACAATTGAAGAGCTTATTCCAAAAACAGCACTTGTCAAAAATTCAAATTTTTCAGTATAAAGAAATTATTGTAAGAACTATAATTGACAAAAGTTTTTTTTGTAGAACTGACAATATTACTACAATTGGCAAATGTTTGACAAATGTTTTTTTTGTAGAACTAACAATATTTTGTCAATATTTTGTTTGCTTATATCTCATGAGAAATAATATTTTTGGTGAAACCATTTAAACTATTACATAGATAGTTAAAAAATCTATAGGATGGCGTCATTATTAGAATTTTTTTAAAAATTGACCTGTGTTGTTTTTGGAATAAGCTCTTCAATTAGTCTATATCAACTAGTTTCCGAGAAAAACGTACTTTTGTAAATGGAAATTCGCTATGTTATGCAGGATGCTGCGACAGGTGTATTTTAAATAAATATTGAAGCATCAACACAAAAAGTACTTGGCTCCATTTTTACAGATATCTCCATAAAATAATAAATTGACTTTTTATGTCATCGAAGGATGACATATTAATATCGTTGTGTGATCATAGTGGGGGGAAACATTATTATAGAGTTGTATATCCATATTGAATAATTATAGAGTTGTACATCCATATTGAATAAACGCAAGAGGGCTGTAGAGTTAACAACTATAGAGTTAACAAAAAATCATAAATTAACACTTTCACTGAGGTGACATTACTTAGTGCGTGTCAAAAACACGCACTTAACGAATTTTTTTTCTTATTTTCTCAAAAACTAGCTAACCTAGAATAATAGTTCAAAAACCTTTTTTATGTGATTTTTTCCGTCTTTGCAATGGTGTAAAAAAATGTGGCAAAAACTTTTAAATTGTAGCAAATTTTGGCAAAAGACTATTTTTTGCAAGAACAAAAACCATGTTCCTGGCATCCGACGTGTCTGGCTGAAGAACTCATCCAAGATTTTTGGACTTCCAACGTTCTCACCAAATTTCGTAAACCTAGGACATTTCGTTCGAGAGTTATCGTGCTGATACATAAATACATACATATATACATATATATATATATATATATATATATATATATATATATATATATATATATATATATAAATTTTAGTGAATATTATTTTCGGTTTCTAGGGACCTCAAAACAAATTTCTGCCGTAGTGCCGGGCTCAAGTCGCGTCATGAGACCTACTGTAATAGCTGAATTTCCATTCTGGAAAATCGCTAAAAAAATTAAATTTTATAAAACCTCAAAATGAACATTTTTGCCCTCTAAACAGTCGGTCATTGCACATTCTATTTCAAAAAACACAATTATTCTTGTCAAAATATGTAAACTAATGTATGGTATGTTTCAGTTTTATCCTAACGTATTTTTTCCCGATATTAAAATTTATCAAGGTCACAAGAAAAGACGTTTATCAAGGTCACAAGAAAACTTTTTAATTCCAAAAAAAGACTAATCTCTATACTTAATGTTTAAATGTTTAAATATTTTTTTTTAAGGTATTAGCTTTAAAAAGGTTAAATCTGCGTAAATAAAAACTTTGATAAGATTCTTGGATTTATTTAAATAAGCTAGTTTTGTTTTATTTTATTAATGATTAATATATGTAATTTAAATAAGATTATATCAATTTTGAAATGATAAAATAACTAAAAACAGGTTATGTATTATAAAATTTATAGTTATACCTGTATACATATATTTTATTTACCAAAATGTCAAGTTTTTATTATATAATTAACACCTGATGAGTACAAGAATTTTTTATTAAATCGGATCAAATTGATTATTAATTTTTTTACTCTTTTTAACACTCTAATAAAATAATAATCTATAAATATACCTCTTTTCAGATACAATTGATCATGAGTTTTCGTTAAAAAATTAAATAATTCTTATATTCGAAACAAATCAATCTTCTATTCTTTTCTAACAATAAACTGCAATGCAAATTTAAAATTTACATAAATGCAATAATAAAAGAGATAAAGCCAAGAAAACGGAAATTATTTAAATTCAAAGTGACGAAGCATGGTTAAATTTAACTGAAATGAACCATAATAGATAAACCATTAAAAATAAAAGAAAGTTTTCCTTCTTATTACAGTCCAGAAAAGATTTACTTTTACTGTAATTTTTAACTGGGCTATTCACTGATTGACTGTTTAAAATTTAAATCAATTTTCTAATAAAGAATTTCTAACGGAAATTGAAATAAATTATAAATACTGACTATTTGACGCTTTATTTATTATTTAGCTATGGGAATCTGTGTCAAAACCAGTCAAATACAAAACAAATCCAAATAAAAAACTGAAAGTAAAAATCAAAGCAGCTGCTCTGCCCCTAAATAATAGTCCCTTCCCTTGATTTTATTAAAATGCATAACAGCTTCTTATTTTTAACCCCTCAATATTTCAACCCTACGTAAAGTAACACTATTATTCATCATATAAGTCACCGGGGGTTGAAAAAATTCCACTAGAAGTTAAAATTTGGTTCTGATGGGAATTTTTTTTTTAAAATTTCAGTTACAAATACCTACCTGTACAAGAGAATTTATAAGACGATATAAAATCGTTCAAGTCATTTTAAGATAATTTAAATCGAAAACAACTTGTAATGGTTTGACCTTTGATGATCAGACTTGGGTCTTCCCACTTAAAAAAATGAGTGTGTCAAAACACAATAATAAAAGAGAAGCTCCCACGTTCGAAATATATCACTATCCTCTCGTTCCTGAATCTACTCAACCCTAATCAGGAATGGTGAAACACGGGCTAGTGCTTAGTCCTATTATTCCATTAAAATTTTTCCAATAAAATTACTTTTTGCAATTCTGAATTAAAAAGTTAACTTTATAGTTGCCTGTGATAGTGTCAAAATTGATTTTTAACCACAGACCAATGAACACTATTATATTATACTGCAAATGCGACTATAATTATTGCAGGAGATAATTTGTATACGTACGTATTTTGAAAATAAAGCGAATACCACTTTTCTTCTTTCAAAATTTTGCAGTTTCTTCTCCAAAAAGAAAAATTTTATTATCAATATTATATTTTGACAATAATTATTTGAAAGTGTAACTACGGATACGAATCAATTACTATATAACAGAATACTATTGAGGTCGGAACTTAGTCGTAACTGATTGCTTCAATTATACATTTATATGTCTCTATAATATCAAATATAATATGTTCACTGGTCTGTGTTTTTAACTTTAGTGCTATTTTAGAAATTATAGGTGCCGTTCACAATTACCCCAATTCACAATTACCACGGTCAACCCTAAGTAGAAGAAATGACAGAAGAGCCTTTAATTATGAGAAAAAAGTTTGTAAAGTATTTATAGACGGATGTAAGAGCTCCATATGTAGGTATATTATGCACGGTAATTCCCGTAAATAATTATACAAATTAAATCAAATTTATAATATGAACCGATAAACACAGCCCTCACCGTTATGTGTCCGTATTTTATTTTTTTTATTTCATTCAGTTAATTTTTATCAATCAAAATGTATACGTGTATATGCCTACATAGAAGAGAAATAAAAAATGAACCTTCATAAACGAATATCCACATTTCCTGTGTAATACACGTCCCTGAATTCCAAATCAATGATTGCGCGTACTATAGCTACCACGGAGTAATGGAGACACAGCAACTATCTCTATCATGAAATATGCAGTGTGCATTTTTGTGTACCTTAGGCTCGTAGGTAGTCAGTGTCTCAGTGGCACTCACCGAGTGTAGGTCAGTCAAACAATAATGGATTTGATTATAATGTTGGTTGTGTTGGCATTGTCACATCCCCACACATAGCGTTATGGTATCACACATATGTATGCGAGCCCGGTCACGTGACTGCCACCTCTATTTCCGATTACGCACACATACACAGTTTAGCGCGCCAATACAAAGTAAACACCGTGCACGTATATAACATATTTTCTATCTCTTACTGGTTACACTGATTCCAGTAGTGGAGAGATACGTATTGCACCTCTGTCCTCTGTGATAGCTACAACAAAATGTTGACAATATGTTGATTTGTTGTGTAAACATGTTCATTATTCATAGAAAATTATAGTTCATATGTTGAAAGTTGGTCTTCCATTATAAAGACAATGCTGGCGTTCGAGACGAAAATTTTGTTAGCCTAACGGATCTAACGTTAGCTAACGGAGCTTTCACCGTTACAAACCAGAGGGCTCTGATTCAAAAAATTAATACACGTTAAATATTTTTTTCATGGTTTTTCACGGTTCTACCAATGGAATGTTATATTTAAATGAAAAAATTTCTCTGTCTGTCTTTTTTAAATTGCATAATATATGCCTGAGAACGTTTTCTGTGACAGACTTTTTGACGAATCCACAAGCGTTTCGTAGTTAATACTACGAAATGCTAAGAAGTACAAAATACCTAAGAAGGCCAGAATAATCGCTATAGGCAATTGATATTATAGCTGTGTAAGAAAAATTGCCAAAGATTAACCCATTTATGTATTGAATTTTTTTGCGAGACAGTTTGATAATTTAATTAAAACTCAATATCGTACTCAAATCTACTTAAGAAGTGAAAAGTGTCAAACACGTGACAGAAATTTTAAGAAACATAAAAAGATTAATTCATTGTAGTATATTATTGTATATTATACAAACACGGAGTTTATTTTCTTGTGTATTTAAATTTATTTAATGCTAACAGTTGTAATATTGATTTCCCGCCATTCTAGTATTTACTTAACGTATTAATTACTTTACTAATTGAATTAAATGGTTTAAATATTTAATATTTTATTAGATTATGAAACCTTATTATCACGAAAAAAATTTGTATTCGTTTAAACAAAGAACTTATTAAATTAGAATAACATTGTTAAATTGATAATTAAAATGATTAAACGACTATAGTCTACGCAAGCAAAAATTATATTTCAAGGATGTGAAAAGGAGATTATATCATTTTTTTTTGCGAACACTTTACAACAATTTTCTAAAGGAATTTTTTTTTTTACAGAAATGGGTGAATTTCATAGGAGCCCAAGTAAAGTTTGGTGGGGAAACGAGTATTCATCGCCGCTCCCGAATCGTCTCAATCTTCAACAGTGGCGCCAACAAAATGACGAAAAACTATACCACGAAGAAGACGTTGAAGAGGAAACACGAATGTACAAATCATCCCAAATAAATGACGAATTACATCGTGATGAAGCAATCACCAGATTTAATGAACCTGTATCGCCAAAAACTAACAATTCTGTACGAAATCAATCAGAAACAAATTCAACACATAGCGAAAATAACGATTGGTTAAATCGAAAATCATCTGGCAGTCCAAACAGTCATAAAAGTCAAGATTCCGGTTTTTCCGATTCAGAAACATCACCAATTATACCAAATGATAGCCCCACTTACAACTATCAAAAAGAACCCGTGTGCCATAGTGATAATACAATTGAACGGACTCCAAAAACTTTAAATGCCGAAAATTTTTTCAAAGATCCAAATTCATTAAATTATACACCCATAAAAAATTTAAATATTAATTGTAACGAAAAATATTCACCCAAACAGTGCATATCAAGTTTAATTAATGCCGAATCTAATAAAAATCCACAAATTCGAAAATTCCACTCTGTGCCAAATACTCCCGAACAAATACCATCGAAAAATTTTCATTTATTTCGATCACTACAAACATCTCAAATTCAACCATTACTAATTTGTCCAAATCAACAGCAACAAATGGATACCAAAAACTGTCATATAGCTTTAACTCCATCCCAAAAAAATCACTCTTTCAGGCAGGAACCAACAAACAAAATTAACTATCATCGAAATCCTTCGATGTCATCCCCACTATCGGTCAAATCGAAATCAGAAAATTCCAAAGTACGTAATCGTACACGAAGTCGATCCACACCCAGATTATCTCCTCGCACATCACCAAAAGTCAGTCGTAATCTATTCAGCTGTTTACCAACCAATGGAAATTCAGTTGAAGATATCACTAAATTGAATGGTAACAACAACTGGTTACCACAAAAAATTTTAGGAAACGATGAAAATAATGATCTTCCAAACGGTCAAATGACCACCAGTTTTCCATCACCAAATAATAGTCCAAAGCTTTCCCGTACCGCACCAATCCCTCACACAGAACGCCCACACCCGAATCGACTGAACGTAACCGCACCGGCTGGTGACGAATTAAAATACGATCCGAACGAAATATCCTTCGAAGATGATACTCATTCCACGATGAATGGTAACGTTTTCCAAGCCACCGATACAATAAACACCCTCGAAAACATCGAATCACCAATTCATCATTCAACGCCCAAAAATAATGTGTTCAATCAAACGCTCGGAAATCACGGAGGGGGCCTCCAAAAGAAAATCTTCAACAATATCATTGAAAATAAAAAAACTGTCAATAAAAATTTAATTGAAGAAGTCAAAACCACGGCTACACCACCTGTTGCTAAATGGTTAGAAGAATTGTCACGATTGTACGAAGCAGAATGTATGGTGACGCTTCAAAGTAAATCATTGGCGGCGGATTTATCGCGTCAGGTTGCTGAAGCCGCTACGAAAGCTACTGTGATACTAAAATCGCTTCTCAATCATTCAAAAATAATCTATTCCGATTTTTATACTATCCTCAGACAATTGACAAATAATAAAGTAGAACATTTAGGCCCGTTAATCCAAAGTTTGAATGGGAATATAACCGAATTTATTTTAACGTATATTATTAATTGTCAAGCGAATTTTTTAACGAAGACCGAACAACGTGGACGGGATGTTCAAGAAATTCTTCAGCTTTGTGATTTCCTTCGTACAGCCTCTACGTCCGATTGTTCACTTGAAGAATTAGAAGCCAGTGTGCAAAAATTGAAATGTTTATTCAGAGATGTTGAACGTGGAATATTAGCTATACAAATACAGGTTAGTCAGAATACACATTTTTTTGCACAATAGACAATATTCTAGAAACTTTTAACATATTTTTTATACCTTGCACATATAGAAACTTAACAGTGACAATAAAAAAATCTAATTTGTAATTTTTTTGTAAAAAAAATATTTTAAATGATAAAATTTTAAACGCTTGCTAACGTAACGTGGCATGGAAACAAAGGAAACAACCGAAATATATAAGCTATGTAACCCCACGCGCACACGTAGGGTTTTTGTCACCATGACATTTTTGTCACTTCTATCTGTTGTATGTGTTAGAAAGAGAGCTAACTCTATTTTAGCTCTCTTTCTAACACACAAATTAAATAGAAGTGACAAAAAAGTTACAATGACAAAAGTTCTTCGTGTGCACATGGGCTAAGAGTCATTCACTTCGTTCACCATCGTTCATTGACAGATGCATGTTGTTGTATACATTTTTTTTAGGTTATTGCGATTCAATTTTCAGTATTTTTGTTATTCTCTTAAAACGTTTATTAAAAATAAGTTAAGATTTTTATCTTTTTTATAAATTGAAATGTGGTCAACAAAAATTGACGCGTATTTGACCGAATTTTACCGGTCATTTCATGCCAATAATTGTACTGTTCATATTACAGTTAGGAATACTAGCGTCTCTAGTAACAAAGACAAAAAAAAAAAAAAAAATGGTGCCCTTATTATTTACAGAAAGGTCAAGTGCAGTCAGACCACTTAACGCGATGACAGACATGCCGAATTCATAAGGATTTCGTTGTTGGAACAACGAAACCTTAAAAACCTAATATGTTATGTGATCTCACGCGATGCGTGATGTTTGAACTATAGTAAATTATAACAAAATACGCTGCCAATGGGGTGTGGCACACAGCTTCCTCGTACTCGTAAAACATTTTAAAACAGTATTCTACCAAATATATATACCGTGAAATTATATTTTCGCCTTAAAGTTTATAAAGTTGTAACTCAAAATACTTAAAGGCTAAATTATAAAATAATAGCAAAAATATTTTAGAAACTAACCCCCAAAATACCTTAAAAATTTGAGCGAAGTAGAACTAGCAGTAAATAAGATATTGACATTTAATGGGATTTCACGGTAGCACCGTGGATACTATTACTCCGAATGCAGTGAAATTTGTAGGGGACCATCTAGGAAGCAGACCGCATAATTTCCGACATTTTCATAAAAAAGAACTGAATAGTTCAGAAGTTATGCCACTTGGTGCAATTTAGTATATTAATGGAATGACATGGTAGCGGCGTAGCTACCGTTACTGTTACTCCGATTTCGATTAAATTCGTAGGGGACCATCTAGGAACCAAACTGCATAATTTCTGAAAATTTCATTAAAAACAATCGAATAGTACAGAAGTTATGCCACTTGGTGCAAACTGGCGACGCACAGACGGACAGATGGACGGACGAACGGACAGACACTAAATCAAAATTGTTCAGAAAGCTCTAAAATGTAAAATGTGCGTAAAAAATTTTATTTTTGAGGGAAAAAATTTTTTATTTTTCAAAAGTGATCACAATGCTTCCGCTGCTTTAGTAGTCTCGAAAGCAAAATGCACGCATTGTACTGACGGCATAACTTTTAAATTAATAATAATAATAATAATAATAATTTTATTCACGGATAGTTTTCGGGACGAATCCCATACATCCACTTTACAATATTCACACAACTACATATTGCTAGATATTCCAGAAGTTTGCCCAAGCAAAGACGGAATAAAAGAAAAAAAATATATAAAACAAACTAATGTACTAGTTAATATTCTAAAGGTTGATTACATACAAAATATTTTTTCTTTCATTCTATTTTACATCTCTTTCTATTATTCAAAATTATTACAAAAAACAGAATAATAAAACTCAACAAGAATATAATTAAATTATAATTTTTTGATTATATCGAATGATCATTTTCCATATTATACTACGTACAAGTAGAGCAAAGATTATTCATTGAGTATAAAATTTCTCAAAAGTAAACTATTATAAATAAAATTAAATGTATTGATGATATGCGATCTGTCATTAAATTTTAGAAATTCCTTAATTGGTACAAAATTAACACCTTTATCTCTAAGCCAGAAGTCTCTATAATGCTCATATATTGGACACTTTTGAATTATGTGTTCTAATGTTTCATTTTCTCCTAAGTTACAAATACTGCAGCGTACATCGGTTTTTATGATATATTTGAAGCCTTTAAAATTGAAATAGAGATTATTATTTTGATGGAGACGCAATTGGGCAATGACTCTAGTGATTGTAATTGGAATATTCATAAGAAGGTACGATTCTATCTCAGCAGATGATTTTATTTCTTTATACATCGGATTCCTAGCAGAGTTGATTTTTCTTTCTATGTCTTGGTTCAATAGCATATCCCTGTATTCGTTTATCATTAGTTTAATTTGCTTTTTAAATTCTAATGGACTATCAATCATCAACTCTGAAACCCTGTTTATTTTTTCTATACAGTTCTGCACTTGGGCCACCCAATTGTATCTCAATTGAACCTTATTACTGATATCACTCTTTGCTTTTAGAGCCTGAAAACACTTTTTTGCATATCTGTTGTCATCCATCTTTAACAGTCTGTACCAAAAATTGAGAGCATTTTTTATTACTTTAATTTCCAAATTCTCAACACCGCATTCTATAACTTTTAAATTTTCAGCTACTTGTAAATATGATTGAAGAACCAACCACGGAGCTAGCGTTAAGAGGTGCCGTACAAGGCGTAACGTGGGTGTCAACCCAACAAAATCCCGTGGCCAGTACATTTCTGATTCGTTCCGGTGCTCCACGGGCCTTATTGGCCGTTTGTTTGGAAAGTAAAGCAAGTACACTGAGAGCTGCGGCTCTACGAGCTCTGGCAACAATTTGTTCAACTAAGGAAGCTGTCCGTCAAATCGAACAGGCTGGCGGTATTGAAATAATAGCCGATATTCTGTCGGAAGATTCACGACCCGAGCCAGAATTGTCCGAAGCCGTGGCAGTTATTGCACAAATAACCGCCCCATGGATTGAAGACAATCATACAATTGTTGGGCTTAAAGAAAACGCGAAATCACTTATTACTTCATTGACTCGTAAGTAACTGATCTGATTTTTACTGATTTTGGCGAAATTTAGTATTTACTAATTTTCTTTACTCTTTCTTAGGTTTTCTTGAAACTTCTCAATGTTGTCAAAATCTTCTGTTGTGTGCCGCAGCTTTGGCCAATATTTCAAGCATGGAACCTTCAACAGTATGGCCTTTGTTACAGTGTCATACGGCAGAAAAATTGTTAACGGCTGTTCAAAAACGAGGTCCAAATATATCAGTTTTTTTAAAAGTAAGTATATTATTGCACTAGTTGCGATGCTAGGCGTCGTGTATATTGCATTATTTATTTGCAAGTGAAATATGTACACAGATCGGTGTATAAGCACGGATACACATACCAAATATGAATGTAGATAGAATGATGAAGTTGAAAGCAAATTATAGTTTTACGAAGCTGTTCTTATTATTTTTACCAAAAACTAGCCATGGTAGTAGACCCACCAGGAAAAAGAGTTCTGTCGAAACAGTCACATTTTTAAAAGGAATTTCGTAATTTCGCAAAAATAAAAAATTCGCAAGCAAATCACTCGAACTCAATTAATTATTTTAATTCAAATCACTTCCATAAAATTCCATTTTTTAATTTTATGACGTCATCAAGTTCACTAAATTTTTTTAATACCTTAAAAACCACAGATGAGACAGATCAAGCCTACATATAAAAAAGTGTAATCCGAAAGTTGCAATAAGTAGCAATTTACACCACTACTGATTTAGTCTGTTAATGACCGTCGTGGTGTTCACATCATAATAAATATTATATTTTTTAATCAACTCATAAAATTTAAACAGAAAAAATATGAAGTGTGTCGTATTTAAGTGTTAAAATTCTATTGAATAAAAAATTTCTCAAAATAAAGGGATATCTTTCTTAAAATAAATAAATTTATTTTTAATTGTTGACTAGTGGTAACATACGGTGGCCATCATAGTATATGCCGTATATACTATATGTATGCGAACTGCCAAAAAGTGAACTGCATACATCATCATCAATATATCATACTAACACATTGGTATATTCGTGTCCATACATCATGTGTTTTGGTCGTGTGGGTGCTGTGTTACGTCACTCACTCGTTACAGCGGGCACAGTTTGGTAGACAGACATACTAGTTTGACCCCTTGTTAAAAACCGTAAATAAAATCACTATGAAGCGATTAAAAAAATATGATCCCTCCTAATTTAAGAGCTGGATCCACCCCTGATACGCACGTTGCCTGTGTTATTTATGTCAGTACATAAATATTTAACGCTTCTGGTCTCACTTTAAACGCTAACGCTTACGACAGCGATTCTTGAAAAGTGAAGTGAAGTGGTAATGGAATGAAATGAAATAGCTGAGAACACAACCAAAGGAAATATATTTTTATAAGTTGGTAGGTATGTATAAATTATTGTGATAATAGGTACTCCATCCATCGACGAAATTGATTACTAATAAGAGGAGGTATTATCAGTGCTGCCAACTGTAGCTGGTTAAAAATCCCACAGATCTGCTTAAAAAATCCCATTTTTCTACAAAAATCCCATATCTTCCAAAATGTAAAAATGGCTAATTCCCAAATTATGTGCCAACCTATAAATAAAGCTGCCGAATTTTTTTTTTTTTTTTTTTTTTTGATTGATTTAGTATTAAAACAAATAAAAATGACGATAAAAGTTTATGCACATATTTAATTTTCATTAAAAAATATTAAAAAGTTAATTTTTTATTTACAGGAAAGCGCTTTATGTGACGGCACTTTTTACTATTCCTCTTAGAAATTATATTATTTATATAAATATGATAATTAAATTAACTCTTTTAAACAAACTATACGGAAATATTTTTTTGTCTCAAACGCCGGATTTTTTACTGCCAGTGATAGGTACAATAGATAAGGTTACAAAAAAAGAAAAAAATCAAAGATGCCAACATCAAAAGAGTGAACCCTAAGAATTTAGAAAATATAAATTATACTAAACTATGTTGATAAAATTGAACATTATTTAGAATTATACCGTATTTCGGAAAATCTGTCACAGATGGCGGCACCTGTACCAGTGAATATGTACATGTCACAGCATTTTGAGCCGCCATATTGCAGGACGAGTTAACTCGTCTTAATCATTTAAAGAGTTAAATTGTTTTTCTTTCTAGCATTTCCCTTTTGGCCAAATTTAAAAAAAAAGAAAGGAAAATGGGTTGTTTACTTACTAAACGCAATGCTTAATATATTAAATTTTAATATTTTTTAACGAAAATTAAACGTGTCCGAAAATTTTTATCTACTTTTTTACTTGTTTTACTTGCAAATCAATCAAGAAAAAGAGAAAACTTTACGGAATTTCGTTGGCACAAAGTTTGGGGAAATTGCCGCAAAAATTTATTCCAAAATATTTTAATTTTTTTTTAAGTAGTACAAGACCCCAAAAAACTACCCACACCCTTTGTACCGCCTTTGCATCTTAAAATGGATTTTTCAAAATAAAACATTGTAAATAATTGTTAATGGTTTATTGTAACAAAAAAATATATTTATTCTTTGTTAAGGATAAGTTAGACTAGGTCATATTATATCAAAAAATCCCACAAATTAGACTATTTATCCCTCCATCCCACGAAACCTCAAAAAAACCCGTGAATCGGGATAAATCCCTCGAGTTGGCAACACTGGGCATTATTTATGGTACACAGTTTTCATTTCCTGTTACATACATATTTTAAACAGCGAAATCAAACGGGAGGAGGAGAATGCAAGATCGAGCTGAATCCGGTGGAGGAATTTTAAAATTAATTAAAGAAAAACTAAATAAAATTACTAAATAAACAAAAACAAACGCTACTACTACAAAATAAGGTTATGTCGAAATTTTATTTCTACTATTAACTACTATTAAAAAGGAAAATATATAATTTAAATAAAAAAACTTAATAGAAGGTAAAAAAATAATTAAAATACAAGAAAAAAAGTAAAAAATTAAAACAGTTAATATAAAGCACAGCTAGCTATTCAAAAATCACAACGAACGCAAACGGGATGGACGAAAGATGGCAATAAAATGATGAATGTTTGTAAATTTTATTTTTTAAATTCCACGTAATATGTAATCGGAAATGAAGACTGTGTACCGTACCTAATACCTCCTCTTATTAGTAATCAATTTCGTCGATAGAGTACCCATTATCACAATAATGTATACCTACCAACTTATAAAAATATATTTCCTTTGATTCTGTTCTCAGCTATTTCATTTCATTCCATTCCACTTCACTTCACTTTTCAAGAATCGCTGTCTACTTTTCATTCAACAAGTGACAGTAAGCGCGTAAAAAAAAAATACAAAAAAATATTTTTGTTTCAGGAACAAGTTGCTACACTCTTGGCAAATATGTCTGCCGCTAACGAATCCCGACTACAATTGGGTGAAGCCAAAGCTGTGGTGGCACTTCTTTGTTTCTTACAAGTTCCTCATTTTATTTTCACCGAATCAAAGAGTTCAGAACAAGCGGCCGCGTTACGGCTACAACAAAAAGCGGCGGTGGCTCTTTCCAGATTATGTAATGAAAGAAGTATTTCAAAACAGGTGGTCGAGCTCGGCGGAGTAAACCAATTGGTTCGATTATGCAAGGAAAAGAAGGAGAGAAGTCACAGTAGTGCAGTCTTAGTCGCTTGTTTGGTATGTTTTTAAATTGTTCACATCAAAAATTCAAGTACAAATTCAATAATTATATTTTATTTATAGGCTGCATTACGAAAAATTGTTTCAAATTGTGGGAACCACGTGATAGACGAAGAAGATGCCATGGAATTAGTTGAACCACGTCTTCTAGACTCATTTTTGACATATTCATCTCAGAATGAAAGTTATGTTTAAATATTTTAAAATATCAGTATTTAAAAAAATTTATAGAGAAGCTGCATGATCTTCGAATTACGCCACTAGCATACATGGTGGCTATATTTAGCATTTTTTAAATGAAAGAGTTTAATGTTAGTAGGCTGTTTTGAACTTAAAAATTTGTCATATTTTTATGCAAAATGTCAAATAACAAAAATACAATTATTATAAAAAGCGGTTTTCGAGATGCCCAAGTTGCTGATTTATGTGATTCTTGTTACAAAAAAAAAAAAAAAAAAAAAAAAAAAAAAAAAAAAAAAAAAAAAAAAACGTGTCAAAATGGTCATGTATATATGACATTCAAGAAATAACCGGTGTACCAAGTGTCACAACAGCCAAAGTTTTGCGACAAACAAATATAAAACTTCAATGTAATACAACTATTAAAGTAAGTGGCTAATTATGCATTTTTTTTTAAAAATATTTAATTTAAAATTTTAATAATAAATAAATATTTATCTGAGCGGTTACAATGTTGCATTGGACGCAGTCAATTTATCTGTTGTATATAAAACAACAACAATAACTTGTAAAAAACTTATAAATTGACCTATAGAGGCGTCGCTAGTGGCAATTCAGGTTCTCTATACTTACTTTATTTAATATTTATATATTAAAATTATAAATATTAAAAAGTAATAAGTAATACAAAAGTATAAACTTGTTAATGAGTTTATTTCAAAAGCTTTGGTTACAAACCATTTGCACTCACGTGCTCACACGTGTACTTATAAAATTATTGAAAAAGGCGCCACTAGTCTTTATGCAGCTTCTCTATATTTTTTATAAGTATTTTTTGACTATTAATAATTCAAAAAGTAATCGGATTCTGCTACTTGATTTAACTCTTTAATAATAATCCACCATAACCATTAAAAGCTAACATGTAAAAAAATTAAAACATATGATAGCTTTTAAGGGTTGATAATAACTTATTGTTAGCGTCAAAATACTCAAAATTAATAATCAATCGTGGAAAATCCCAAAAAACACTGACAACTGTCCACTATTTGCTGGGTGCGATCTACATGGTAGGGAGAACACGAGATCGATCGTAGTGTACGACGTGATCAAAAAGGGAATTTAGGGAGGAAAAATTTTCGTCTGTCACTGTCAAACGTGTAAAAGATTAGTTACTTTTTTAGCAACAAGTCACTAACTACAAATTTAAAAAACACTGCATTATTACTAAACCACGTTAAAATAATACCATAACTCATTATCATAATTCCCAAAAAATAAATTGTTTAAAAATTTTATTTAAATTATACCCATAGAGAAGTATACCGATTCCCATTTTAGTTGTTGTCGCTAGTTGACACTGCTATCGCCATAGAACACGCTATCGCACACTTAGCGAATACACCATTTTGATAAAAAAAAAGATAGTAGACACCCATCTTTTTTTATGTATAAATACAAAAGATGATCAAGGTCAATTGTTTGTTTAAGGCCCAGTATTATAGGGGACGACTAAATCAACGAATAACTATTCTACGAATAAAAATATGTAGTTGTGAACAAAAATATTGGTTCAGTATTATAAACGTATCTCATGATTAAATTATTTAGTAATAGATACATATGTTGCAAATATGTTTTAATTTCCATATATATATAATATAAAAATTAATTCTGTACCTCTAATTTGTATTACAACGTTTATAAAACCTGTTTAATATTATGTATAAATATAACATAAATAATGTTTGTAAAAATCTTTCAGAACTGTCAAATTAATCTCCGAATAAAATTTAGTCGGTAGATTTTCTGTCAACTAAAATTTAGTTGCCTACTTAATTTATTTCAGTTTTATAATACTGACATCTGTGAATAAAATTAATTTAGTTCACAAATTTAGTTAATTGTTTTTTATAATACTGGCCCTTAAACAAAATTCACAAATTTAGTTAGTTGTCTTTTATAATACCGGCCCTAAGAATATTAGAGAGTTGAATCAAAAATTAAAATTTTTGGATAAATGATCAAAGTTCTGATAATTTGATGTAATTTTGTAATAATATTCACACAAAACATGTGTTTACTACAAAATTAATTGTAAAAATTATATATTTTTAATAATTATAATTCTTAAAAAATGTAATTATAGTTATTAAAACATTAATTACTAGTGTGATAACAAAAAACAAAAAAAAGGCAATTAAAAATATCTCAGTTTTTTTTAAACGAAAATTGAGAAATTTTTGATTAACAGAACTGTATGTAATTTATTTTGTAACGTAAAAAAATGTTGTAAATGTATTTGTTGTAAAATAAAAAATTATAAATTTGTTTTATGTAATAAATAAATTTTATTTATAAAAATATATTTTATTTTTATACGTATATTTACATTAAAACCTTAGTAATAATTAACTTTTAAAAAATACAATATATTCAATTAAGTGTGCATTTTAACATTCTTCGAATGAAAAATATCAACCGTTGTTTCATAACATCGACGAAAATCTAAGTCATTAACGCCTAGCACAAAACGATTTTCCGGAGCTTTGAAATAGTCTAAACCTCGACCAATTTTAATGATCCATCCAGAACTTAAGCTACAAATAATTCAGTTAAAATAAGAAAGAATATTTCCTATATCTTGAATCAGGTATCAGGAAGTTTTATCAAGGGAAAATAAAAATATAGAAAACCGTAACTTGCATGCCTACAATTTTCTTTTTTCTAAATTTTGTAAAATTTAATAAATTTTTAGTTTATGATCTACCAGCGATTTACTTTTTTTACTTAGCTTAAGGGGGTATTTAAGTCTAGAGGCTCGATTTTGAGGTGATTGATTTTACGGGCGTATTAATAAAAATTAAAAAAAAAATAAACAGTAAACAGGTGATCTGAAACATAAAATTTTAATTAATCCTTAATAAACAAGGATGTAGAATTAGTTAGACGTAGCCGATCTGAAAAAATTAATTTTTCACAAAATGGCGTCCATTTAAAAAAAATCATTTTTTCGCCTCCTTTGAAAATTTTTTAAAAATAGAAAAAAAAATCCAAAAACCCCTACGTCGGACCAATTTTGATAATATTAAGAAGGTCTGTACCAAATTTCAAGTAACTCGGTGCATTAGAACTTGAGATATCATGTCAACTGTATCGAAAAAAGTAGTTTCGAGTAGTTTATATTAAAAATTTGAATTTAACACTGAAAAAATGCACAGTACACAGGAAAAAATAACCATAACTCCGAAAATAATTCGAATTTCCGTAAATCCTTTTAGAGGCTTATTCTTAAAGGTCTCAACTTTGAATATATGAAAAAAAAAAAAAGAAAAATCGATGATTTTTTCGAATTTCTAGATTAGAATACCCCCTTAAGGAGATGTGATAAGCTTTATCTTTTTTTTGCAGTACGAACTCGACTAAGTTCGGTTATAATCGGTTACTTACCAAGTTTAATTTTTAAAAACTGGAAACTTTGTTTAAAAATTAACGGAAATTAATATTGTAACTTACGTTATTTGACGATCGTGTAACGATTCCGAAAAAGTATGATGAAAAACTATATTAAAATTTGTGTGAAGATCTTTCCCTAACAAATGAAACCATTCAATTTGTTCTTTATTATTTGGATCTTCGGTTGTAATCAACGTAATTTTCTTTAAATTTTTACACTTTTTCACGGCTAATTCACAAAATCGGAGAAAATTTTGACACTAAAATAATATTTTTGAATGAAAATTTTAATTTTTTTTTAAAAATACTCGTATATATGACTACCTGATGAAAGCTTCGAATATATGGATCTTCAACTTTAATTGTGTCGACTAAATCATCCAAAAATCGACCAAAAACTCTTTCGTAACTATATCCAGTGGCATTATTTTCAATTTGTACTTGTTCATGAAATTTTCCAGTATCTTTTAAAAGTTGAACGCGTCTCTTTAAATTTTCCGCATGACTCATGTAAGATTCGATTTTTTCGCGCAAATAAGTTTTTTTATCACCTTCCGACACTGAAACATATCTTAATTAATATTTAAAAGTATAAATCATATAAATAATGTTAAAATTACCTTTTAGCACGTTTAATAATAATTGAATTCCTTCTTGATAACATACCAAGGATTCGGTCAGTTTTTGCTCTTTTTCAAGAACAACCGCCCTTTGTAAAATACTAGACGCAGCGTTATCTAAATTCATTTTTTATTTACATCGTTTATGTATAATTTTTTTTAGGATTTTCCTAATCTTAGGAATGAAAAATAATCAGAATTTTATGATCACAAAAAGGTTTATTAGAATTACACAATTTACAAAATAAAATAGCAATACAAAAATAAAAAATTAAGAACTCCTAGAGCGAGTACTCAAAAACTTCCAAAACATTGAAATTTCCCGCTAAATTTCATTCGAGAAATATAGATGTCTCTAGTTAAATAGATGACGTTTAATAGGCGTCTTTCGTGACCAAGTATAATTCATTGTGATAACAATTTATTAAAAAATAATCGTAAAATTCATTTGAGAATGTAAGTATTGATTAAATTTCCATTTTATCAATTATTGCCACAATGAAAAATTTTAATTTAACAAATCGAATTCGTACGCTTTAACACTTCCGTTCTCAATAACAGGAACAGGAAGCCTAGGAGAAGATGGCGATTTATTTATTGAACATCCTGCCCTGTGCAGAATTGTTTGTTTATATTTAAATTGTCAATAAAGTATTGTCAGTTTTATTTAAGATGGAAATGAAATAATTCAATACGAATTTGATAATTTGTTAAATATTCAAACATAACCTAAACATATTTCAACCAATATTTGATTATTCACGTTTAAAACGCAACAGTTTTTTGCACGTCTCGTATAAAAATGTATATTTTGATCAATTGTTATTCTCCAGGTCAATATGAACGATATATTGTTGAACAGAATGCAAACAGTGTCATCGGATATGATTTTACCAGATGGTGTTCTTGGATTCGACGCTACTACTTTCATTCCAGTAAGTTGATTCATAATCAAAATTTTGCTAAAGAAATCTAGATTTACATCCCAAAATTTGTTTGAACAAGTGTCTCTTGGGTTAAATATCATTTCATAAATTTTGGGACAAAGTTGCACCTAGTGCGTTCAGGCTTTTATGTATATTACATGTAAAATCTAATTTTGTTTTTCGAAAATTCTAGGTAGAATTGGGTGAATCTATTCATTTTACACCAGCTGCTAAGTATGATAAAATTATTCCAGTGAGTAAATTTTTAATTTTAATTTCTTGAAAGCATAAATATTTTTTTTAAAAACTCACGTTTTTGGCGGTTTTTTCTTTTATTTTTTACTACCGTTTGTCTGAATTACCCTGCAACATATCTGTGGTGGGTAGATAGAAGGGAATTGCTTGTAAATATTGTAGAAACTATTGTATTTACAAAATTTTAAGTAAAAAATCGTGACAAAAATGTTTTTTTAATTGGGAAATGTTTTCTCTTTTCCCTTCACTCGTGTATCATAGATAGGTAGTTTATCAGAAAGATAAATATCATATCAGTTTGTGAGACAGAGATAAAATATGTACAAGTTGTTTGAAATTATAGTAATGAATAAGTAATAGCTCTGTTTCTTCCTTTTTTGATTATCTTTTTTCTACCTATTTATAATTTCTCTACAGCTCTACCTGTCTTTTCCATTTAAATATAATTTTTTTTTGTAGATAAGCAACACAAAAGTCCTCACAAATAGACCGCATGCCGTTCCTGTGATGGAACTAGGCAAACGGTTGCTCCAATATTCGCGAGATGGAAACACTGAAGCGGTTCGAGAGTTGATGGGGAAAGGTGCCCCATTTAGTACCGACTGGGTACGTTTTATTACTCAAAATTTATCAGTTCGACTAAAAAAAATTTAATTTTTGACGATTCATAGCTAGGAACATCACCATTACATTTTGCGGCACAGGGGAATCATGTAAAAACGTGCGAGGTGCTATTACGTGCCGGAATCAGTAAGGATGCACGAACGAAGGTGGAAAGAACACCACTTCATATGGCCGCGTACGAAGGCCACGCGGAAGTAGTTGAATTATTATTGAAAAATGGAGCTGAAGTTAACGCCAAAGATATGGTAGGGTAAAAGCCCCTATACTCGAACACGATTCTATACTCGAACAGTTTTGATATTTTATATATTAAGGAAGTTATTTCTGAAAAAAAACCGATAAATATCAAAACTGTTCGAGTATTGAATCGCGTTCAAGTATAGGGGCTTTTACGTTATAGTTACTCAAACATTTTAATAAAAACATACGCAAATTTCAATGGCGCAAATTGCCGGTATTACAGGTTCCTATTTGCAATTTATACCATTGAAGTTTACGTAATTTTTTTACATAATATATCGTTACTTTTCTGTCTTAATCTCGTATCTCAAACAATACAGTTTTCAGGATACACAAAAAACATTAAAAATACTTTATTTTCATCACTATGAATTTAAAATTTATGTATGTTATAGTCGGCACTATCGATAGTTCTCGATAGTCAATCGTGAAATTATCGATAGTTTTTGCTAGTCAAGTTTTTGTTGCCAAAATCATATTTTATAGAACTTTTAAATTAATACAATGGAACAATTGGTTATCTAGATTATGTTTATCTGAAATCCCACTTTTTCGAACTTACGAGTACTATACCTCCTGAGAAAATTTAATATTTTTAACAAACATTTTATTGAAAAAGATTTCTTGAACTTTTGTTTTAAAAAAATTAATTAAGAATGCTTTCTTGCGGGTTTTATTTATATGCTGTTTTTATATCTCTGGCTATAATTTCGACGAAATTTTTATTATCTTTAGTATTTATAAGTAAACGAAATGACTGAAAAAAACTATCGATAGTAAAAAAAAAAAATATCGATAGTTTTCGATAGTGAAAACTATCGATAGTTATCGATAGTGCTATCGATAGTTCTCCACTACTAGTATGTTACACTTTTTGATGTTTGCTACCTATGTGGAGATGAAGCAGACATTTAAATATTTTAAGTTACAAGCTTCCGTTGTTTTTAATAAATACGAGATTACAATCCACTTTTTTTTGTAAAGAATTATCAAGATAGGAGGCTATGAAACAAGTACACAATGATTTAAATCCAAGGTCGGTAATAGTATTTTACAATATAAGTTGGGGAAGTTGCTTTTACTGATTGAGAAAATGTTGCGAAAACGAGATCCCCAGGGTCGAGTTTTTGCAGTTTTCGAGATCAGTAAAGGCACTTAACGCATCGTGTATTGTATAATATTTTTTGCACGATCGATTTAAAAAAAATTAAAGAATAAAAATATAGTAAATAAAAAATAAAATTCGGATAATATAGGTGAAATTTATATTTCTATGTTATCACATAGAATGCCATGAATAAATATTATAAATTTTTATAGCAACTATACGAATCTTTGTAGTGAAAATTGACAACTATATTTGTAAATAAAAAAACTAAATGTCAATATTAGTTGGCGTGAATATTTTTTTGAATTTTCTATTAAAAAAAATTAGGGAAAAAAGTTTGTTAAAAATATTAGTGAGAATAATGAAATTGATGAAGAATTTTGATTTTCGCTGCAAATTTATTCTCGTAAAATGAAAGGAAGATTAAGAAAACCACAGAAAATTTTAATGACTGAGCAACCTTTTGAAATGTCAATAAAATATGAAGACTAATGGCAACAATAATAATAATAATGTGCAAACTAGTGAAAATTTTCATATTAATCGACTAATTTTCCTAATTGTTCACGTTGTACTTTCAATATAAATAAATAATTACAATCATTTTTGAGCTAATTTCACTTACCGCACTCCTATTCACTTATCAGGCACGTATTTTACTTACCGCATTGTTATTTTTTAGATGTACATAGAGCCGATAATAAAATGGTGAATATAAACATACAGCGCTGGCGAACTCTAGTGTCAGATAATTAAATACGAGATATGTCGAAAAAAACGTTACCATTTTAAAAAAATAATTTTATATAGAAACTCGTATTATGTTTTGTCAGAAAACTAAATTTAGTTCATGTCATATGAGATTACATTTAATTGAATAATTATTTTTCCATTAACTATTTCGCAATATTTCTTACAAGGAAAGGTATCCAACTGTATCAAAAATTTTTGAAATTTTGGTGGATTGTAGATCTCATTAAAACTAATCACGAGCCATATTTCGTTCGTGCCCATAAGCAGTTTAAGAGGGTGAAACTCACCCCTGCAAACTAGAGTTTTTTTTTTCAATTTTCTTAAATATCTTGGAAATGGTAAGAGCTTTGGTAGGGAAACTATATATATATATGTAAATGGCAGTTTAAGATCTTTATTATGATACCAAAATTAAAGTTATAAAATCATTGGGATTTCATCCCCCACCACCAACCCCTAATTTTATCATGTATTTTCTGGTAAAAGAGGAGACTGTTATGTGTAAATAAAAGAATTTTTAATTAATATATTTTATATCACACCAGTTTATTTCTTGTTGCATAAATACACCCTTTGCTAATATTAACTTGGGAAAAATTTTAACTTTTTGATTTAATAATGAGTAAAAATATGGTCAAAGAATCTCGTATTTTAGCAATGAATTGTTACAAACTTACAATATATTTTAAAATACATAATTTAGAAAGAAATAATACACTGCAGCCCCCTCCCCCCATCATGTTTGACTGATATCTATACAAATCTTATTTACTTATTTATTTATTTTTATTTATCTATACAATTGTCAATATTTTAACCACTAGATCTTTATGGATATCGACTCTGGAAACAATTCATCAGATTATTTTTGGATAATGTAATTCTAAATGAGTATATGATGTTGATTTACATCGCCGTAACAATATTCTACAACTTCAGTCTCTAGCTCACAACCAGTTTTCGTCGCCTGGTTTTCAAAATTTGTTCAAGTATGAATGGTAAAAAAGTGGACATATTGGCCAACGACCAGAAAGTTTTGAAAATTCTGTAACATATTGTTTTTTCAAAGAAGAAAGAGAAGCGTCAAAGTATAGTGTATGTGGTAAACCGGCTTTTATAAGATATGCTTGATGTGGGCAATATTTTTGTTTTGAACATTTTTATGAACAATATCATTATTGTGTAGATTACAAACCTGAAAACACAACTGTATAGATAAATAAAAACAAATAAATAAGTAAATAAGATTTGTATAGATATCAGTAAAGTTAGGGGGGGCAGTGTATTTTCTTTTTCAAAATTATGCATTTTAAAGTATATCATAAGTTTGTAAAAATTCATTACTAAAATACGAGATTCTTTGACCATATTTTTGCTCATTATTAAATCAAAAAGTTAAACTTTTTCCCCAGTTAATATTAGCAAAGGGTGTATTTATGCAACAAGAAATAAACTGGTGTGATATAAAATATATTAATTAAAAATTCTTTTATTTACACATAACAGTCTCCTTTTTTACCAAAATATACATGATAAAATTAGGGTTTGGAGGTAGGGGATGAAACCCCAATGATTTTATAACTTTAATTTTTTTTTTTTATATTAGGATCTTTAATAAAGATCCTAAAGTGCTATTTACAAATATATATAGTTTCCCTACCAAAGCTCTTATCATTTCCAAGATATTTAAGAAAATTGAAAAAAACTCTGATTTTAAGGGGTGAGTTTCATTACCTTAAACCGCTTATGGGCACGAACGAAATATGGCTCGTGATTAGTTTTAATAAGATCTACAATCCACCGAAGTTTCAAAAATTTTTGAGAGATACAGTTGGATACCTTTCTTTGTTAGTGCATCATATGGGGGAGTAAATTATGTACATGTATGGCTATCTAACTCAAAACAGCCAAAAAACCACATACGAAATTGAAATAGAAAGGCGGCGATATATCATTTCTCTAATTCTTACGTTCTTAATTACAGTTAAAAATGACACCGTTACATTGGGCCGTACAAAATGAACATGAGGAATGTATAAAACTTCTAATAAATTATGGCGCGGCAGTAGACGTGGTAAATAAATTCGATAAAACACCACTCTCGATGGCGATCGAACAAGATCGAATGGATTTAGCACAATTATTACAGATTGCAATGAAATTGATGGCTGAAAGGCTTCAAAATTTAGAAATACAACGTGCCACATTAGCCGCAACGCAAAGTTTAACCGAAGAGTTAATAAATGTTAACGAAACGCCCCCACAACAAGCGAAAGGTAACTAAATAATTGTTAACGCTGTAGCGACACGAATTCCCCGGTACAACGCCCTCAAGTTCATTAGGTTTAAACCAAACCAACCTAAAAATAAAACTGAAATACAGAAAAAGCCAAGATCCAAACCGGACAACATTTAAATAACTAAAAAAATGCGGCCTGCTGCCATTTTTTTAAAAATATTTTATGCATAAATCGAGATTACAACTTCGTATCTTAGAAAAATAATAGGAAGTTCATGTACAAAATTAGTTTTAATAATAATTTATTTTTTAATTATAAAATAATGTAATACTTGAGTTATGCAAGATAGTAATTGTAAATTACTCTGAGATACGAGGTTGCAGCAAAAAGCCATACATAACTACTAAAATTCTTCATTCAAGACTTTATTATCGTCGTAGATTAACCAATTCACAAATTCTAGATCCAAATCGTCCAGAAATACGCGATGTGAAATTTTGGGCCAATTCGTATCCGCGTAAGCGGAAGCGGCTTGTGCTCAAGTGCAAGCAGTATGTGCTTGAAAACAAGCACATACTGCTTGCACTTGAACTCAAGCCACTTCCGCTTACGTCGATACGAATTGGCCCTTTGTTTTATTCTATGCAGTAATTTTGAATTCTTTATTGTGTTATAGATCCATTGAAAGATGACACTAGTAGTACTAAAGTTTCAACGGTGCAGGAATCTTCGAATGTAGAACAGAATAGTCAAACAAATAGAACATTTAAAATACTAGAAAATCCCAGTCCCTCATTGACATCTAGTGAAACTAATGTCAATAACGTCACAATTACACCAACGATAGTTCAATCAGGTAAGATTAGCAAGGATAAGGGTGTCTACACAATCAATGAAATAAGGAATAAGAAGAATGCCATCTAGTGACGTTGAGTGGAACTTTCACGTAACTGCTCATAGATATAAATATGTAGGTACTTTTGTACGTCAAAATTTGTGATTTTTTTCACTTTAGTGACAAAAAAAGTCATCACGAAAATGGCTGGCATTTTTTCATGAATTTTGATGTACAAAAATACCTAAATACATATACTTATGGGCAGTTATGTTAAAGTTCCATTCAACGTCACTAGATGGCATACTTCTTATTCCTTATTTCATTGATTGTGTATGACCCATAACGGGTTGAATTAACGAAAGGAAGTAGTTTTGCAGTAGCTTAGCACTTATATTTACAAAATGTTGTTTTAAAACGTCACCAACAGATGTCACTACTAGGCTGTTGTAAATGCTACAAAGCTGCTTCTTTCCGTAAATTCATCAAAATATTTTTATTTAATTATTTGTAATTTTTTCAGGAAAAGAATCAAGTACAAACAATGAATCATCGAAACCTGACAATAATTCAAATTTTCCCAGTAAACCACCGACAACGCTAAAACTCAAAGGTCGTAAATTAATCACATTAAGAAGCGATCAGTTTTTCGCCTTAACCGGTGGTAAATATCAACACGTGTTCAAAAAATTGAATGGCAACAACACCGGTCTCAACACCTCCGAGATTTCCATAAAACCATTAAAACGTATTGTAATGACTAAGAATAAAATCACCGTGTCACCGAAAGCTGTCCAATTGCACCAAGTGAAATTAAATATGGCGAAAATAGAAAATTTAACGAAACAGTTGAATGAGGCGCGACGAATAGCGGAAGAATACAAACAGAAATATAAACAGAAAGAGAAAGAGATTGAGGAGTATGAGAGACAGTTAAAATTGTTGAAAGTTTTATAATTATTTTTCATAAAATGAATGACTGATGTTAATATATTTGAAATTTGACAATTATTGCAATGGTTAAATTGATAAAAGAAATAATTTTTTACTTTGATAATAATAATAAAAAAAAATAATTATGAAAAATGAAAAATTCTTTTCCACTATTTTCTTTTTTGTTGTAAATAAAAATGTTATTTAAATTTAATTTTTCTTTTATTTTTGTTATTAAAAATTTAAAATGACATTTCCTACAGCACGAAAATGTACTTCGAAATCTGTAAGGTCCACAAGACGGTTTGACAGCAGAAGTTTGGGAAATCGAATTGGACGTGGTCTCACAATAGTTCTTCCATTCATCACTAGATGGCTAAATTTAACAAACTAAAGAAACGTTAGCACTGTCCTTGCTGACAGAAAATTCAGGAAGTGTGCGTTAGCCACACATTAAGTCAGGATTTCATAGTTCAGTAACTAGAGTTTTCCACAATTCCCGGGGTAAAATATTTTTTACTTAAGGGGAAGTTTACTCGAGAGTCCTTAAAAATTATGTATTTTTCTAGAATTTTTTTCTCAAGAACGGAAGTAAATATCAATTTCAAATTTTGTACACATATTTTAAGTATTAAACTACACAAAAAAATTTTTCAAGGAAAAATATAAAAAAGTGTCCATTTTATAGATACTGCAGTGTGATCCGAAAATCCAATGTCTTGTTGGTGGACATCCTAGCGCCGGTAATAAACCACCGAAATCCAAAAACAAAAAAGATTTATAAAATATATGAAGAGTACCGACACCTCTACCTATAATATCAATAAATTGCTGAAAGAAAAAAAATGGCGGATGTTTGAACTTTTGATTACGATTTTTGTCTTATTTTTCGCTCTTTAAAGTAAATTTAAAAATAAAAAAATATTGAAAGTGCATCGAACTTAGGTAGAAGTGCCGAAGAATTGAATTATCTTTAAAATAAAAAATTAAAAAAAAGGATCCATCGAATAGTTTTGAGTTATCGTGTCCACCAGTTCCAAAAATGTAGTTCCGAGATATTACAAAATATATATAAACGTATTTTCAAAATTTTATATTTAATACTTATTATTGCGTGAACTACGTTATTTGAATTTTTTTTTATAGAAAGCTGGATTCGGTTAATGTGCAAGAATCTTGTTTTTAAATTATTTTCAATAAAATCACTTTGGGAACATATTCTGCACATAATTTGCTATCAATTTCGGCAAAAAAAATCGATTTTTTTTTTTTTATCAAATCTCAAGTAAACCTTCCCTTAAATTACTTTCAGCAAAATCACTTTGGGAACATATTCTACACATAATTTGCTATCAATTTCGGCAAAAAAAAATCGATTTTTTTTTAACGACTCTAAAGTAAACCTCCCCTTAATATGAATATCTGAACCGTTTATTTTCTATATGAGTTTAAAAAATCAATAATAGTCTTTTTAGAACGATACTGTCTATTAAATTGCGAAAGGTCCGACACCGATTATTTAAAAGTAATCAAGTACGAGTAGACCACCTAATACGATGACAGTAATAACGAATTCATAAGCATTTTGTTGTTGTAATACGACATCCTGAAAGTAGCAATGACATTCAAAAAAAATATTGGGAATAGTAAAATTTAGATACGCGTAGGGATGCAATATCGTTCATAAAAAACATCGATGTTTTCAAAAGTGAAACATCGATATCGGAAACACCGATGTTTCTGAACATATTACCTGGGCGATCGAGCACTATTCTGAAACACGGAAAAATCGCATTTTCTCAGAAATTAGACCTCTAGCTAGATCGATTTTTTTTTTCGCTACTTAACAGTAAACCCCAAATTGTAGCCTAATATTATAAAAATTGTTGGAGCAGATTTGAGAATACGATTACACCAATACCTCGCTTTGCGTCGTTTCGTTTTGCGTTTTTTCGAAGTTGCGTCGCTGCTGAATTAGTACTAATTTTCACTGTGCGTCGTTAGATTTTCGAAGTTACGTTGTTTTCGGTTCGAGTCTTTAATTTTTGCTATAGAAAATCATAATTCACTTTGCGTCGTTTCAATTCGTGTCGTGTTTCTTTGGAACGTAACCACGACGCAAATTGAGGTATTGGTGTATAAAAAAATAACTACTTTTAAAATATTGTTGGATTATTAGTAATAGGATAAACTATATGGTAAAATTTTTTTGTCTCAAAATGCCGGACTTTTTACAGCCAAGTGATAGTACAATAGATAAAGGCTACAATAAAAGAAAAAGAAAAAAATCAAAGATCCCAACATTAAAATAAGTGAACCCTAGGAATTTACAAAAAATAAATTATACATACTAAACTATGTTGATATAAAATTGAACATTATTTAGAATTATACCGTATTGTCACAGATGGCGGCACCTGTACCAGTGAATATATACATATAACAGCATTTTGAGCCGCCATATTGCAGGAAGAGTTAACTCGTCTTAATCATTTAAAGAGTTAAGCAGATTGAAATTCTACTTTAACTAAGACTAAATCAATTTTATTAAGTAACAGATGGCGCTATGATAAAACATTGTTCATGTTTATGAATGATACATCGATGTTTTAAAATATCGATGTATCGTTTGCATCCCCAGATACGCGACCCAGTGATTCAGATATAAACTGACATATTTTTTGATTGCCATTTTTATTTTTTCATAAACTGTCAGTAGGCTAAATATGATCCATTCCAGTTAAATTTAACCATGATTCATCACTTATAAATTTAAATAATTTCCGTTTTTTTGGCTTTATCTGTTTCATTATTGCATTTACGTAAATTTTAAATTTGCAGTTTGTTTTTAGAAAAGAAGATTGATTTGTTTCGAATATAAGAAGTATTAATTTTTAAACGGTAACTCATGATCATGTCCCTGCCACTTGTTTTCAAGGACGGACCTTTTCATGTCACAGTTTGCTACGTTTGCTACGTGGCGCTAATGGTATAGGGGGTAAACTAAATAGAGTTGGGACACGTGAGCATTTTTCATCAAATAGATGTCAAAATTAATTACCATATGATTGAGCACAAAAGTATCGTCACCAGGTTCTGTGTTAACGAAGAATTAAAATTTTTTAATTTAATTAATCTTTCTAGGTTGAATTAAAGTATTTTTTAAATATTTAATTTATTTCCAATTTATTTTAGATGAAAAAGAGCGAACTATTAAACCTCATGTCTCGTCACTAATTTTATCCCCTAGTAAATCAACGCCATCTGGTATATTAGTTACAGCGACGTCAGAAAACGGTCCATTTTTTTATAATGGACTAAATGGAGAGTGACAGGGACATGCTCATGATCAATTGTTAGGTACCGGGTTTCCTCGGACGGGTCAGGACCGTACTTATTTCAATAAAATTTTGCAACTAAATTACATTAAATTATGCACATTTGAATGAATATAATTGGTCAAAAATTACATTTTTCACCATTTAGAATACTAACAGCATTTTTTATTTGACGAAAGTACGAAAATTCAAAAAATCGGGAAAAATTTTTGTAAAATATATTGAAAAGTTGTTGAATATTTAGACGGTCCACTATAAGTGCTAAGACGTACGTATTTACTAAGATTTTTACTATTGAAAACAAATTTTTAACGAGCAACTATACTTCTATCTCTCAAAATTGAAAACAAAAAAGATGAATTTATTTAATTTAAATGACGTCACATAAATCACATACATAATATAAACAAAAATACTTTTGATAGTCAATTAAAATTACAGTGGCACTTTTCAATTGTGCAGGTAATAAATAAAAGAAAAAAAAGAATGTTTAGATAAAATACGTATAAATAATATTTTGATACACATATGTATGTGTGTGTATGTAACTTGTGTACGTTGTTTTTATGAAAATATTTTGAACTTTTAGTCACACTGAGTGCAATATGTATATCTGCATATGCTAAAGACGAAACTGTCTGATCCGAAAGAAATCCGATACCTGTCAATTGTATTTGAAATGAGGTTATTTGATTTTTTAATACTGGCAGAGAACACAGACGTATACGTCTTTTTTCTCTGATACTGGTTTGCCTTTTGCAAACTCATGAAAACTCACGATGAACATTTTATTGAACTTATCCCCATAAATTAAGCGAACTGAACCTTCTTAGGTGTCTCGGTTAATATAAATTAAAGAGAAAATTTTACCATAGTTTATTTTACGATATTTAAATTTATTTTAAATTAAATACAATTTAAAAAAAAAATACAAATATTTGTAGCACATAATTACGTTTTAATTTCCCACATAATTTATAAATCACTTAAATCAACCGCATCCATTTCGGGTGCTAATTCTTCCACTTTCGGTGGCGGTGTCTCCTCTTTCGACGTTTCCGGTTCAATTTCGCGCGGGAAGAACAGTTTGGCCCAACTACCCGGTTCAGCTTTCTTCAAAGTAATTTCAATTTTTGTACCAAACATTTGTGTTTTACTATTTTCGATATCTACAATCTACAAAGACACAAACTTTGGTTTATTATGGAAAAAATCAGGGCTTTTCAGGCGAAATTAAAAAACTTACTCCGCGTAATTCTAAATCCAAATTGAATTCGGCATTCGACTGTTGCGGAAATATAAGTTTTACCACTAGTCGAATTGGATTTAACATGATGCTACTTAAATATGGATCATACTGTTTGGCGTATATGGTTACGATCACGTGACTTCCAGTTTGATGCCAATCCCATCGACAATTCACTTTTGTCTGTGACTGCTCCTGTAAATTAACATTTTGCAAATACCCAGTCAGCAGCGGATTCAACAACGTTTGTAGTAAAATAATTTAAAAAATCGATAAAATTCTGAATTTATCAGGGGGCCGCCATGACCTTCACGCTCCTCCCCTGTACCCGCGCTTAGTCCTAGCATGTCTAATTTTGGGAAGAATGAAAAGAATGACTTCGAAAATCTATAATTCGCTCCCAATTTTATCGTTCTATCATGTTATTTACGGTTTCTAAGGCACACAAAAATTTCAGTAAACTCGATGACGTCATTAAATTCAAAAATTTGTTTTTAAGTGAATTTCCTTTTTGGAAATACACTTATTACAACAGGTGCCATCGCCATGAAAAGACCTGGGCCCGGAACTATGGCAGAAATTTGTTTTGAGGCCTCAAGAAATCGAAAATGAGGTTCACTATATATATATATATATATATATATATATATATATATATATATATATATATTGACATAGTGTTTGAAACACTATGTCAATTTTAATTAACATAATGAATTGGCCATTTGCCAAAGTACATCGAATGTTCAAGTATCAGCCAAAGCTGGACATTGAGTGAACATATGAATATTGGTGTAAGTTTAAATACGGATAAAAATCCGCCATACACTAATAATGTTTCACAGGCACTTGATAACATTTGAAATTAAAAGTATATATATATATATATATATATATATATATATATATATATATATATATATATATATATATATATATATATATATATATATATATATATATATATGTGTGTGTGTGTGTGTGTGTGTCTGCGCGATAACTCTCGAACAAAACCTCCAATTGTTACGAAATTTGGTGCGTAGGTCAAAAGTCCCAATAGCTTGGATGAGTTGGTCAACCGGATACACACGATTTTTGGAAGCCAATTTTAGTGGTTTTTTGCAAAACTTGGCCAGAATTCAAAAATTTTTTTGATTTTTTTACACCATCGAAAAGAACGTAAAAAATTATATAAGACAAGCTTTCAAAACATTGTTCTAAGTGAACTAGCTTTTGAGAAAAATTAAGAAATTTTCTGAATTTCTTTACAATAAATGCTTCATTGTTTTTGTCATCACAATAACGATATTTATATCTGTTTCATTTTTCAAAATAGAAATTAACTAAATTTTCAAGAGCGCGTCATCACCAATTTTGAAAATTTGTTCACTGTTAGAGAGCTAAACTATTTTAAATGGATATGTTATGTTGTATGAGGTTTGCCAGAGTCCGGGGGTTCCACAGCGCTAAAAATAAAACTACTTAACCGATTATGAAAATTTTTTCATCTTCAAAAATTTAATTTCTTTTAAATACATATATGCTATACTATATGAGATCCGCTAGGGTTCTGGGGACCCAAAAGCGCAAAAAGAAACTACTTAACCGATTTTGAAAATTTTTTCACTGTTAGAGAGCTGTTACGCTTGGGAGGCCTAACTGCTAGAATCCTAGTTGCGATAGCGTGGACCCCGAGCGGATGGGTCCGAACTCTTGGTTCTGATTGAACCATGATGGCTGCATGGTAGGGTAAAACAAGAATAGTCCATAGGTTTATTATAAAAGTATAAAAGTATATTTACAAAGAAATAGACTGGAAATTATAAACTGAACTTAACCTAAGTCTAAAATTTAATATATTCCCATGATTTAATATATCCCCATGATTTAGGAAGAGCTTACCCGTAACTATTGTAACCCGGGAATGATGATTACAATGGTCGTGAGACCATTGGATCATCCGACCAGCTAATGCCAATCGTCTGATGATTGTACTGACAAACAGCTGTCCATTTATACCTATGTGCTGACCTGCTTATACATATTAGCTGTGGTCAGCGATTTTGCATATAAATCGGTGTTTGTCAATATAATGTGTTTGTTATTATTTATTAATATTACATAAATATGTATTCCATTACTGTTTATTATTAATACAATAATAAACAAAATATTTTACTATAATAATAACCAAAACACCGGTTCGTAACAACACTCCCTTCTGCGAAAAAGATGGTTACTCATTTGAGGAACCAGCCTTTTCGGAAAAAAAAAAGTGACCTTTTGCATCTTCCTAAATCTGTTAAAATCCCCCCTTAAAAAAAAAAACCAGGTAAACGTTACATTTGAAAGGAAATCAACAGGTAGTACAAACATAGTAATAAGTGTTTAATAAGTAATAAGTCTTCTATCTCCTTTTCGAGCCGTTATTCCAATCTTCTAACTCGGACAAGGGGTCGCTTCTACGGTTTCATCCTTCGGCGCCTCCATTAACGTTCTCTCCTCTTCTTTCCGTCGGGAGTCGTCTTGGTATTGCCTCTCCTCGCGTCTATGTATCTTTCCTTTGGGACCTTGTCCTCCTCTTCTGAGTTCCGGGTAAGGTGGCCAATTGGTTGATCCTAGTCGTTCCAGAAAAATTCCTTCTGCTGTGGTTCGTCCTTGGGTCGCCTTGCTCCCGATACATTCCCAGTATTAACGTGTCCCGTGACTGGACAGACAGTATCCGTAGTACCTATATGGCATACCCATCCATGGACTGGCTTATTTCTGTATCAACTTCCTTCCGCACCAACCATTAACCATCTCTCAGTTGTTCCTTGTGGTCCAAATGTCTCCTTCCCCCGATGAATCCTTTTGACCCCTATTCTGTGAGTTTCCCTCCCTTGCATTATATTTTTATATCCTTGATTGGTGCTTAATAAAATATACCAGTAAAGTTTTTGTATTCCCATCGTTTTCGATTTTAATTTCCCTTTTGTCGGTCGGCTTCCTTGTTCTGCCTTTTTCTTTTATTCCCATTTTTCTTCAGAAACTTCCTTTGAATACTCCAAAATTCCTCTCTGATGATATTTCCCTTGGAATCCCTCTTTGTGGTTTTTCCGGTGAGTCCATCCTTGAGTTCGTCCTTAAGTGTCCCCTTTTTTAATGGAATTCGTCCTAGAATTCCCCTTTGAATCGAATTCGCCCTTGAATTCTTCATTTTAAATGAATTCCCTTGAATTCTTCTTTTTGTATTCCTTTAATTGAATTCCCTTCAATTCTTCTTTTTGTATCCCTTTGAATGAATTCCCTTGAATTCTTCTTTTTGTATTCCTTTAATTGAATTCCCTTGAATTCTTCCTTTTGTATTCCTTTATTTGAATTCCCTTGAATTCTTCTTTTTCTGTTCCTTTAATTGAATTCCCTTGAATTCTTCCTTTTGTATTCCTTTATTTGAATTCCATTGAATTCTTTTTGTATCCCTTTAATTGAATTCCCTTGAATTCTTCCTTTTGTATTCCTTTATTTTAATTCCCTTGAATTCTTCCTTTTGTATTCCTTTAAATGAATTCCCTTGAATTCTTCCTTTTAATTGAATTCCCTTGAATTCTTCCTTTTAATTGAATTCCCTTGAATTTTTCCTTTTAATTGAATTCCCTTGAATTCTTCCTTTTGTATCCCTTTAATTGAATTCCCTTGAATTCTTCCTTTTGTATTCCTTTATTTGAATTCCCTTGAATTCTTCCTTTTGTATTCCTTTAAATGAATTCCCTTGAATTCTTCCTTTTGTATTCCTTTAATTGAATTCCCTTGAATTCTTCCTTTTGTATTCCTTTAATTGACACCTTGGAGTCATGGCTTTGCATGTCCCAATCGGACTGTTCCATCGTTGAAGTACCGGAGCGCAACAACATTAGCTCTGGATCTGGCGGGTATAGTACTACCCTTTATGGGGCAGAACGATACGGTGGGCAACCGATTGTTCCTGATCGCCATGCAATTTTGCCCGAATTGGTGACGATCGTGATCCTGCTGTTTTGGTCGTAGTCCCGGTGGTCCCTGGAGTCGATGGTTTTTCCTGGAGTTATTCCTTCCATCCATTTGTTATCTGCCCAGACCGACAATATTTCCCCTAATGGTTTCTTCTATTGTAGTAAGCCCGATTTTTATTGGTTGAACCCTTCCTTGTCTTTCCCCCGGTTAGTTTTGAGGTTTCCTTATGTACTTATTCCATTTTCCATATATTACTGGTAATGAACCCGGTTATCTAATTATCCCTGATCGTTATTTATTGGTTATATTATAAAATATCCCTTTTACCGTATAAATGAAATTTCCCTGATGAACATTTCCACAGTAGTGAGCCCGATTCTTTGTTGAACCTTTTCCTGTCCCTTTCCTTGTTAGCTTGTGGTTTCCTTATATCCCCTTAATTTTGTTAATTTTAGTGACCCCCCTTAGAAAAAGATAGTGAACCCGTCCCTTTTAATAAATAAATTTAATACGCGTTTAGTTTCCTAAATGTTTTTAATTGTTAAGATGATAAAACGTATATGATACCTGATACCTCTATATGTTTTTAATCGCGTGAATGCCTATACATACATTTTATTTGACAAAAAAAAAAAAATATTTGCTGACTCCTATAATGAATAAAAAAAATTCTTACCTATGTTATTTAAAAAGAAATACCAAATGATCCTAAATATAATATAATTAAGAAAAGAATGATTCCCTAAAAATAAAATAAACCCGTTTACCTAACCCTTGTTTAAGCCCTACCATTGAACCATCATACCACCGCGGCTACCAATGTTACGCATGGTAGGGTAAAATAAGTATAGTCCATAGGTTTATTATAAAAGTATAAAAGTATATTTACAAAGAAATAGACTGGAAATTATAAACTGAACTTAACCTAAGTCTAAAATTTAATATATTCCCATGATTTAATATATCCCCATGATTTAGGAAGAGCTTACCCGTAACTATTGTAACCCGGGAATGATGATTACAATGGTCGTGAGACCATTGGATCATCCGACCAGCTAATGCCAATCGTCTGAGGATTGTACTGACAAACAGCTGTCCATTTATACCTATGTGCTGACCTGCTTATACATATTAGCTGTGGTCAGCGATTTTGCATATAAATCGGTGTTTGTCAATATAATGTGTTTGTTATTATTTATTAATATTACATAAATATGTATTCCATTACTGTTTATTATTAATACAATAATAAACAAAATATTTTACTATAATAATAACCAAAACACCGGTTCGTAACAGAGCTAAACTATTTTAGATGAATACAAGTTGTTATATGAGATCCACTAGTGTCCAGTCTTTGGAAATTCACTATGTTATACAGATGCTGTGACAGGGGTATTTTAAAATTAGGTTTTAAGCAAATGATTTGAATTTGGGCGATTGGTTGAACTCGAGTAATTTGGATGTGAACTCTAGATTTTTGCTATCAAAATATCGAAATTCCTTTTAGAAATAAGACTGATCCAATAGAAGTCCTTTCCTGGTGACCTTACAAGTTAAATTTTGGCAAAAACGATAAGAACAATTTCGAAAATCTGTAAATCACTTCCAATTTTATCATTCTATTAGATTATTTGTGATTTTTAAGATACTTAGCAACAAGGGGAGGAGCATATGCCCCATACAAACAATATCCAAAAAGTAAATACCTTGATCCAAACATGTTTACCCGATTCACACCCCACTTGACTTAAAAACGAATTGAAATCCGATGTCTTTTTCTGGCAGCACGACCAATATTTTAATCCTTCATGAAATATGGGAACACCCGGATGATAAATGCAAGTTTCTAAATCACTACCAGGACCCGCATACGTCCCGTTACATCCATTATTTTTACAAGATGTCCCAATCGTAATCACACCACTTTCACTAGCCTTTTCAGGCGGTGCTGATTCATTTTTTCGTTTTTCAAAATCTTGTTTCAGCGATGCGGCAATAATTGGCGTTAATTTAGTCTAAAAAATTAAGTAAAAATGAGAATAAAATTAAAATTTCTGAATTTTTGTAAGTAAAATATTAACCAAAGGTGTATCGAATGGTGGTCTTTCTAGTGCTGGTGCTGGTGGTGGTGCAGGCTCCTTTTTCTCGGCGTCTTCCAGTAATTTTTCATTTAATTCTTGTTTTTCAGGTTCAGGTGGTTTTATATTTGAATGGAACGAAACTGTGCAGCCTTTAATATTTAAAAATTCCGTGAAATCGGTACATTTTTTATTACAACACGACCACCCTTTATAGGCATCGTGGAAGAATGGAGCACCTGGATGGTGTCTACATGATTCTAGAAAGTTCAAGAAATTACATTTTTATTAACCTTTAAATTAACTCACATGATTATTTTTTACTTTCTGTATTTTGATTAGGATCGTATTTTTGACCGCATCCACGATTATAACATAAAACTAAACCGTCCTCATTTGACATTGTTTTAATTTATTTAAATGTTTTTTCAAATTTTATTAATGGATCTCAATTATTATACAACTCTGGTTTAATATTTTCTCTACTTTACCAGTTAATTGTTTGCTTTAAAATACTATAGATGTATTTGGTAGAGTAGATCGCTGTTTTCGATACTCACACAATATGTAATAATAGGTGATCAAGGTTACATGTGATTGAAGTGAATCTGTAAACGATATGACACTCGTGTAATAACGATAGTCTAAGTTTACATTATTTATCCATTATTTATCATCTACTACTACACAAGGGGTTTGTATTTTTCCGGAAAAATTTGGGTTTATCTAAAGAAAATTTATAAACAATTTCAAGCTGTCAGATATCGTAGTTATAATTCTTTATTGGCTATAATTTAAGAGAATCTTGAGATAGTTATTATGTATACATGTAATTGGGAATCATAGAAAGTATACCAAGCAGATTGAATCTACCGTAGGGTGGGATGAATCGAGACAGGTGGGTGAATAGGGACAAAACGAAAAATGTGATTCATGAACTTACTTTAAAAATACAAAATGTAAATGTGAACATATATCTTACTTAAATTATAGTATAATCATTATTCTTTCGGGTAACAATAGTGACTAAGCTTGAAGTTGAATAATAAATATTAAAAATTGAGTTCAGATTGACGTCTTCAAACAGTGCTATTTTTTGTTCCTTAAAACTTTATCTTAAAATTATTTATTTCGGTGTTCTTATGAACAAATTTTTGTTTAATCGAAAATTTAATTTGGGACTTGAGATTTGGGCTAAATTGGAAGTTAATAGGGACGGAAAAGGTGTGGATAGGGACACTGAATAGGTTAATAGGGACGTTATATAAAAGTATAAAGGGACGAATGTGGGGTGATTAGGGGCGGATGAAGCATGTATTGGAACATAGAAGAGATCACCTTCAAGGTTATCAATTCAATATTTTTATAAGCACATTCAGCATAACATTTCTATGCTTTATAAACTTTATTTTAGATTATACGTTTATTTTTACAGAAAATCATCAATTATTATTTCTTTTTTGAATGTACAAATACAAAAAATTCGAAATTATGTTATATTTAAATTTAAATTTTGGTCGGCCTTATGGGTTGTCCCCATTCACCCGTTTATCGTCTCTTTTGACCCCAATTTTTCATAGAGAAGAAATTATATGATTTTTGTTATTTTTTCAAAAACCACCGATATTTTTAAAATTTTTTGGATACTGTGACCATCCTTGTATACATTTTTAATATATCAAATATTAGGTAGGGTAAGAGACCCGATGACCGATCACTATTTTTAGCTGTATCATTAAATTAGCTTAAAAAAATTAAAAAATAAACAAAACACCCATTTATTTTTTCTTAATAAGTATGAAACCAAGTTTTTTTAATCCAATGGATATGTTTTTAAGAAAATATAACCCAAAAATTTTGATTTATTAATGATTTTATTTTATAATTTGTTGACGTCTATTAAAAAGCAGACAGAAAATATTAACCTCCTTTGAAAGATCAATACACTGACCCCTATGAAGAATCGCGCATTAATTCAAATCACGTACAGTAGTACAAATCTTATACTATCGAATATTTGAACCATTCTCTTTCAGTCACTTTGACACTCTATCCACTACAAGGGGTCAGTCTGTGTCATAGAGTATCACAGAATGACACCTTGTGAAACATAGCAGCAATGACAGAAGGGTTTAAATATTCGATAAAATAAACCACTAACATACTGTATTTTCTTTCGCCATCTATAATTATGCTTTAAAAAACATTGTGTACATTCTAACATGATTCTAACTTATCTATACGCCATTGTGAATTTTTAAACAGTTAAATTAAGTATATGACGATAGATGACGTATATATTTATATATCGTTTCAAATCTAAATGTCTGACGTTTTTATTTCAATTTCGAAGTTTTAATTCAATATTAATTATTTTTCAATTGATTTTACGTTCTGAAATAAATAAAATATTAAAGTGAAATTATAAAAACGGTTAGTTAAGTGTTTTAAACCCAAAAATTAATTAAAAATGTTTATAAAAGAGATATGCAATATATAATTCTCAAAATGCCGTACCCAACTCTAAAACTTGGGTCCCAAGAAGGATCAGTCATACAAATAATATTTAACACATATAAAATTTAATTTAGCTATCCTAATCTCTTAAGTGGACTAATAACAATTATTTGTATACTTTTATTATGCTAATAACTTTAAAAATTCGGTGAAAAATGTTACAATTTATAACCCATGTGTTTTGAATAATGATCATCCACCATATTAAAAATTCACGAATTCAACAAAAATTGTTATATATATATATATATATATATATATATATATATATATATATATATATATATATATATATATATATATATATATATATATATATATATATATATATATATATATATACAGTCTGTTAAGTAAGATCGTGGTCGAGATAATTTATATAAAAATTTATTTAAAAAAATTTTGAAATACATATATACGTTCGACCTGATGAGGACTACGATGCAATTAGCTTAATAAGGTGTCCAGTCACCACCGGCGTCGATAATCGCCGGTGGTGACGCCATTTTCGAGGCATACTTTTAGTTAAATTGACGAATTTCTTAGATTTCAATTTTTTAGATTGAGACGAATCTCGCGAGTTAACTGCTTTAAATGTATATATGCGTTTTCCTCGAAGTTTGTACTTGATATGTGACCTAATCGGATTGGTATCGGGCGACTTTGACGGCCAGTCTAATGTAAAGATGCCACATTTGGCATTCGTGTCGCGTATTTGGCACTCATGGTACTTCGCTTGTTATTCTAACAAAAGACAAACAAATGAATCTTTCTTTAAAGTGCATGGAAGACAAAGGTTCACTCTACCTGCTCACAAAATATTTAGAGAAAATCTTTTACCAGTTGTGAGTATGGTCGACCACGATCTTACTTAACAGACTGTATATATATATATATATATATATATATATATATATATATATATATATATATATATATGTATTTCTTAAATTAAGTGAGGAGACATTAAATGTGAGGTGAATTTAAATTGAAAAATAATCATTCTATTAACAATAATTTTTTTTATCAAAGGTTTCTTTCAGAAATAACTTCATTAAGATATAAATGTCAAAACTGATCGGACTTATAACCCCGATCGACAATGGGGTCTTTTACCCTATTCATAAAATAAATACAAAAAAATACGGTGTGAAGGCTGAATTCGTACCTATTCACTCCGGTCTACGGTATTTTTTTTTAAATCTAGTAACTTAAGTCCTCAGCGTAAGTGTAAAAAATTGTAGCTAGCAGTGTGTCCAGAGTGTGTCAGATATCGTTTAAGTCTATTAGTCGTTGAACTGCTCTCCCAAGACACACATCATATTGTTAGTATTGTTGATGAAGCACTTTCAATAATGTAATACATATATAGCATATATACGTACGCGTGCGTATACCACTCAATACCCCACCCGCCACACATAGAATGTGACGTGTGGTGACGTACATCGTACTAATATTTCGCATATTCGTGTCCATACATCATGTGTTTTGATTGTATGTGTGCTGTGCTACATCACGCACTGGGGACAAGTGGAACAGTCTGATAAATATGCTAGTTGGGTCCCTTGTAGTAACTTTGCCTATGCTGCCCTCTGTAGAAACACAATAAAAGTTGATGTTCCATTAGTGAAAAAAGTAGACACCAAGTCCTCAGCGTAAGTGTAGAAAATTGTAACTAGTGGTGAGCCCAGAGTGTGCCCGACACGGCTTAAGACATGTAGTCAGTTGGTGTCCGTCGCCGAACACACAGTGCATTGTAATACATTGTTAGACATTGTTACTTGAATTGGACAGGTTGGTCTGTCTCATAATAGGTTTTTTGTAGTAGTGTGTGTGAATACGCACACTACTACAAAACACCAAACCAACACCATTGCAAACAGTGTGTACCTACACAACATAGTGGGGAGATTTTACGTCACGCACTGGCTACAAGTGGAACAGTTTGATAGACATGCTAGTTTGGTCCCTTGGTAGACACAGTGCTGGCGTTCCAAACGAAAATTTTGTTTACAAACCAGAGGGCTCTGATTCAAAAATTAATGCACGTTAAATATTTTTGCACGGTTTTTCACGGTATAAATACTTAATTTCTGAAGTACAGCCACATTTAAAAATTATGGAATAAAAATAATCAGTCACCATGTTAGAAATTGTTGTTTAATATACAGGGTGGTCCAGAATTATGTACCGTAATTGCTGGAGCTGATAGTATGTTCAAAAATAATGGTACCTCTTCATCTACACTTTTTTCCAAAACTCAATAATAAGGGAGATAAAGCAGAGGGGTAAAATGTAGAGGGGTGGAACGAAACTGACTTCTTTTTTTTAAAATTTTTTTAGGCGCTTTTGATTACTGGATTTATATTCTAGGGGGGCGTATGAACATTAAGATAATTAAATTTATGGTATCAATTATTCCATCACTTATGATTAGGGGATAATTTGGAAATAGATACTTCTACTTGAAATTACTCGAAAACGGTAATATTTATCGAAATGTAACAAGTATACCTTTTTTGCGTGAAATTGTCTGAGGAATTATATTATCAGGGATTTTGTTTAAATAATTGCAAATTAAAAGAGAAAAGACGTGATAACTCACACCTACCACCCAAAACCACCCCTTAGTCATGAGTGGTGGAATAAGTGTTGACATAAATTTAATCCTTCTAACGCAAAATTAGTACCCCTAAAATATCAATCCGTTATTCAAAAGCGTTTGGAAAATATTTAAGAAATAATGGTTTTCGTTTCACCCCTTTACAGAGTTGTATCTCCCTTATTATTGAGTTTTGAAAAAAAGTGTACATGAACAGGTACCATTATTTTTTAACGTACTACCAGCTCTAGCAATTACGGTACATAATTCTGGACCACCTTGTATAATGTATACTAATTTTTTGAATGGGTGCCCTCTGGTTTGTAACGGTGAAAGCTCCGTTAGCCTAACGTGAGCTAACAGAGCTTTCACCGTTACAAACCAGAGGGCTCTGATTCAAAAAATTAATGCACGTTAAATATTTTTTCATGGTTTTTCACGATATAAATACTTAATTTCTGAAGTACAGCCACATTTAAAAATTATGGAATAAAAATAATCAATGACCATGTTAGAAATTGTTGTTTTAATATATAATGTATGTTAATTCTTTGAATGCGTGCCCTCTGGCTTGTGACGATGTTGAATGCGTGCCCTCTGGCTTGTGTCGATGTTGAATGCGTGCCCTCTGGCTTGTGACGATGTTGAATGCGTGCCCTCTGGCTTGTGTCGATGTTGAATGCGTGCCCTCTGGCTTGTGACGATGAAAGCTCCGTTAGCTATCGTTAGGCTAACAAAATTTTTGTCCGGAACGCCAACAGTGTCATGCACTGTGGAATACGGTCAGTGTTATTCTCTTTGGTATAGGGCTATAGGAACTCTGTAAGAATTTTATTTTATGATTTTTGTGGCACGTTAGCTTGACATCTATTGGTGATGTTTTAAAGCAATACGTTATTGATAATACAGTTTATTAAATACATAATAATTTATGAAACAACTTCGCTAGGCGACGTTGGCACCGCGAAAATTTTTTTTTATCTTTTTTAAATCAACTTCTAAATTAACGTGGTTAACGTGTGATAGCTCAAAAAATTGCCCTTTAAATGGCGTTTCCGAATATAAAATTGCCTTAGCTGTATCTTTTAGCAATAATAAGTTATCATTACATATATCATTTAAACATTTTGACATATAAATTAGCATTAAAACAATAAAAAAAGTTTTTTAATCATCAAAATATTTTTCTCTAATACTTTTAAGTTTGCCCCTCGAAGCGCGAAATTCTTTTTTGATTTAATTATATAATTAGAAAGAAAAAAATTAAAATCATCAAAAAAGAAAAAAAAAATTTGCGGCGCTAACTTCGCGTAGCTAAACAACTTTTTTAAAACTAGTCGTCCTATTAAAAAAAAAACGATATTATTATTTATTAATGATAAATAAAAAAAATTAAATTGAAATGCATTTAAATAATATTTATTTTATAATATTTTATACAAATATAAAATTTATATTTTTACTTACATTAATAGGAAATTAAGTATTACGGGCATAAGCCAAAAAGAACTTTTTTACCTACAACTGATTTATCTTTGTCTGTCGTATTAATAGATAGAAGTTTACTCACTCACTCATTTAAAAACAATTACTTCGTTTGGATGGTAACTATGAAAATAACACAATTTGCGTTCCCCTCATCCAAATTTCTAGAGGTCTTTTGCGCTTGCGCCCATAATAATAAGGGGTCATACACAATCAATGAAATAAGGAATAAGAAATAAGAAATAAGGAATAAGAAGTATGCCATCTAGTGACGTTGAATGGAACTTTAACGTAACTGGCCATAGCTATAAGTATTTAGGTATTTTTGTACATCAAAATTCATGAAAAATTCGTGATGACTATAGACCGGATGAAATAATTTTTCACAGGACCGGCTTAACGATTTCAGTGTAATACTGTTAGACTGTTTGTATTTATGTATGAGTCTGCTGCAACAGAAATAACAGAATCCTGAAAATTTATTGAAATTCAACATAGAGAAGCAAAAACTTTTTAGAAAAATTTTATTATGTGAGATTTATATCAAAAATAAAAAGGGGCCCCAAATTTTATTGAATTAAAGTTTTGCAATATTTATTTGTCTAACTAGCTCGCAGTTACATATAAAACAAAATTTATTACTTCCGTTCCCACCGACAGCTTTCTTTGAGTATCAATTGACAAACAAACTCCTTATCTCTTTTTAACTTTTTAAAATTTAATATATGTACCTTGTTTACAATTTTTTAAAATTTTTAGTTTTCTACATAGGTACATACACATGCAATGTAAATCAAGAAATATTTAATCTAGTTGTCCATTTCATTCAAACACATAAACAAAACATCATTTTGATGACATCGTACGTGTCGTACGTATAAATATGTACGTATGCATTATTTGTATTTAACCACAGATACTATTGATATTAGAATATTTGTATGGACCATACAATAGAAGTTTTTTAGATATTATTTTTTTGAAGCAAAATCGTCATATTGATTAACACCTTTTTATAATCTACAAACACAGAATACCTACAAACTATCGATGGTAATGAATATTTTTTAATTTTTATGTGATTTTTGTTGTAATTGGAGAGTATTTATTAATAAATGTTCTAAAAATATTTATACTAACAAATATAACATCAGTTAATCTAGAAAAATTTTAAATCCCCTCTTGTTTAACCATCCATATTCGTCAACACTTTTAGTCACTTTTCATTTTCATATAGATTGTGTATATAAGTGTATTCCCACTATTTATTCAATGCTCAAAAGTATATACAAAAAAAATATTAGCAAAAATGAAATAAATACCTACATAATATTTTATTAGATAACACATTATTAACGTTACATTTTTTTTTCTTAATATGTATACTTTTATTTGTGTATAGTTTGTTGGCAAGATATACTAGTTTTGTATGAACATTTTTTAAGGAAAAATTAGTAATATTTTCTAAAACATATTATGTTAATTCGATTTAAGTTAATCAGTTTATGTATGTATGTATGTAAAGGAACATTATTTGCTCTAGCAGTCTCATACATAAATACAAACAGTCTAACAGTATTACACTGAAATCGTTAAGCCGGTCCTGTGAAAAATTATTTTATCCGGACTATAGTGATGACTTTTTTTATCACTAAAGTGAAAAAAATCACGAATTTTGACGTACAAAAGTAGGTACCTACATATTTATATCTATGAGCCCAAGTTCCACGAGTTAAAGTTCTATTCAACGTCACTAGATGGCATACTTCTTATTCCTTTTTCTATTTCTTATTCCTTATTTCATTGATTGTGTAGACACCCTAACGTACCCAAGGATTATAATTGAAGACATGAGTGGATGAAAGTGTTATGTAACATTTTTTATAATTCTACAATAGAAGCGTTTGAAAGTTTTTATTTACATATACTTTCCATGCAATAGCACATGTTTATTACTGAATTTCTACAAAACTATTGGACGCAATGAAACCAAATTTGAATATTATATGGTACTTTAGCATAAGATATTTCAAAATTTTACAAAATATGACTTTTTTAAAAAAAAAGTTACATAACACATTCATCCACTCATGTCTTCATTACTTATAAATCATTAATTCCTAAAATTTTGTATTAATATTTTATATCGTATCGTATCCTATGATGCACAAAGTATTATTTAGGTGATTTATATAAATTAAGAAAAGTTATCTGATTGTAAAACAGGCACATTATTTTTTAAAAATTTATTCCTAATGAACCACTTGAGTTATTTTAGCAATTTTTGATTAATTTTATTGACATGGAGAACTGAATCTGAACCTTATTTAAAATAATTTATTAACTAGCACCTTTTTGTTATTTAAACTAAATCTATGTTTTTAAATATTTTACATTTGCGATATTCTTAAACTTTTTTTTTTTTTACATATTATGTTCCGAAAAAATTTGTAAAAAAATATAAATTAAGTACATTGACGTATTTTGATTTACATATTCATTTTTTGAATGGCGAAAAATTTTGATGGTATACTTTTGATGATATGAACATCGTATTAATAGGAACTCTGGAATTATTTTAATGTTTTTAGTCCTTTTTGTTCCATTTTGATTGTCTTACCTTAAACAAAATGTTAAAACTATGGTTGTTTCTGAAATAGAGAAAAACAACTTAAATGTTATATTATTGAAAAGTATATAAGGTAAAAGCCCCTATACTCGAACGTAATTCGAACAGTTTTGATATTTTATATATTAATGAGTGTAGGGGCTTTTACCTTACTTAGAAAAAGAAATATGTAGAAAATATGAGACCGTTTGCCTCGTCATTTTTCGCTAAAAACATATATAATAATATGAGTAGGAGCCGTCTTTCGGTTTTTAAACTATCATCAAGTGAACACGATTAAAAGTTGTGATATTATATATGTTTTTTTGTGAAAAGTGCCAAAGCAAACAATTTGATATCTTTAATAAAGATTTTCACAAAGTAAATATTATATTCTTAACGAAATATGTACATATTAATAATTTAATCTAACTAATATTATAAATGTGAAAGTGAGTTTGTTTAAATAGCTTAACTAATCGACTTGAAATTTTGCATGGAGATAGCTGGGGGGATGGAGAAGGACATAGACTACTTTCTACCTCGAGAATTTCATATGAAAATGTATTTGAAATGTTGTTTGTCTCACTTTCAGACTTTAACTGCTCAACTAATCGACCTAAAACTTTGGATAGTGATAGCTGGGAAGACGTAGAAGGATATAGACTACTTTTTATCACAGGAAAATAAAATGGGATAATGAAATTACGACAGTTGACTATTAAAAAAAAGAATGATTGACTTTAAAGTTTGCATATTGTTAGTAGAAAGGACGAGAAAGGACTTAGGACAAGAATGTTACCTCGGGAAAATATCTGATTGCCGCAGGGAAACATATTTAAAATTTGAGTTAAATATTTTGTAGGCGAAGCTGTGGGTATTCAAATAAATATTTTGTCTTTTTCCACTTTTTGTTCTTAAAATATTTTTAGAATTCAAAAGTTGGATCAAATTTTGTCTACACGCCTAATCAGAGATGGATTAAGGTAATTTTGGACAAGAAAAATATTTCGTAAATGTTTTAATTATTATTTATTGGGAGCGACTAGTATTAAATTTTCATTAATAGAGAGTTTTTAAAGTGAAACTTCTATAGCAAGCAATGCTGGATTTACACTAGGGGCACGCGGGGCTAGCACCCCGAGCGGCAAAATTTATAATTTGCCTTTTTTTTGCTCGACACTTATTTTTTTGTAGGGAAAAGTTACAAAGTTAATAAGAATTTTTTTGTAGGGAACGGCAGGGGCGGCATTTGTCACGGTACCCAGGGCGGCACTTAGGATAAATTCGGCCATGATAGCGAGTGTAACTCTGTTTGAGAGTGTCATGAGATCTGTAATGGTTGTGAATGTAATGATAACAGTAATATTGAAACGAAAAATCAACTTTAGAATCAACTTTTAGACTAACGATATAAAGGGAGAGAACGTTTTCTTTTTTGTTCAGAATGTTATGAAATGAAAATGTGTTGTTTTCTTAGGATAAATAAGTAATGTATAGTATTGTAAAATATTTGCTTTGACACAGTATAGCTTTGATACATACCTTACGACACAATAAAATGTATATTGAACGTGCGCTTATTTGATTTACGTTTATACTTGACGTATTCTTTCAATTTCAAATTATTCTCTTCAACATCGTTGGTCAAAGGTATAACAATATTATTTTTGAATGCACCCGAACATTTTGGCGTGGCTTTTGTTGTTGTTATCGTCGATGCTTTCTCCACTTTCTTTCGCCCACTACTCCGATTCTTACTACTACGAAATTTCTTATTCAATTTATTACGTAACCAATTACAAAATGTGCGTTCACACTGTTCCATATGTTCAAGTTGTTCTTGTTCTTTTCGCGCCATTTTTTCCTGTTGTTTTTTCAACTTACGTTGAGTGTTTTTGATTTTACGTTCAATTTGTTTCTGACTTAAACCGTATTCGGAATTTAAACCGTTGTATGTGGGCAGTGATTTCGTTTTGTCGGGCATATTGTGACAACATTGTCGATGCAGTTTGAGCACCAGGCCCGGTTGATGTTGATATCTGGTGGTGGATTGAATATGCTCGTTTGCTGGATAGAACTCTTTGCAATATTTATCACAGATAATTTCTTTAGGATATTGTAATTTTTTAAAGTTGGCATCGATTAAACTACTGGTGGATGAGGTTGATGCTGGTGATGTTGGAGTTGATGAAATTGATTGTGGTTGATTTGCGATCGGGGTGGTTGGGGTAGTGGGCGAATTTGTACATTTATCACTTGATAATTCGTCACGTTCACTAGGTTCACTGTCTTCGGTGTCCAGAATTGTTTCAATTACTGTACTTGGTGGAATTTCTATTTCATTCTTATTGTGGGTATGTTGTTCACTGGTTGTCGGACATTCTTCGTGGATTTCTTCGTCGATGTTATTGTCTTCGAAGGTTAACGATGTTATTTGTTGATTGATTACTTCGATTGTTTCAGTATTTTCAACGATTGGTTCTTTATTTTCAGTTTCTTCCTCTTCAACTTCTTCGATTATTACCGAATTTTCGGATTCAATTTCTGAATAGTAGTAGTCCGGTTCGAATTCGAATAAATTCACACTGAATGTTACCACTGAAGTTTTTTCTTTATTTTCTAATTCTTCGGCGAACAGGAGTTTGTTGGCGGTATCAATTTTTGTTTTCATATTATACGCATTAACGGATTGCATGACTGAAAATGAAATTTTTTAAAATTATTAACTACTCCTAGCCGTAGAGAACAATTGCTTTTGGTTTGAATGCTTACAATAACCACTGTAGTCGTCTTCATCACTTGTTTCACTGGTAATTTCTTCAATTTTATCATAATTTTCTGTATAATTGGCATTTTCCGTTGAAAATTTTTCCATTTATTTATCATCTAATAATTGTCTAGTAATTATTTTAATAATACTATTTTAGTTTTCTTCTTGTATTGTTGAAAAATAATAAAATTACTTGTTGTGTGTTGTTATCGAGGAGACATTCAATTTGAAAACGTTTTCATCCAAGTGTTTGGTCAATAATTACATGGAGTTATTTTGTAACCAATCACAATCAATTTGAAAATATTGCATTATGTGATGTGATGCTTTTCAAAAAATATGTATTAATAAATTCAATAAATTTATTAGATTGACCTTTGATGAACTTTAAATGGAAATAAAAGGGTAAAATACTATTGTTAAAATATTGACTTTATATTTAATTGGTTACGAAAATTTAATGAATATTACAATTTGATTTATTTGATTTCAATTGAATTTTTATTAAAATCTGAAAATCTTAAAATCTAATCTTTAAAAAAATTATAGGTTTTGTAGAGTTATTTTATGAAATGGCAGCTTGTGATTTCGTTGCGTGATTTTAGATAATTTCTTGTTCTTTTCTCAGAAATTATTATATATTAAATTTATCGATATCTTGATTCAATACATCGGAAAACACCGATATACCGAATTGCCGATCGATATTTTCAAATTGTCTGTGATAATTCATGTGTCTTAGGTGCAGACTAGCCTGTTGAAATTATCCTGTCTTTAGAAAAAATTTATTTTTAGTATGTATTGAATACTTGAAATTCAATATCGATATATCCAAAAAATACAATTACTCAAAAATATACATATACCCATGGCCGGCGAGAGAAATGACGGGCCTCCGGGCACAACAAAAAATTTTCAAACATTTTTCTCCAAAAATACAATTGACGATCAAAAAAAAAAAAAAAAGTCTTTTCATTTTCTTCGGATCTCTAATCGAGGCTGAGGGCCCCCTTTTTAAGCCCGGGCACCCAGTCAATTGCTCCACCTGCTCTACCCTTTCGCCGGCACTGGATAAACCGAAAAAAATTATCGATTTTTCCATATTATTTCAACATTCCTATTGGATACACAGATGGAGATTGTATAAAAAATTATTAATTTACATTTTCGATTCTTGAGTAGGGTTCCTAAGAAGAAATCTCGGAACTCTTAAAACTATGTCATGTGACATGTCTGTTCGTTTGTCAATTCGTCTGTCACACTGTCATAATTCCTACGTCTTTCGACCAATGAAGAGGACAATTTTGGATGTACATAATCCAGCAAAATTTTTTTTTTAATCATCAAAAAATATTTCTTCATATTGGAAGACGAGGATGAAATTTTTTTTACAAACCATAGCGTATGGGATATTTTTAAAAAGGGATTCGTAAAATGAAGTGAAGGTTCCTTTTACCATTTTCCATTCTTAAGCGGAGATTGCGAAATATTGAGCTTCAAAATGAGGTTTTTTGTCCTTTCTCCCTGTAACTTCTCAACTGTGGACTCAAAAAACTTGAAATAATAAAGATGTTAACCAAAATAATTTCAACTGAGTATTCTTAGTGAAATAAAGATGTTAACATTCATTAAGAATACTTAGTTGAAATTATTTTGGTTAAGTTGTTCTGGTAACTTTCGGAAATATAAGCTGCTAAATTTTCGAAAATTAAAAAAGAAATTTGAAGTAAAAATATTATCCCTTCTTATTTTGGGTTATTAAAAAAAATATCCCAAAAATTCAAGTTTAAATCATTAAGGGGAATACTAGAAAATTGATAAAATTTTCGTTTTTCGTAAATAATTCCAGATATAATTCCACATACCCTATCGTGCGAAATATTGCTAAAAAGATCTTTTAAGATGAAGTTAAGGTTCCTTGCAAAATACTGAATTGGTGTTCATGTATCCTTACCTAACAAGATTGACTACTCTACTTCCACTACCCTGGTAGACTCGAAAGAAAATTTAGTTTTTTCGTCTATACAGAGGCAAAAATTGTGGAAATTATAGACATCAATTTATTTATGAAATTATCACCGACATGACGACAAAAATACTCGTATATTTTAGTAATGAAAAGTAAGCGGCTTCTACACGATGCTACGAACGTTCCTTCCAACGTTCGATCGAACGTTTGAGGCAATTAAGTTCGATAGTTGATGCGACGAATGTATCTGCTACACGGTGAATCGAATGTTTGATCCAATACGAATGATGATGTGTTGGTACTCAGTGGACCACGCTGTTATCTGTCTGATGTTATCTCTAATGTTATACACTGATGTTGTCTCTCTTCACATGAACGAGTCGTGCGCAACCAACGAACGCAACCAACATTGACCTTCAAACGTTCGAAGCATCCCTTTGACTCGGTGCAAGAATACCGACATCGAACGGGACACGACCAAATGCGAACGTTTGACGCTCGACATTGGACACTCGTAGGTTCGAACAACGGCTACACGATGCTATGAACCATCCAACGTCGAATGTTGGAAGGTGTTCGTAGCATCGTGTAGCAGCGGCTTTACAGTAATTTTATAAAATTGTATGTTACGTGAATCATATTTAAAAAAACTTTGAAACATAAAACTTTACAGTAATGAGGCACTCTCATATTGTATGATTAGGAAGATGTATATGTACTTATATTTCGTAAAATAATAAAATACCCCTGTCGCAGCATCTGCATAACATAGCGAATTTCCAAATCTTGGGCACTGGCGGATCTCATCTAAGACCTGTACCTATTTACAATAGTTTAGCTTTCTAAGAGTAAAAGAATTTTTAAAATCGGCTGGGTAATTAGTTTTGGTATTTTTGGGGACCCAAGAACCCGAACGCATTTTGTGCAGCATAGTTGTATCCATCTAAAATAATTTAGTTCTCTAGCAGTGAGAAATTTTTTAGCATCGGTTCGATAGCTTATTACTGGCGTTTTCGGATCTGCAAGATCCCGGTGGACCTTATTAAAAAATCAGCTCGACCGTATATTCTAGGCGGACTTTATGTAATATATATATATATATATATATATATATATATATATATATATATATATATATATATATATATATATATATATATATATATATATTCATATTCAAAACCCGTTGTGTAGCATTCTACGCCGCATTTGCATCCGCAGGACAGTTGTGGATCTCAGATAACACAACCAGTACCTATCTAAAATAGTTTACCGCGGTAATAGTAAAAAAGTTTCAAAATCGGTCAGTTATTTTATTTTTGACACTTTTAGGTCCCACTGACACTGTCAGACCTTACATAACGTAATCTATATGTATCTAAAATAGCTTAGCTCCCCAACAGTCAAAAAATTTTCAAAATCGGTCGGTTAGTTTATTTTTGACACTTTTGGATCCGATGGACTCTGGCAGACTTTACATAACGTAATCTATATTTATCTAAAATAGTTTAGCTCTGTAACAGTGAAAAAATTTTCAAAATCGGTCGGTTAGTTTATTTTTACCACTTTTGGGTCCCATGGACCCTGGTGAACCTTAAATAACGTAATGTATGTCTATCTAAAATAGCTTAGTTCCTCAACAGTGAAAAAATTTTCAAAATCGGTCGGTTAGTTTATTTTTGACACTTTTGGATCCCATGGACCCTGGCAGACCTTACATAACGTAATCTATATTTATCTAAAATAGTTTAGCTCTGTAACAGTGAAAAAATTTTCAAAATCGGTCAGTTAGTTTATTTTCGACACTCTTGCGTTCTATGGACCCTGGTGGACCTTACATAACGTAATTTATATTTATCTAAAATAGTTTAGCTCTGTAACAGTGAAAAAATTTTCAAAATCGGTCAGTTAGTTTATTTTTGACACTTCTGGATCCTATGGACCCTGGCAGACCTTACATAACGGAATCTATATTTATCTAAAACAGTTTAGCTCTGTAACAGTGAAAAAATTTTCAAAATCGATCAGGCAGTTTATTTTTGATACTTTTGGGTCCTATGGACCCAGGCGGACCTTACATAACGTAATCGATATTTATCTAAAATAGTTTAGCTCTGTAACAGTGAAAAAATTTTCAAAATCGGTCAGTTAGTTTATTTTTGACACTTTTGGGTCCTGTGGACCCTGGCGGACCTTACATAATGTATTCTAAATCTATCTAAAATAGTTTAGCTCTGTAACAGTGAAGAAATTTTTAAAATTGGTCGTTTAGTTTATTTTTTACAATTATGGGATCAGTAAATCCTGGCGAAACTCATACAAGTCTAGTACTCTAACAGTAAGAAAAGGGTTCTAAGGATCTCATATAACTTATGGCAGTCCGTAAGCTTCTTGCGGACATCATTTAATTAATTAATTCAAATACTTTAACTTACTAACTGTGAAAAAATTTTTAAAATCGATTGGTTAATTAATTTCTGGCCTTTTTAGGTCCCGAAAACCTTGACCTCACATAAAATACCTTAAATCCATTTGAAATGGTTTAATTTTTTAACATTATTAATTATTAGTGAAAAAATTTTCAAAATCGATTCAAAATATTTTTCCGTGCATACATATGTACATTGTACATATTTTGTTTTGTTTCATATTTAATAATATTATATCATAACATAATCTTCAATTTCTTGTTTACTTAAAAATTCAATAAAAAAAAAAAATTCTTCATTACATTAGCTTAGAAAATCTGTTTAATTTACATTTTTCAACATGAGATAGAACCATGCTAATTATAATGCAATAAATGAGAAACAAAACTCTATACATGTATGTGTGTTATAACACATGTATGTGAATAGACTTCACTTGTTCTCACAATAGTATTTTACAATATAAGTTCGGTAAGTTGCTTTTACTGATCAAGAAAATGTTGCGAAAACGAGACCCGCAGGGTCGAGTTTTTGCAATTTTCGAGATCAGTAAAGGCATTTAACGCATCGTGTATTGTATAATATTTTTTGCACGATCGATTTAATAAATCGATCGATAATTAAAGAATAAAAATATAGTAAATAAAAAATAAAATTCAGATAATATAGGTGAAATTTATATTTCTATGTTATGACATAGAATGCCATGAGTAAATATTATAAATTTTTATATTAGCAACTATACGAACCTTTGTAGTCACAACTGACAACTATATTTGTAAATAAAAAATTAAGTGTTAATATTTAATTGTTGTGAATATTTTTTTGAATTTTCTATTAAAAAAATTGAGAAAAATAGTTTGTTAAACTATAATATTAGTGAAAATAATGAAATTGATGAAGAATTTTTATTTTGGCTGCAAATTTATTCTCATAAAATGAAGGGAATATTATGAAAACCACAGAAAATTTTAATGATTGAACGACCTTTTGAAATGTCAATAAAATATGAAGACTAATGCCAACAATAATAATAATGTGCAGACTAGTGAAAATTTTCATATTAATCGATTTATTTTACTAATTGTTCAAATTGTACTTTTAATTTCAATATAAATAAATAATTACAATCATTTTTGAGCCAGTTTCACTTACCACACTCCTATTAACTTACCACGCATCTATTTCACTTACCGCACTGTTATTTTTTGGTTTCCATGGATATAAACAAACGTTCGGGAAATGTAACTTACCAGTATTGTCAACACCCTCGGTAAATGCATGAAAATACACGATCGTGCAAAAAATTCTTTAATAAAAAAATGAAATATTTTTATACTTCATAAAGAACTGAGATATAAATATAAATTACTTATTAGACTAACAAAGAAAGGAAACTAATAATATAATGGTGAAAATTTACATTTTCTCGAAAAATACTTAAAATAGAAAGAAAATTATAAGAATATTTTCTTCATAATTTTTTTTTCCTTTTCAACGATGTAAAAATCGAACTGTCTTATGATAGGATCGAATGATAAAAAATGGCCAGAAAACCTACTTCTGGGCATCCGACGTGTTTGGCTAACGAACTTAGCCGAGCCAATTCAGAATCCAGTCCGCACACAAAATTTCATAAGCATTAGACGTTTCGTTCGAGAGTTATCGTGGCGACACATATATATATATATATATATATATATATATATATATATATATATATATATATATATATATATATATATAAATTTTAGTGAATATCATTTTCGTATTCTAGGGACCTCAAAACACATTTCTGTTATGATCCCGGGCTTAGGTCCCGTCATGACACCTGCTGTAATAGCGTATTTCCAGTTTCACTTTTGGAAATTCGCTAAATGTAATAAAATTGCAACTTTATTCTGGAAACTCTTGTTGTAAAAATGTAACATTTCAATTTATTTGTATTTTTCTAACATAAAATAAACTGTTGTTACCGTTATAACGGGTAAAAGTATTTTAACAGCAACTATACGTTTATAACGAGTAGTAGGGTTGACCGGTGTAATTGTGAATTGGGGCAATTGTGAACGGCGCCTATAATTTCTAAAATAACATTAATATTGTTAAAAATCAACTCTTAATATGATTTTCTGTCTTTTCTTAATATGCTATTAAAATTTCGTAACAATTCTCGAAGTATTAGTATCTTTTTTTTATCTTGAAAAAACCCTTGCAAAATTTTATGTATCTTACTTCGACCAATCCTAAAAAAAATTTTTTTAAATACATTTTCTTTTTTTAAAAGGTAAGAAATGGTTAAAAGTACTTTTAAAGAAGTGGTCTAAGCCCTGAGAGGGTTCCTTATTAATTGCTAAAGAAATTGGACAATTTGTCACCAATTCACAATTACCCCATGATTTAAAAATTGTGGGGTAATTGTGAACGTCATTCACAAATGCCCCCATTCGGTCAAAAATTTCAGTAGTGTCCTTTTCCGAGTTGAAAATGTTGATGAAGGTGCTGGTGACCTTATTGTACAAGTTTCCGTTGTACAAACAATACAAAAAAAATTGTTCTTTATTCATGTAAACTAAATGTATTTCCTTGAAAAAGTCTTATTTTCCTTGTTTTTGTGTGAATACATGAAATTTTTTGATTTTTTATATGATAAAATGACAAAATATCATCAAAATATCATTTTTAGCTTGTAATAAATTTGTTCCTACAATTTTTGTTATTTTTCTTTAACCTTGATTTTTTGTAGAAATTTGAGGTATGCGTAACTTGTATTAAATAAAGAGAAATTGTGACCGCTAAAGTATGATGAAAAATTTGAAAGTGGAGTAAATGTGAAGAATTTGAGCTGGGCTTTATTCTGACGTACCACACTTCTCTTGTAATCCATTCTAAATAATTTTTCTGATGGCATTCACTTTTACCCCAAAATTCATAAGATTTCAAAAGTAAATCAACCATAATGTGATATATAAAATAAAAAATACTTAAAACAACGCTTTTATCTCAACTCATGAAAATCCATTCACAGTTACCCCGGTCAGCCCTATATTACACAGCAACTATATGGGAAAAAAGAAAAAGAAAATGCAGTAAATACTCAGTTACCATGCAAGTTATTCTTAATAAATTAGCATGGAATGAGGGTATTGTTTCTTATTTCTTATTAATATTTATCAAGAAATTCGTAGTAATTATTAAAAGTATATTCATAGTTAAAAGTTCGTTTAAGGGGGTCTTCTAGTGCAGAGGCGTGAATTTCGGGCATTTTTTGAAACTAAATAAAAAAAAATTGCTATTCATATTGCCAGATTTTAGGATTTTTACTTTGGGTATATTATTTATTGTCCCGAATTTTCTCTAGATATATTATAAACATACTTATAACGATAATAGTGACGAATTTCGTTGAATTTGAAATATGTTGTACAGGGTACGATTCTGAACATTTTTACGTATGTAATTCGTGAACGTCTCGTTTAATAATTTTAGACTCAAAATATAAAAAAGTTTATATATATATATTTTTTTAAGGGGGACCACTAGTGTGACCACAGAATATTCAGAAACAAACTTCGTATCTCTATACTAGCATTCTCAATGTGGACAATAGCTTACGTCACAAATGACCTAATTTCTGTCCCACTCCAAACGCACAACATGTTACAACATAAATCTCGTATCAATGTTTGCGTGATGTACGCGTGTGTTTGTATCAACGTTACACTCTGTTTGTTGAAAGAGGGGACTACACTGTATATGTATGTTTGTGTCTCCTGCATATTACTATATATGTATTCGCTTATTGTTGAAACTGGTTGATAACAATCGATCTGAACACGGCTATAGTTGTTGTGTGACTGACACACTTAAGCGGTATCGAACCACTCACTGGCACACTGCTATCCACAATTTTTTACACACACGCTTAGGGCTTGAGTGTGACCGCCTGAAATAAAGGTGATTTTTGGTTATGTTTCTAAAGAAAACTACTGTATGGAATGTTTTAATATTTTATATGTTGATATGTAATAAATTCATGATAAAATTTTTGGACCAAAAAATTGAAAATTCAGTGAGTTATTCGCGATCTCTTAAGGCTCCAAAAAAAAGTTCCCCTACTGCTGCAGTGATAGCGACCTTCACAGTGCCTGAAATTAAAAAAAACCAAAAAGCCTATTAAACTAGAAGGTATTGCCCGTACCATGAACCTCAATTGAAGAAAAAAGTTGAAATTTAACAAAATGACGGAGTTTTTAAAAAAAGTTTCAAATTTTGTGCGAAAATTTGATGATTTTTGGTCTGCAAAAATTACATTTGTTATTCGATCGGAAAACTGGAGGTTCATAGCACGAAGAAACACATATAAAAGAAGCTAAAATAAGAATCAAATCGAGCGGATGATTTGTCTTCGAGTTACAACTGCAGCAAATTTGAAAAATGTAGTTTTTTTCTACTTTACCTTTTAGTTTCAATCATTGAGAATTTTTACTAAAATTATTTACGATGTACTCACTATAACGGTCATAGAAAAACTAGATGAGCCGTTTAAATGTGCTAGAGTCTAGCCGCTCCACAACATGTGACTGGCAGCCACGTCCAGAAACTCCCGAACTATCAACCTTCATACATTTCTCAATACCTCAAAGTTAACAATAAAAATTAAAATCCGCTCTTCGGATGGCTGTAACTCAAAAACTATTTGAGATATGCACTTGAAATTTTAATATGTTATTTTTATAGGTATCGACTATCGAAATATGCAAAAAAAATTTTCGAATATTTTCAAAATGTCACACTAGTGGTCCCCTTTAAATCGTATAATACTCGCAGCATCTAATGAGGCTTGAACATTTTCCAGTAAAGAGCAAGAGCCTGAATAAGCCGAAGTCTTCTCCATTTCTGGGAGACGCATACAGAATCAGAGTTACATATTAGGTTCTAGCTGCCTCCTGTCAAGTTTTTGAGTATTTATCTAGTCATGGTTGATCTTAAATGCGATTTAATCCTTACCTTTCATAACAAAGAAGTCTCGTTTGGCAGAAGCTGTACTTACAGATATCGCAGACAAAATTAAAAGTAAACAAAGTTCTAAAATTCCTAAAAATGTTTGACCTGAGATCATTTTTCAAATCTTTTTATTAATTTTTCTTATCTTTTTCTTTTCATTTTTCAATTTTTTTGTGTAGGTTTATATCTACTCGGCCTGTCGGCTGAAATTGTCAGTACACATGACAATTTGTTTATTGATATTTTGTACAAAAAAATTTAATAGAATGAAAATTCAAGATGTTATTATCTGATATATTTTGTCTATAAAGGGGGGGGGGTAAGTTTCATCGAGACGGGTGAGAACACAATTTCTTAATAAAAACTATTGACATTATTACCTGAATCAAAGAAAAAAAAATATTCGAAAAAATGACGGTTATTTGAAAAAAGTCAATTTTTTAATCTTTTTTATTCAATATTATTCATTTTTCAAAATAGTAAAAAAAAAAAAAACAGTCTTGAATTTTTCGAGTTTTGGACTATAGAGAGATATATATTGAAGATTTATACCAAATTTGAAGACAATCGCTTGGATAAAACATTTTATGTCGACCGGGTCGAAAAAATTAGTTATGAGAAAAACGCGTTTAAAGTTTTGAGCAAAATTTTAGGCAGCAACAACAGTCTAACAATAAGTCTAGCTTGATGGCTGAAATTAAAATGAACTAAAATAAGTATTATTTCATAAATATTATGCATACATTTCAACTTCCAGCATAGAGTGCGCCTTAATACTAAGAAATTATACGCCCTTCCCAGTGTTTTCACGGTTTTCACCATAACAATCACTTTTATATATTAACGTTGGAAAATTATTTTCTTTCTGACAATGAAATTCGAAAGTCAAGTCGTAATTAATGAAATGTGATGAAAAAAGTATTTTCTAATATGCCTTTTCACAAAGTGAAACTTTCAAATGTTCTTTATTATTATTATTATTGTTATTACTAAATAAAAGATTTGGAAAAACAATTCCATTAAGTATCTGAAGTAACATGTTTGTGTTATATAAGTTTAACATCAATTTTTTCTTTTTAATAAAAAATATATACGAAAATGTCTTACATAATTTTCGATATTGCATGTTAGTATAATTATTATACCCAAGAGGGTGTAGTTTTATTGCATATTCTAGAATAGGTTTGTCGTAAGTTTCATTTTTATAGATACAAACGATTACGTAAGTAAAATTATTACTTATATTACATTTTTAAGAAAATATGTATGAGGAAATGAAGCAAAGATAATACAATAATAAATTAAAAATACCCCTGTCGCAGCATCTGCATAACATAGCGAATTTCCAAATATTGGGCACTGGCGGATCTCATCTAAGACCTGTACCCATTTAAAATAGTTTAGCTTTCTAAGAGTAAAAGAATTTTTAAAATCGGTTGGGTAATTAGTATTGATATTTTTGGGACCCAAGAAACCGAACGGACTTTGTGCAGCATAGTTGTATCTATCTAAAATAATTTAGTTCTCTAGCAATGAAAAAATTTTCAGAATCGGTTCGATAGCTTATTTCTGGCGTTTTCGGATCGGCAAGATCCCGGTGGACCTCATTAAAAAATCAGCTCAACCGTATATTCTAGGCGGACGTCATGTAATATATATATATATATATATATATATATATATATATATATATATATATATATATATATATATATATATATATATATATAGTATATTTTACCTTTCTAACAGTAAAGGTATTTTCAAAACCCGTTGTGTACCATTCTACGCCGCATTTGCATCCGCTGGACAGTTGTGGATCTCAGATAACACAACCTGTACCTATCTAAAATAGTTTACCTCTGTAATAGTGAAAAAATTTTCTAAATCGGTCAATTATTTTATTTTTAACTCTTTTGGGTCCCACTGACGCTGTCGGACCTTACATAACGTAATCTATATCTATCTAAAATAGTTAAGCTCTCTAACAGTGAAACAATTTTCAAAATCGGTCGGTTAGTTTATTTTTGGCGCTTTTAAGATCCCAGGACCCTGGCCACAGGCCGACCTCATACAACATATTATAAGCGATATAAGCTATATCCATCTAAAATAGTTTACCTCTGTATCAGTGAAAAAATTTTCAAAATCGGTCACTTATTTCATTTTTGACACATTTGGGTTCCATAAACCCTGACGGATCTTACATAACGTAATCTATATCTATCTAAAATAATTAAACTCTCTAACAGTAAAAAAATTTTCAAAATCGGTCGGTTAGTTTATTTTTGACACTTTTGTGTCCCATGGACCCTAGCAGACCTTACATAACTTAATCTATATCTATCTAAAACAGTTTAGCTCTCTAAGAGTGAAAAAATTTTCAGAATCGGTCGGTTAGTTTATTTCGCGCTTTTAAGATCCCAGGACCCTGGCCGACCTCTTACAACATATAAGCTATATCCATCTAAAATTGTTTACCACTGTAACAGTGAAAAAATTTTCAAAATCGGTAACTTATTTCATTTTTGACACTTTTGGATCCTATGGACGCGGTCGGACCTTACATAACGTAATCTATATTTATCTAAAGTAGTTTAGCTCTGTAACAGTGAAAAAATTTTCAAAATTGGTCAGTTAGTTTATTTTTGAAACTTTTGGGTCTTATGGACCCTGGCGGACCTTACATAATGTATTCTATATCTATCTAAAATAGTTTAGCTCTGTGACAGTGAAAAAATTTTCAAAATTGGTCGGTTATTTTATTTTTTACAATTATGGGATCAGTAAACCCTTGCGGAACTCATACAACATAATCTTTTTTTCATATAAAATAATTTTAGTACTCTAACAGTAAGAAGAGGGTCCTAGGGATCTCATATAACTTATGGCAGTCCGTAAGGTTCTTGCGGGCATCCTTTAATTACTTAATTAATTCAAGTATTTTAACTTACTAACGGTGAAAAAAATTTCAAAATCGATTGGGTAATTAATTTTACATAAGATACCTTAAATCCATCTAAAATTGTTTAACTTTCTAACATTAATAATTATTAGTGAAAAAATTTTCAAAATCGATCCAATTAAAATTTTTTTCCGTGCGTGCAAACGTATTATGTTATTTTGTTTTATATTTAATAATATTATGATTTGATAACATAAATTTCAATTTCTTGTTTATTTAAAATTCAATAAAAAAAAATATCTTCATTACATAAGCTTAAAAAATCTGCTTAATTTTAATTTTTCAACTTGAGACAGAGCTATATAAATTATAATGCAATTAACATGGGACAGAACTTTGTTTATTATAATACAATTAATACATACATGTGAATAGATATCAATTGTTTTCGTAAAAAGTCCTAAAAAAAAACGAGTTTTCTATATTTTTATAATGAATTGAGACAGAAATATAAATTACTTATTACGCTGACAAAGAGAGCAAAGTGAGCCAAATGTGAAAAATTACAATTTTTTCGAAAAATACTTAACATAGAAAAAAAATTATAAGAACAATTTCTTCATAATTTTTTTTCGTCATTTCAATGATGTAAAAATCGAACTGTTTTATGATAGAATCGAATGATAAAAAATGGCTAGAAGACATACTTTTGGGCATCCGACTTGTCTGGCTGACGAACTTAGCCGAGCCAATCCGGATTTTAGTTCGCACACAAAATTTCATAAGCATTAAACGTTTCGTTCGAAAGTTATCGTGCGACACACACACACACACACACACATATATATATATATATATATATATATATATATATATATATATATTTTAGTGAATTTCATTTTCGTATTCTAGGGACCTCAAAAAACATATTTCTGTTATGGTCCCGGGCTTGGGTCGCGTCATGGCACCGGCCGTAATAGCTGAATTTCGAGTTTTCGAAATTCGCTAAAATTGAACATTTATCCATAAATAATTTCAGATCGTTATAACAATCAATTGGCTTCTTCCAACGAGAATTAATAAAATATATTCCTGTCGTAACATCCTGCATAATTCAGTTAATTTCGAGACGATTAATCTCCTGACCAAGCGTGCGCAATTAAACATACGCCTTTTTAAAATGTTTTAGAACAATTACAAAATTGTTTTTTTATCAGCTAACGTAAACAGTAAGGTTGCGAACACCTACAATTACTTTTAAATTTTGCGCTTAATTTACTATTTTTAAGGCATATCAGGGGCGATTTTAGGTTTTTTATTTTGGGTAGGTCCACATATCAATGAATACTATTATATTATACCACTAGACAAAGCGTAAAGGCAGTTTGTAGGCATTTTTCTTGAAGCAGGTAACAGGGTGAGACGGGTGAGATTTAAGGTATATAATATAATGTTAATTTTTGAGCAAATGCGACTGTAATTATTGCAGGACATAATTTGTATACGTACATATTTTGAAAATAAAGCGAATACCACTTTCTTTTTTTCAAAATTTTGCGGTTTCTTCTCAAAAAAGTAAAATTTTATTATCAATATTATATTTTGACAATAAATATTTGAAAACGTTAGTACGGATATCATTGATAATTGTATTAGTTACTATATTACAGAATACTATCCGGTTGGAACTTGGTAATATTTGGCTGCCTCAAATGTACATTTATATAATTAGTCTATATAATATATCATATAATTGGTCTGTGGGTAGGCCCGAATTTTTCTGTATTGTAAACATGTAACATATATATGTATCATTTTTCTTGAAGCTGGACATTTTTTATTGCATAATTTTAAACTGAAGAAAATGTAGCTTATATTATGTAACCGGAAACGGATTAGATCACTTTGGGACCTTAGATATTTTCTTCTTAGCGGACCTCCTCCCGCTCCCACAAGATATAGTTCTCACAAAAAATATAAAAAAATAAATAAAACAAAACTAAATAATGGGGAAAATTTAAACAAATCTCAAATTTTGATTCAAATATTCAAAATAGACAGTTTGACCAGACCATTCAAAAAATAGGGCCTTAGCCATTTGTCTCAATGTCTCTGATATGATCTAGTGCTTATTCCTCGACTAAGTGGTCGAAAAATGACATTTCATATTACACGACGCAATAATATTTAAAACTAGCCGTACCCGCAACGTCGTTCTCGCAAAGCATTGTTATAAACTCAATGAGAAGTATGTAAGTGTAATAATTATATAGAACTTGCAAAAAATAATAATTTTTGTGTAATGCATGCACATGCTCAAAATGGTTTTTCTATTTTCCCGTGGGAATGAGGAATTTTCCCGGAGTAAAAAGTATCTTAAATGTTGACCCAAGTAATAGGTTATCACCACACCAAATTTCATCAAAATCCGTCCAATAGTTTTTGCGTAATACGTGCACATGCAAAAAATGGTTTTTCTATTTTCCCGTGGGAATGAGGCATTTTCCCAGAGTAAAAAGTATCTTAAATGTTGCCCTAGGTAATAAGTTATCACCACACCAAATTTCATTAAAATCCGTCCAATAGTTTTTGCCTGATGTGTGCACATGCTCAAAATGGTTTTTCCATTTTCCCGTGGGAATGAGATATCTTACCGGAGTAAAAAGTATTTTAGATGTTGACCCAGGTAATAAATTACACAGGCCAACGACTAAAAAACTTTTTTAATACTTTAACCATATTTTTATGGATTTTAGTGTGCTGAATCTGAAAATAACAATAAAATTGCTGTATCACCCACCATTTCCCTACATTTTACATCATAAACCTTTATATTCAAAAAAGTATAGTTCAGAAAATTAATGCAATCAATATATAATAAAAAACTTTTTTAATACTTTAACCATATTTTTTATGGATTTTAGTGTGCTGAATCTGAAAATAACAATAAAATTGCTGTATCACCCACCATTTCCCTACATTTTACATCATAAACCTTTATATTCAACAAAGTATAGTTCAGAAAATTAATGCAATCAATATAATACTAAATGTGCGAAAGCGAGCGATCCAATATCTTATAATGAATATAATATCTTATAATTCCAATATCTTTGCTCAAAGTTCCCGCATTTATCAGAAGCAAAGTTACAAGAGGGCGTCTTCATTGGCCCTGATATAAGAAAATGATGTTTGACTCTGAGTTTGAATTACATATAACAGTGAAAGAGAAAAAGGCTTGGATTACTTTCAAGGAAGTTGTTAACAAGTTTTTGGGTAACAAAAAAGACCCAGACTATAATATAACCATTGTATCTAATATGCTTAATCGCTTTAGAAATTTGGAATGTTTAACGAGCTTAAAGATTCATTTTTTAAACAGCCAGCTAGACTACTTTCTGGACAATTTAGGAGCTGTCAGTGAGGAATAAGGAGAACGTTTCCACCAGGATATCAAGATAATGGAAAAACACTATCAGGGACGTTGGAACACTAGGATGATGGGAGATTACTGTTGGTTCTTTCACCGAGAAAGTCAGCAAGCGGCACACAGAAGAAAAAGCCACATCCGAAGCTTCAAAGAAAAGAGAGAAAGAAAATATAAGTCCATGGACTCTTAAAACCTTCATAAAACTTAGTATTAGGAATAAAAATATATTTTATGTGTTAAAATAGTTCTGTTTGTCTTGTACAAGTTATTTTCTTCCCACTCCTATAGAATATTAGCATATTTCATTAAATCTGACATAGCCAAAATGTGACAAAACTGTGGGTGATACAAAATAATGAAACTCAAATTTGGATTCAGCACCCAAAAAAATATAAAGATCACCTATTAACATTAAAAAAGTTTTTTATGACCTTAATTTTGCAGGCCTGTGTTATCATCACACCAAATTTCATTAAAATCCGTCCAATAGTTTTTGCGCGATGCATGAACAGACAGACAGACAGACAGACAAAAATTCTAAAAATCGCTGTTTTGGTATCTACATCGGTAACTATTTACAGTACCAGTACAATTTTCAAAAAATATTCCATGTACAGAAATGGTCTCGTTACAATTTTATTATATGTATAGATAATGACCAGTGGCGACGCGTGAAATTATTAGCTGGGGAGACAGTCTTTTTTACCATATTTTTAAGTAGACTTATTTTGTGTCTATTTTTATTTCGAAATCTGTAGTCTTTCTAAGCTTTATTAAAGTTTTTTTCTATAACAGATCTTCTGACTCAGTACTTTGACTAAAATAAAAATGTTGAAATTTTTAAGCAGCCATTTGTACCTACTCTACCAAGGGTAAAAGATATTGAAATTTTTGTTTTGTTTTGCGGTTAGTCTGAATTAAAGGTCTTAAAAAAATTTAGAATTTTAAAATAATTAGTTCTGAAATTAGTCCTTTAGATATATTGTAGTTTTTAAATTAGATTCGTATATTATTATTATATTTTTAAAGAAAAGAGGAAAAAATTTAAAACTTCTGATGTAAAAAACTTAAACAGATAGTAGAGAAAAACAAATTGAAAATAAATACCTACAAATTTTATTAAAAGGTTCCAATGTTTAAATAATAAATAACAAAATCTAAAATTCATTAAGAAATATTTAAAAAAATTGAACTCAACCAAAAGCAAATAAGCAGTTAATTAACTAACAACAAAAATATTTGAATTTTGTGTAACAATAAAATACATAAAATAGACTGTTATTATGTGTACGTATATCGTTGATCGTACGTATACAGAATAGCAAATGCATACGTTTAGACAAATTAATCTGTGTCTTCCTTAGGGGTGAATAGATATGATATTGCGTTATTGTTTCAGTTTTTTTATTATTATTCAAAAAATAGTGAATATAATTTGATAATTTTTATACCATTAGAAAGATTGCTACATTTTACATATAGATAAGAAAAAATTATTCTAAAATCTTTCTTAGTTTTTGAGTAATAATGATGTAAATAAATTGGAGAATATTATATAATTATGTACATGTCATGCAGATTGTGTGTGTAAATGTTTGAAATAGGCAGTGTCTGTTAACACACACACAGAGCAAAGAGAAACATTATTAAGATTGTCTTCCTTGCCGGTGAATTGATATGATATTACATTATTTTTTCAGTTTTTTTTATTATTATTCAAAAAATACTGAATGTAATTTGATAATTTTTATACTATTAGAAAGATTACTACATTTTACATATAGATAAGAAAAAATTATTCCAAAATTTTTCCTAGTTTTTGAGTAATAATGATGTAAATAAATTGGAGAATATTACATCCGTGCAGATTGTGTGTGTGTAAATGTTTGAAATAGGCAGTGTGTGTAACACATACACACAGAGCAAGGAGAAACATTAATAAAGTTGTCTTTTTGCGTTTAAATAGGCTTGTATGAGTTGTATGGATATAACCAGATGTAACCATACACAGAGGTTCACATTTATGTATCAGGTTATATGTATATTATATTATTGTATAATGTTTTTGTAAACGCATATAATATATGTAATATATTGTACATATATTCATGTACATACGTTTTATTTGAAAATGTGAATTAGAAATGGCCAATATTATAAAAATTAGACAGTAATTTTAAATTTTATAAAATATTTTAAATTTTATGAAATTTAATTTTTTTGGGGAGACACTGTCTCCCTTGTCTACTCCCACGCGTCGCCACTGATAATGACGGAAACAATTCCGGGATCCAAGAATGGGCGCAGGACAACTGCACTCGGCCAGGTAAAATAATGTTAATTACTATGGACAACTGCACTCGCCTTCAGAACATACCCTCTGGTGAGAATGGACAACTGCACTCGATTTACATTAGTAAAAAGAGGGGAAAATTACTCCCACTTTGTTTCTCTTGTTATAATATAATTATTATAAATAATATAACCATCACTACTATCACTCTAAATCCTGGATATTATCATAAGATTTTTTTTTAATTTACTACAAATATTTTAAACTTTTAAAAAAAATGTCCCTTTGTAGTCCCTTTCACCTTAGCCAATCTTGGTGGCGAAAAATACAAAACACTAGACTACTTTCGGAATATCGAGACTGCGATTCAGACATTAGAAAATCGCTACGATTAACTTTTGGAGTTAACGTTTTTAAATCCAGAAGAAATTGGAAATTTTTTAACTATGGAATTGATGGAAATAAAACCGGATGATGAGAGGATTGATTCTTAGACTACTTGGTAGAAACGTATGGAGATGAAGAAGCAGATTTTCCACCATACATTTGGGCTTCTCTGACTGCAGATGGTCACAGATCTACAAATGCTTATGAATCGTTCCACAATCATTTTAACCAAAAATTCTACAATAGCCATTCGTCCTTATATGTATTTATAGACGCTTTAAAAAGCATCCAAACAGAAACATATATTAAAATTCAAAGTTCGAAAAACGAAAAAAAGTAGAATTGAAAGAAATTCATTTTCGACAAAAAACAATAAATAGGTAACTTATTATTCATGAAAAAATTATATTAAACTCATATTAAATCGAATTACACTCGTTGTATTTGTTAATACATACATATTTAATGTATTTAAGAGGGGGTACTCATTTTCTCTATTCGGATTTTCTAAAACGAGTGCAGTTGTCCATGAAATTTAAATCATAAAAATTTATTGCAGGATTATTTTTGGGTCCCGAGTGCAATTGTCCTGCGTCCCCAAGAATTATATTTCAAATTAAAGAATTGCTTTCAAACATCTCTTTAATGTTTAAAAAAGTCTCGATACTTGTCTGAATTACATGGTCGGCTAAGTGATCGGAAAACGACATTTCATATTACACGCTTTGCTTTAAATATTTCTCTGATGCTTAAAAAAGTGTCGATATTTGTCTGAATTCTGAATTACATGGTTGATCAAGTGGTCAGAAAACGACATTTTATATTTCACGACGTAATGTTATAAAAAATGTGTCGATATTTGTCTGAACTACATGGTCTAAATTACATATTTGTCTGAATTTTCAAAATTTTTGGGTAGGCGTGAGCCTACCCGTCCTATCCGCTAAAAACTCCACTGAGGCATATTTATGTTTATGACATTTTATGTAAACGGTTTGAACAATATTGATTTATTATTTAATTTAAATTTTTAAATATTTGTTTTTTGTAACTTCCCATTGGAAGTTATTGTAATGGGTCCGATTTTACGAATCGCTAACTTGAACATATCTTCACGTTTCAAAGTTACTAAAATCCGAATCTATCGTTTATAGCGTGATGCCTGTGTGTGCGTTCGTTAGTTCGTTCGTTCGTTCTTTCGTGAATTTTTTTTCGTCTCGCATATCTCGAGAACAAATAATGATATCAACTCCGGACTAATTTCATTAGATGGGTAATTAAAAAATGAAGACCGGATAAAGGTTTTAGCAAATTCGGATTAGTGGTTTGTTTTTTGTAATAAAAAAAAAACGAAATTAAAAACTTTTTGTGAAAAATTTTTCCTCTTTCATATCTTAAAAATAAATGATATCATTTGTTTGAGAAGGGATGGAGTCCCCCACGGAATACACGGGGCTAAGTCTTTCAGTGGGGTGCAAAGGGCAAAGCCCCTGTCGGTGGTCCGGGGGGAGGAGCCCCTGAAATGAAAAAAAAATTATTTATGTACAGTGGTCTCTAGTCTTTAAGGCCATCCAATGGAAAGTTGACATTGTGGGTAGACCTGTCCCCCTAAATTTTTGTTATTAACACTTTCAGTCCCATGGCTTCGGCATCCGAAACCAAACAAAACATCCTCAGAGGCCGACCGCCATCAATATTTAGAATGATAAACAAAACACTTAAAATATTTATAAAAAAGATTTTATATTATGTATTCTTATAAAAATAATTTATTATGTACTAGGTACCGGACACTTTTCATTTTTTGTACATATAAATATACATAATATGTTTTATCATCAAAATATCTAGGCTTGTTTATACAATAATATTTTTATCCACATATGTATGTATGTGTGTGTTGAATGCTTGTATGTATAAATATGTGTGTTACTCATCATTTGACCTGGATAAGTAGCACATACATGTTGAATCCTTTAGTGTTTTGTGGAATCATTTTATGTACTTGTTTACATAAAATTTGCTTAGAAATATTGTCGGCTTCCGGGGAAGTTTACTGTGAAAGTGCTCGGGCCTCATAGTGTTAATATTTGTCTTTTTCATGAGGTAAAGTCCAAAAGTTTCCAATCTATAATATGATAAATGTGGGAGTGAATTGTTTGTTTATCTTGCTTTCACGCCTCAACAGCTTAATTAGTTGACCTGAAATTATGCGTAGGTGATAGTTGGCGAGACGTTGGGAAAACATCTGACTCCCGTGGGAAAGTATATTTAAAACGAAATATTAAAATGTTTAAATTTGAATCAAGATCAGTCAAGAGTGAGTGGGGTTCACACAATTAGGGTTTCGTACAGTGAGCAGTTAACAGACCAAATTAATTTTTTTTACTTACGTATTTTTAAATATTATCCAAAGTTTGTGTTAAGGGGGGAGTTCACGCCAGAAACGGCTAATCAACTAATTTTTTTCGAATCTCGTTTTTTTGTTTGTATTTCGTTCTGTGGTTCTTTGCAAACACGGTGATATATAAAACATGGCCAAAAAAATTTTTTTTTCAAGTAGAAAAATATTTCTTTTTGAGCCGCTGCACAGTCAAGTTGCTGGTCCTTTGTAGATAACGGTCGCCCCCTCTCGCGATTTGATCAGTATTATTTAGTTTTGGTGTGTACACGAGTTATAGTAAGTACTGAGATAATGTTCTTTTATTTGTATGCCTTTGTAAACGTTTTAATAAACAGTGAGTAAACCGCTTCTTTTGTTATTATTTTTGTTTTTTACCGTTTCCCAAAACTTGCGTTTTTCCCGACAAGGAAAATCATATCTCAAGTTCTAGAAAAGATAGAGACTTAATTTTTTTTTTTATTTTGTTCATAAACATATTGCGCATAAAGTGGAGTATGCCCATTTCAACAATTGTAACTATTTTTAAACATTTTTTTTTTTTAATAAAAAATTGGGTTTTATAATTTTTAGAACTTTGGGATTACAATTTTATAGTTAATTTTTAAAATTACCTGAAACCCATACTCAGCTTTATGGACAGGTCCTTTAGGAATAAAATAATGAAAAAACATTTAAAAAATATTCATTAGTCTTTGAGATATTGTGTTCCTTGTAAACGCTTAAAAACTTGTGAAAAAGGGCCCCCTCCCTCCATAGGGAAGAGTAATGAATGTTTCAAAAACAAAATTTTCTATCTGAAACCATCCCTAATTTGAAAAAAATTTCAACAAGCAAAATAATCACAAATAAAAAAGTTGCTTTTTTATTTGAACTCCTCCGTTAACTGAAATATATTGTATGAATTGTCTCACATTGTACTGAAAAATTAATAAATACGCTGTCTATTACTGTGTTTCCCCTAGTTATCTAATTTTTTTCAGAAAATATTACCTACACTGTCACAAAAATTTGTAGTACTCCGATAATCTATGACTCAGTATTCACTAACCTTATTAAAACCTAGTGGGGAGACGGTCATTTCTAGCAAATTCTTCAGATTCCTAAGTTACATAATTTTCGAAATAAGCCGCTGTGACAGGTAGACGCGAGGGTGATCTTATAAGTGTTCCGCTTTTTCTTTTAAGGTGCGGAACCCTAAGAAGGAAAATCTCCGATGAGATGAAGAGATGCTTCAATACTATTCGTTTCCTCGACACCCAGTAAAAGAATGAGTAATAATACAATTTCATTTAAGCGGAAACAGGAGTAAATTAAAGATAGTATTCGATGTATATCACCTTAGTTGTGGCGCATCTAAACAATAGAAAAGAAAAATGATAGTATTAATTCTAAGCTTTGTAGTTTTTGATTGCATTTACGTACGATATACAAACTGACAAGGAATGTTACGGAAGTGTACCCCTGCGATTTTGTTCATTTTAAGATATATTGTAGTACTTGACAAAGTAACAAACATATTTTAATTATACGTGCCCAATCCCATATTTCGGGGGTAAAACACCCCTTCAAAAGTTTCCTGAAAAATCATATTTTGGTATTTTTCCCATACTAGCCCTTAAGCAATTTTGATGAAAAGTGGTCAAAAGATTTAGACTGAGGTTACATTACTACAGAATTTTTTTCACTGGGGTCACTTCATTTTTAAGGGGTGAAACACCCCTAAGAGTGGGTTTTAAAAAATTTTTTTAGGGAAATCATAGCTCAAATTCTTTAAAATTCTGTAAAAAGGCTACAGGTTATTAGTTAATAAATAATACGTGTTACTCACTGTAGTGGCGCGGAGTAACTGAGGGACTATGGGGGGCCCTGTATGAGAACGAAATTTTTAATAAAAATTAAATATTTTGGGTTTTCCTCACTATAAAATTTATAAAATTTTCAAGATTAATTATCAATAAATTATTTAATTCTTTACTTTATTTTATGGCTTGTGGATCTTTTCAAAATGTGAAAAAAAGTGTCCTTTTAGTAGATTCGTGGAGTGTAAATTGTCCGATTACCATTAACGAATTAACATCTACAGACAAAGAAATAACAGTCATGATAATACCTAAAGGGACTACAGGGAAGATACAACCACTAGATGTATACGGATTCCGAATATGGAATAATTTTATCAAGCGGTTTTCGGATAGAATAATGCTACTCAATTACGATATCAATCTTCATTCTCGTAACAACATAATAAATCTGCAATCACTGATTCATAACCAATTTTCTTCTCCTGGATATCAAAAATTATTCCGTTATTCATGGTACAAAAGCGGATACATAAGTAAGAAACCAGAAAAATTTGAGAATCGAGTTGCCTTTGCTCTCCAAGAAAATTTGTCCCCCAAATGCGAAATTGAAGGTTGTGAAGAATTATCTATTATAAGATGTTGTTGGTGCACGAATTCGCTCTGCTTAAGACACTTCTTTGAAGAATATCATTACTGCGTAAATTATTACCCATAATTCTAAATAACATTTTTTAATACTTCTATAATATTTGATAAATACATTGTAAAATACAGGCATACTGAAGCACTTTAACATCCGTTCACTGTACCACTATTCAACATCTATTCAAAATAATAAATAAAACTTAAATTATATTTTTACTTGTATATTCTTCCACTATTCTTCATAACCCATCACATTTAATTACAAGCTACAATCGAAAATTTTTTTTCATGATGCTATTTCAGTGCTTCAGAACTATCTATTTCAAGTCAAGGAGTTTGCCAGTTAACCTTATTTTTGAGATTTTATAAATTTTATAGCGAGTAAAATCCAAAATATTTAATTTTTGTTAAAAATTTCGTTCTCATATAGAGCCCGCCATAGCCCCCCAGTTACGCCGTGCCACTACAGTGGGTAACACGTATTATTTATTAACTAATAACTTGTAGTCTTTTTATAGAATTTTAAAGAATTTGAGCTATGATTTCTCTAAAAATTTTTTTAAAAACCCACTCTTAGGGGTGTTTCACCCCTTAAAAATTAAGTGACCCCAATGAAAAAAATTCTATAGTAATGTAACCTCAGTCTAAATCTTTTGACCATTTTTCATCAAAATTGCTTAAGGGCTAGTATGGGAAAAATACCAAAATATGATTTTTTAGGAAATTTTTGAAGGGGTGTTTTACCCCCTAAAGATGGGATTGGGCACGTATAATTAAAATATGTTTGTTACTTTGTCAAGTACTACAATATATCTTAAAATGAACAAAATCGCAGGGGTACACTTCCGTAACATTCGTTGAAATTACAAATTAAAGTCATTTCTATACGTTACGTTAGTAAAGTTATTCCGACTTCAACTTTTATAATCTTTTATTTTCTTTTTTACAAAATCTCAAAAACAGAATAATATCTGTGGATGTATTCATTCAAATCGCAGTACAAGACCATGAATTACGAGTACTTAATAGGTAAAGGTTAATTGTGGAAAGTTCAAATAGTGCAGTAAAATTTATAATTTTAATTTTTAGAAATAGTTTAGAAATTTTTAGTAATAGAAAATTAAAATAAAAAAAATCTGAAACTTCAGAGGGTGACTATTTAAATCAGTTGTTACTAAAAATAACGCCGTGAGCAGCGGAGCCCCATCACGGAAGTCGAATTTTTCCTTTCATCTTCGGTATTGAGTGTCTACAAGCGAAATATAATTGACAGTCCACAAGCGATTTGTAATTTTGGTGGTTTCAAAAATGATGATGAGTGTCCGGTTGATCGGAGCTTTAAAAAAAGGTTTTAAGTTTTTAAGGGCTGAATCTCAGTAAATTTCAATTTTGTGCCGATAGCAGTTAACAGGGAAAAAGCCAACACAATTCGTACGAGGGCATTTCTATCCATGCTTATCCGCCAATTGCCTTTGTGTTTTATTTTTAAATATTAAAAAAGGAACTTAAATAGTAAACTGGAAGGCTTTTATGAAGATATTTTTTCTTTCCAAAAAAATTCAAAATTTCTATTTTATAAATAATAAAAATCAAAAATTCCTAATTTATAAATAAACAGTGACTTTAATAACATTTTCAAATTACTTAATATGTATGTATTTCATTTGTTAAAAAATTGTATTCACTTTTTTTAAAAATTTTTTAAAATTACTATTCGCCTACTTGTATTTAGAATAAAAGTAATGCATTTAAAACACATTTAACAATAGCATTCAATTCCGATGTAAAAATGGAAGAAGTGGGGGGAAAAGTAATGTGGACTCCCTAAAAGGTACTAGCTGGATACTAACTGAATACACGTACAAAATTTCAGCCCTCTAGGTTTCCTTAGAGAGTCTCAAGACGTGTTAGAAAACAAGCAAAAAAATTAAGGAAATATTGGCGTAAAAATCGTGGGGGTAAGGGTTAAAAGTTGAAACCCCAAAAAAACAGTGTCTGGCTATTAACTTAACCTGTACACAAAATTTCAGCCCTCTAGGTTTATTTGGGGAGATTTTGACCCGAACGAAACTGTTAAAAAACAAGAAAAATCATGTTCTTTTGGGTATAAAAATGGTGAGGGTAGGGATTAAAAGTCGAGACCCCTAAAAGGCACCCCCTTGATACTAACTCAATCCGAATACAAAATTTCAGCCCTCTAGCTTTATTTGGGTGACCTGTGCGAGTGGTACAAACTTCGAAAACGTCGAAAATGCATGAAATTGTATCTTAAAAATGAGGGGGGTGGGGGTAAAATATTAAAACCTCCAAAAAGCACAACCTAGGTACGAACTTTATCAACACACCAAATTTCAACCCTCTACGTTAATTCTGGGGGGCTGGGGGCCTGTTAGATCCAGCGAAAATCGTTTTTCCCCCCTCTACTCCCACCAAATCATCCTAGGAAGCTGAATTTTGGATATGTTGTAGATAATTGACCGAAACATTATTTCCAACCGGTTTGGAAAAGTTTTATTGCTTTTCCGCCCCCCACCCCACCACCCCCTTAAAAGTTGGGTCGAATCAAAAATTTTCCCAAAATTTGACCCCACTTTGATAGTATGAGGTGCCTCGAAAATGAGCCCCATTTACCAAATTTCATCTTTTAACTTCCATAGGGGGGCCCTACACAAATTAGAAGGTGGCGGGAATATATATATATATATATATATATATATATATATATATATATATATATATATATATATATATATATATATATATATATATATATATATATATATATATATCAGACATTTTTTTTTCTACATATTCGTGTTCTACGGGTCCGAAAACGGATAGCGCCCCTACTCTCGCCTCTCACCGTTCTTGTCGTATAGACTGTATAAGTCTAATTTTTTCAAGGAAAAATTCGACTAAAAAATGATTTGACTTTAAGGTGTTAATTGGCAATGGCCAATGTGAGAATTTCGATTAGGTAATTTTCTTTTTATATTAATCAAGACGAATAACAGAGTTTTGTTTTCACAAACCAAATAGAAATCCAAGTATAAGAAAATTTACGAGTATAATTAAGTAACATATATATTAATATTTTATATGTAAATGTCTATATGTCTATATTTAGCTTGAATGTCTCGGTCTTTCGGTCGTACATATAAAGGAAAGTTACAAATTTTGGCGTGTAGATTAGATATGAATTTGTTAAATATTTAATAAACTTCTTTTATTTTTATGCTTCGATTCCATATAAATGAATTATTACGCGTATAGATGTCTTTGTTAGACATTTATAAATTTTTAATAGCTCGCGGAACGTATCGCCAATGTGGTTAAATCATTGTATAGCTCCGTTCACAGTATTATCATGTCAGATACAAACCATACATCCCCACAAGCGGGGTAAATGTGGGTGTAAAGATAATAAAAATATTAAAATTAAATTTTTCAAGTATGCTTAAAAGTTAAATATTCCACTATACTTGGAAAAATATTAATTAATTAAAAATTATAATTTTAAATAAAAAAAAGATTAAAAGCTGTTATAATATTTTGTATTAGTAGATAAATTGAAAATGTCAGTCTGTGTAATCCAATATATGTATATTATATTGAAAGAGTTGCAAAATATGTGAGATTTTAACTCCATATGTCATTGTAGTGATTGATTCCAGCTACTTCCATTTCAAAATTTTTATATTATAAATTTAATCAAGTTACTTTGAATACTTACACTGTTAAAAAAAAAACAGGAACTCAAAAATATGTAAAATTACTTAAAATTTAGTGTAATATTATTCTTTGTTTCCTAAATGTACAGCTATTATTCGTCTAACGTAAAATAATAAGAGCATTTTTACAAATTTATGTAAATGGCGCGATTTTACACATTTTTATGAAAAAATACAGTGATTTGAAATGTAAGAAAAAGTATTTAAAACAAAATCATTGTAAAAATCCAAACTTGTTATGTTGAGTTTTCATACAATTGTGTAAAATTACATTTTTTATCAGCGTAATTTTTATTATACAGAATTTTTGATAATTTTTATTTTTTTATTTTCATAGTAAGGAGAATGTGTCACTATTAGTCCCAAGGGACTAAAAATATTTTTATTCTCGCCTTTAAACCAATCAACAAGCAGAATTTATCAATCACCAATCAGCAGGGGCGCATATAGCCGAACTTTTTTTTTTGGGGGGGGGGGCGTCACGCAAAAAATAATAGGGATAAAAAATTTTTGAGACAAATTTAACAAAAAAAAAAAATAAATTGAACTTCTTCGATACCGTTGACGATCAAAAAAACGTCAACTGGTAAATTTACCGATATGGCGTTTAAAATTAAATAATATCTAGTGTATATTCTTAATTTTCGGCGGGGGTGGTCATGATCATTTGACCCCCCCCCCCCCCCCCCGTATACGCGCTTGCCAATTAGCAACTGAAATTTAACTTAAATAACGTTGCTAAGTAATTTAAAATAATAAACAAATACAAACTTGTAGATAAAGACAAACAGTTATATTATATTGCCAAATTTGACTGATTTCTCTAAAGTATACTTGATGTAATATTATTTCCTACAATTTGAATGACATTTAAAGAATTTTCTTCTTAATTTTTATAATTTTAAATTATTCAGAATAAATTGTAAAAAAAGGTGTTTATTATATTTTGATCTCTTGTGTGAGTCGTTGTCCTCGGACCTTTACAGTTTCTTTGGCAACAAACTTCACACTCGGGATTAAAGGCCACACTTTAGTCCCTTGGTATATAAAATACTATTACCTACTTATTAAAATCCAATCCTGCATTCCTGCGCAATAATTTTATAACCATCAATTAAGGTTAATTTGATTATTAAAATTAATTTGAATAAAATAAAAATTTGTTGACAATTTATGAAGGCCATTTTTGTTATAAATCTTGTTTATTAATCCATCTGCATGCATAACAATCATTTTATTATTTAGATTTAAGTAAAAATTTAATAATTTAATCAAAATAAAGTAAACAGAAATTACCAAAAACAGTTGTTCCTTGGTTTAATGTAATTAAATTCGCCCCGGAAAAAAACTACACAATATGTCATAAAAAAGGATTGTAGGGATTGTACATACATATATGTAACCAAATACACATACTCAGATGAAAATATCGGCGCATATAATCAGCAGCGTCTCGACGTCTATGACACATTCTCGCATCGCAATCGGTACTGAACGCGTAAACATTACATCTCGATGCTATCGAAAAATGTGATTGTTATGAATTTTTCGTATTTCGCGTTGTTTATGAACGAAAAAAGGTTTGTGAATTTTGAATGAACTAAAATTTAATAATATTGTGTGAAATTAAAAATGAATGTTTTTAAAATTAGAAATTTATTAACATTTTGATTTAATTCTTCGGTTTGTTTTTGTTTATAAAAAAACCGTATGAGTTAAGGTAAGATTTTTAAATAAATGGAATTAATTTGAAAAATTGATATAACGGGTAATGTTTTTAATTGTTGAATATCGTTTCCGCGCCCTTTTCGACAATAGTAACAGCAATTGCAGTTTGGAGTATTCGTACTGGATAGTGTTGGTAATATACTGGACTCATAACTGGTCATCAGCTACAGTTATTATTAAAATTTATAGTTATTTATTATCAAAATTATTTGCTTAAAAATTAAAAATTGATGATTGACTGATTGTTGTATTCGATAGTTTGCTACGAGGTTTTGACTAAAAACTGAGTTTACCAAAAGTTTGAGATTTCTATACTTCGGACGTGCATGAACTTCTAACAGTTTGAACGATTTATCGATTTGAGAAAAATCTACTATACAAACTGAGTTGAAATTACAAATTAAATTCATTTCTATACGTTACGTTAGTATAGTTAGATCCACTCCGACTTCAACTATTATAATCTTTTATTTTCTTTTTTACAAAATCTCAAAAACAGAATAATATCTGTGGATGTATTCATTCAAATCGCAGTACAAGACCATGAATTACGAGTACTTAATAGGTAAAGATTAATTGTGGAAAGTTAAAATAGTGCAGTAAAATTTATAATTTTAATTTTTAGAAATAGTTTAGAAATTTTTAGTAATAGAAAATTTAAAAAAAATCTGAAACTTCAGAGGGTGACTATTTAAATCAGTTGCTACTAAAAAAAAATGATTTGACTTTAAGGCGTTAAACGTCCTAGAATAGAGAGTTATAAAGAGAGTTTAAAAAGAAATAATGTAGTTTTCAATTCCAATTTCACTGGCATTAGCGAAATGAGTGAAATGCGTATTTTTTGAAATTCAATCATGTTGATATTTTTGTTTCTATAGTTTTTTTTCTTTCTTTCTTTCTTTTTTTTTTTTTTTTTAAATGTAAGATTGGCTACGATCGTTCATATTTTGTTTTATCCATGCAATACTTAAAAGTCCTTTAACAAAAGTAAGCAAACCTGATCATTGTAAAACAATGCTAAAAATAAAGTCGACTTTAAATCAAAAGTAGCTTTAGTTAAAGAACCTTTAAAATTATGAATGTAAAACCGGCCGTTAAAGTCTAATTTTAGAAATTAGTACTGCATATAGAATAAATTATCAACGTAATATAATCTTTAAAAAAAGAAACAGGAATGTATTAATCTACTTTGGGACCCTAGATATTTTCTTCTTACCGAGCTTTCTCCTACCCCTATAAGATATAGAGTACACAAAGAAAAATAAAACAATAAATAAAACGAAATTAAATAATGTGAAAAACTAAATCTTAAATATTGATTCAAATATTCAAACTAGGCACTTGGACCGGGCCCTAGAATTTTTTTCATTTGTCTATACGCTGACCCGCCCCTGCAAACAACTACATCTTTTAGTTTCAGTTGCAACGTGTACCTAATTTATAAAATTTCATATCAGTGTTTATCTTCCTTAAGTATACAGGATGTAAAACAAATAACTCTCGTCCTTTTGTGAGGTGACTCATAGCACCCTGTAGACACTAAAACCGCAGGAATTTTTTCGGAATTAACAGTCGCGTAACCCCTCAAAAGGATAAGAGCTATTTCCCTACACCCTGTATATATATATATATATATATATATATACACATACATATACATATATACAGTGTCTTTCATAAAGTTCGCACCATATGGGGAACTTTTTTACTATTGATATTTTGAAAAATATTTTAGTGGGGTTAGTTGGTGCATCGGTTGGAATGAAAAAGTAGCTAAACACGTTTTCACCCCCCACTTGTTGTTTGGCGGGAAACCGTAAATTTCAAAATTGCGAATTATGAAAAATGGTAATAATTTGAAAAGTACTGATCACTTCGCCATGAAATTTTGATATCATATCAAAATTGGGTCTAGTTACTATATCCCGTTAACTAAATACAACAGTATGGAAAAATAAAGCCCAAAAATTTGCTTTTCCAAAATTCAACTTTAAGTAACCCTAAATTTAAAACTGTTTTATTAATTCTAACAAAATAAAAGTTATACCAATCTTTGAAGTCTGCTTGTTTATAAAATCACAGTTATTATCAAAATATTGCCGCAGATATTGGTCTTTCAATAAAAAAATTTAATTTTGTCATAAAAAAACACCTCTCTGTAACATTGGAGTTCTAATAAGCATGAACAATTATCATCACTTTATTTTCTTTATAATTTGTAGTAAAGATATGCAGTATGCTAATTCCATATAATAATCTTTTAAGAATAATTCAAATAAATGACCCCAGTCTTTTAAAACTGCTAGAAATTTTCTTGATATTTAACTAGTTATTATTAATATTATCAATATTGCCGTGATTTTTGTGTATCATGGCTATATTAATAATAAATTTTATTAATGAAATATCAAATATTACCAAAAATTCTAGTAATTTTAAAGGAATGGAATATCATTTATTTGAATTATTTTTAGGAAATTTTTTTGTGAAATTAGCATAATAAATATCTTTGGTACTAACTATAAAGAAAATACGGTAATAATAAAATTGTCCATGCTTATTAAAACTTCAATGTTACAGAGACGTCCTTTTTTAGTACAAAACTAAATTATTCTATTGAAAGACCAATACTTATCTATGACAATATTTTGATGACAATTGTAATTTTATGAATAAGTAGAGGTCAAAGAATGGTATAATTTTTATTTTGCTAGAATCTGTTAAATTATTTTGTAGTTAGGGCCACTTAAAGTCGTATTTAACTGTCAGAATATGTTTACTAGACTCAATTTTGATACGAACCCAAAATTTCATGAGGAAGTTACCAATAACTTTGAAATTTTCGTAATTAATAAATTTGAAATTTACGGTTTCCCACCAAATAACAAGTGGGGGTGAAACGTGTTTAGCTACTTTTTCATTCCAACCGATGCACCAACTAACCCAACTAAAATATTTTTCAAAATATCAATAGTAAAAAAGTTCCCCATATGGTGCGAACTTTATGAAAGACACTGTATATATGTATATGTATATATATATATATATATATATATATATATATATATATATATATATATATATATATATATATATATGTATGTATGTATATATACAGGATGTAGGGAAATAACTCTTATCCTATTGAGGGGTGACGCGACTGTTAATTCCGAAAAAATTCCTGCGGTTGTAGAGTCTACAGGGTGCTATTAGTCACCCCACAAAAGGACGAGAGTTATTTGTTTTACACCCTGTATACATATATCTAGTAAACAGTAGTGCAATTCAAAGGAAGTTGTATGTTTGCATTGAATATTGTTTGTTATAAGGAAGAGTTTCAATTTGTGTGCAACTTGTCTCAAATGAAAAAAAAATGTAACAATTGTAAATATGTAAATTATACGCACGTAGGTTTTCCACTTGCATACTTTTTCTTTGATAAACTTTATTTCTGAATACAAATTTTTGTAATTTTGAAAAATTTTCCTCATTTTGTAATTTATGGTTTATGAATTATGTAAAAGAGAAAAAAATTTGAAAAATACACACTTAGATGCAAATTTTACGCTAGATGATTTTATTTAATTTTTCATTAAAATTTTTCACATCGTTAAGGGCTTTTGTGATGTAGGTGAGATTGTAGGATGTATTTAAAATATAAAAAATTTGAATAAATAAAGAAACTGGGTTTTAATAATTTGAAAATTTTTTACTACTCTGCGATTTTCGAAGTTATATAATATGTATGTAATATGTATAACATAATTTTATTTTTAAATCTTCCAAATGCGTTTATTTTTAAATTGTATGCATATAATTTATATTTTACAATAAATACGGACCTGTTTATTAAACAATAGATAGCACATTATGTTCCTCATATCATACCCCTTTAGGTGCTTCAGTGAAACATCCTAGAAACTGGCTTTATGCGTGGTCTATATGTTGCAGCTATATTGTCAAAACCGTTTTATTATAATAACGCTAGTCAAATTATAAAAAAACCAAATATTGTCAACTGATGTTGTCTCTTACAGTACACCTAGTAAATTTCAGTGCTATTATAATTTCGCTAGACCTATTTAGAGAAATTGTGAAGTAAATAACAAATTAATTGGTATCAAAACTACTAAACCGATCTCAACAAAATTTAGTAGAAATATTTTATGGCTTAAAATAACTGATAGGATAATTTATATGTTGGGTGAAGGTTCCTGCGGGATATTAATACGAAACTAATTAGTGTAAAACTACAAAACTGATTTCAATTAAATTTAGTAAGGACAGTTTTATACTTTGGAATAACAAAAAGGAAATTTTTATCCCGATTAAAGGCTCCTGAGGGATACAAAATAAATTATTCAGTCAAATCAAAATTACTGAAGCGATTTCAGTCTGATCTTGTATATAAAGTTATACACTTTGGAATAATTGATAGAAACATTTTTATCCCAGTTAAGAGTACCAGTGGGAAACAGACTAAATTATTGAGTCACCTCAAAATTAATTGAACGAATTTCAATTAAATAAATGAAATAACTTATTTTGCATAAATTCCACAATACCCCTGTTGCAGCATCCTGCATAACATAGCGAATTTCCGTTTATAAAAATCCGTTTTTCTGTGATTTTTCACCCTTTTAAGTGATTTTTCCTCCTCTTTCTAATGGTGTAAATAAATGTCAAAAAAATTTTTAACTTTAGAAAATTTTGGCAAAAAACTAATTTTTTTCACGAAAAATGGTCAAAAAAACCATGTTCTAGGCATCCGACATGGCTGGCTAACGAATTTGTCCAACGGTGTGGGACTAAATATAAATTTAATACATAAATTTTAGTGAATATTATTTTTGGTTTCTAGGGACCCCAAAACAAATTTCTATTATAGTCTCGGGAGATTTATTTCGGAGCTCTAAAAAATAGAACTTTCTTCGGAACCCTAAAAAACGGCATATAAGTAACATACAAACATATGTATACATATGTATGACGTATATGACTTATATACAATCTATCTTCCTGTACCACAAACACATTCTTTCATATAATTATGCATATAGGTATACCCCTGTCGCAGCATCCTGCATAACATAGCGAATGCCCTTTTATAAAAATTAAATTTTCTCGGAAACTAGTTGACATAGAATAATAGTTTAAAGACCTTTTTTATGTAATTTTTTTTCGTCGTTTAAATGATGTAAAAAAATTTCGCAAAAATTTTTAAATAAGTGGAAATTTTGGCAAAAAACTAATTTTTTGCAAGAACAAACACCATGTTCCTGGCATCCGACGTGTCTGGCTAACGAACTTGTCCAACGGTTTGGGACTTCCAACATTTTCACCAAATTTCGTAAACCTAGGACATTTCGTGCGAGAGTTATCGTGCGGACACATATATATATATATATATATATATATATATATATATATATATATATATATATACATATATACATATATATATATATATATATATATATATATATATATATATATATATATATATATATATATATATATATATATATATATATAAATTTTGGTGAATATTGTTTTCGGTTTCTAGGGACCTCAAAACAAATTTCTGCCATGGTCCCGGGTTCAAGTCGCGTCATGACAGTGGCTGTAATAGCTGAATTCCATTCTGGAAATTCGCTAATATTTATTTTTATGTGTGAACGCGTTTTCAACCATTACGATTGTGTTCATTGACGAACACAGTGTTCGTCAATGACCGTAATGGTTGAAAACGCGTTCACACATAAAAATAAATATAGTAGAATTTATGCAAAATAAGTTGTTTCATTTATTTAAAATGAATTTCCACAAAGTAAAGCTCACAACAATTATTTTCAATTAAATTTGATTTAGATACGTATTTATATGATATGCTTTTTAATAAATAATGGAATAATCTGTATCCCGTTTGAAAGTTCCTATTGCCTACTATTACGATAGAAAATAATATCAAAACTACTGAAACAATTTAAACAGTGCAGTGTAGGTTTATCTAAGGTTCAATGTAATTCTAGGTGCCATAATTCATTCAATTGTAAAAATAAGTAATTTTTTTTTAAAAATTAAAATTTATAAAAATTTTTTATACCTACTTAAATATTGTTATTAACATTGATATTATAACAGATGTTTTTTAAAGTATGTTATTTTTTAAGTATTTTTTGTTTGTTAAATATTTTTCTATGACCAAGAAGCAAAAATTATCAAAAATAAATCTTTTAAAAATTACTTGTCTTTATTCTGTTGTCATTGCCATGTTTTCATATTTAAAAATTGTTTAAAAATTACAAAACTAAACCTCGATCCAACTAAAACGTCCAACCGTACCAGTGCTCACATTTGCACTACTTAAACAAAATCCTCACTGAAGTGGATCATAATTTTATTTTAAAAAAATAAAATGAAGTAGCAGTTTTGAACAAGAAATATTTAATACGTGTTTTGGTTATTACACAGTAAAATTACTTTATAGTTTTAAAATCAATGCGAACACTAATGAGGCTGATGATTCTGACTAGACCGTACCTTTAACTAGATTTCTGTGTTAACTCCCAATAATAATAAAAATTTTGTACATAGTATGGTGATCGTTTAACGTAACAGATGAAATGTATTATATTTTAAATAGTTTTCTTTCCTTCAAATGATTGATTATTATTAATTAATAAATTTCTTTTTGCCTGAACTTTTTAATGAAATTTTTATTAGAATAAATAAAAAAACAGCTGAATTTTCCATCTGAAAATTCGCTAAAACTCGAGGTGAACAATATTCTATACTGAGATATTATATTGATTCTAAGATCTTTAATCAATCAATAAGCAATTTAGAAAAATCCAATATAGAATTTAAGAAATATTAGTTCATTTTCCACGGGGACCTTTCGTATTCATATTCCACAGAATCGTTTAGTCGGGATACGCACTATACCACCAATTATTCCAAAGCATATGAGCGTCAGTACTGAATAGAATTGAAATCGCTTGTGTAGTTTTGACGTGACTGAACAATTTATCAGGTTTCCCATGGGAACCTATAATCGGGATAAAAATTTCCTGTTTGTTATTCCAAAACATAAAAGTATTCATATCAAATTTGATTGAAATCGAATCAGTAGTTTTGACATTAATTAGTTTTATATTCATATCCCTAAGGAACCTTCAATAGGAGTACAAACTATCCCAGCAGTTGAATGAAATCGTTTCAATAATTTTGGCCTGATTGAATAATTTATTTGGTTTCTCATGGGAACCTATAATCGGGATAAACATTTTCTGTTTGTTATTCCAAAATATAAAATTATTCATACCAAATTTGATTGAAATCGGTTTGATAGTTTTGATACCACTTAGTTTCGTATTCATATCCCGTAGGAACCTTCAACCAGGATATAAATTATCCTGTTAATTATTCTAAACCATATAAGTATTCCTACAAAATTTTATTGAAATAGACTTAGTAGTGAAGACATTATTAATTTATAGTATTCACATCCCACGGAAACTTTTCAACAAAATTTCTTATCGGTTACTCCAAAGCATATTTATGTAAATATCTAAACTAAAGTTTAGTTTTACAATACGTATTTTCCTGTAAGTTGATTTAGTTATATTGTCAAAAAGCATTACACTTCACAATTTCTCTAAATGCGTCTAGCGAAATTATAATAACACTAAAATTTACTAGATGTATTGTAAGAGACAACATTAGTTGACAATATTTGGTTTTTTTTATAATTTGACTAGAGTTATTATACCTAAAAAAGCGGTTTTGACAATATAGCTGCAACATATATACTACTATAATATAATAGTGCTCATTGGTCTCTGGTTTCAACTAGTTTTCATCCTTTGTCTTGTAGCAACCCAACCTTCTTAAAGAAAATTCAACAAGTGTGTGCTAGTTAAACACGCATTAAGTCAGGATTTCGTAGTTCAGTAGCTAGAGTTTTTCACAATTCTTTGTTAATATGTAATACTAGCCATACCCGCGACGTCATTCGCGCAAAGCATTGTTATAAACTCAATGAGAAGTATGTAAGTGTAATAATTATACAAAACTTGCAAAGAATAATAATTTTTGTGCAATGCATGCACATGCTCAAAATGGTTTTTCTATTTTCCCGTGCGAATGAGGAATTTTTCCGGAGTAAAATGTATCTTAAATGTTGACCCAAGTAATAGGTTATCACCGCACCAAATTTCATCAAAATCCGTTCAATAGTTTTTACGTAATACGTGCACATGCACAAAATGGTTTTTGCATTTTACCGTGGGAATGAGAAATTTTCCGGGAGTAAAAAGTAATTTAGATGTTAACCCAGGTAATAAGTTATCATCACACCAAATTTCATTAAAATCCGTCCAACAGTTTTTGCGTGATGCGTGCACAGACAGACAGACAAAAATTCTAAAAATCGCTGTTTTGGTATCTACATCGATAACTATTTACAGTACCAGTACAATTTTCAAAAAATATTCCATGTACAGAAATGTTCTCGTTACAATTTTATTATATGTATAGATGATTATTTAAACCTTTTACTTTTTATACCAGTTAAAAAAGTTTCAAGAATAGTTTTTTAAAAAACGACACTGTAAAAAAACATGTTTGGCGCCCTCAACACCCGGCGCCCGGGGCACGTGCCTCGGCTGCCCCCCCCCCCCTAGATCCGCCCCTGAATATGATTATCTAAATATTTTACTTTTTATATGAGTTAAAAAAATTTTAATAATAATTTTAAAAAAAACGGCACTGTCTTTAGAATTTCGTAAGATCCGATATAAACTATTACAAAGCGATCAAGTGCGGCTAGATAACCTTATGTGATGATAGAAATGACGAATTCATAAGGATTTCATTATCAGAACCACGAAATTCGAATATACACGGCAACTTTTGAATTATCTTATAGAATTTCAATTTTAGGAAATTGGTAAAAGGATGATGAAAATGAGAGTAATATTGATGAAAACGTGGAAAACCACGTACTGACCACAATGTCAATACTTTTAATCAAGTTCTTTTTTCTTATGGATAATAAATTGAAAAATTGTTGAACTGAATCTATTGTTTGGTCTTTTAGCGTTACAAAAGAAATTGTTTTGTTCGAAATGAAACGAAAAATTGATTTTTGTAAATGAGTATGTATGTGATGGTTTTTTGAGAGATTTATTTTTAAGAAATGAAATATTTGATAAAACCACCACGATTACATGATAAAATATAATAACAATCTTGCCTTGCGGCGTCAAAAACTAAATTGTTAACAACTGAAAACGTTAAAATCTGGATAATGATAGCATATTATTCGATGAATAGGTAATGATGGCTATTACTCATGAGAATGAAAGCTTGCGAGCTAACAATAAGTGTCGTAGATAATTCGAGTGAGTAATAGCGATTACATACAAATTTTCTGTAAAAATTTAGTTGTTTTGCATAACTATATGATGAACAAGTATGACAAAAATTTACATATACAAATGAAGGAACAATTTCTTAACACAGGTATGTTTTTGGACTTGGTTAGTGAAGAAAAAATTTGTGTCCCTTAAAGTTTATGACGCGAAAATTGTTACAGTACGTTAATCGAGTATATACAGACTACGTATAATTAAAATACGGATAGTCGAGAATTATGTTTAGTACATTTTAATGAAACTTATACGAACATTTCTTCGTATGTCACTACTGTGAGTTTCTTACGAGTTAATTAACATTTTTATTCACTAAAAATTTTCTCTTTTAGCATGTGCGTAATGTCTTTCGCGCGAAATATAAATTACTTGTTCTTTCAGACTATATATTCTTATATTTTTGGTATAATTTGAAAAGAATAGACACTAAGAATATTGTGTACAAATTAAATATTTTGGACAATATAAAATAGCAAATCACCTAGCAACCAGATCAACCAATTAATATCGTTTGACGTTGAATTTCGCCTTAAAATTTTTTTAACTCAGTAGGGTTGACCGGGGTAATTGTGAATGAATTTTCATGAGTTGAAATAAAAGCGTTATATTAAGTAATTGTTATTTTATATATCACATTATGGTTGATTTATTTTTAATTCTACATTATTCAGGATGCACCACAACAAATTTTGAGCAAATTCGTATGAAAAACAAAAATTTTATAAGCCATTCACATTTCCCCGGTGCGGTTTTGCAAATCTTATGAATTTTGGGGTAAAAGTGAATGCCATCAGAAAAATTATTTAGAATAGATTACAAGAGAAGTGAGGTACATCAAAGTAAAGTCCAACTCAAATTCTTCACATTTACCCCACTTTCAAATTTTTCATCATACTTTAGCGGTCACAATTTCTCTTTGTTTAATGCAAGTTACACATACTTCAAATTTGTACAAAAAATCAAGGTTAAATAAAAATAACAAAAATTGTAGAAACAAATCTATTACAAGCTAAAAATTATATTTTGATGATATTTTGTCATTTTATCATATAAAAAATCAAAAGATTACATGTATTCACACAGAAACAAGGAAAATAAGACTTTTTCAGGGAAATATATTTAGTTTACATGAATAAAAAACAAAAATCTATTAGGCCTAATACTGTAAATGAAAAAAAAATGGTTTTGTGTTAATCCTACTGCCCTTGGACACTCACAGAGACATTGAGAACAAGTAATTTTTATGTTTTTGTAAGTTCTTATTGGGTAAGGGAGCACAGCAATGATTTCGTAGATTGATACACAAAACGTATCGCTTTTTAAACAATTTTTTTTTTTGTATTGTTTGTACAACGGAAACTTGTACAATAAGGTCATCACCATCTTCATCAACATTTTCAACTCTGAAGAGGACACTACTGAAACTTTTGACCGAATGGGGGCATTCGTGAATTGGTAATAAATTGTCCAATTTCTTTAGTAGTTAATAAGGAACCCTCTCAGGGTTTAGACCACTTCTTTAGAAGTACTTTTAACCATTTCTTACCTTTAAAAAAATGTATTTAAAAAAATGTTTTTCGAGGATTGGTCGAAGTAAGATACACAAAATTTTGCAAGGGTTTTTTCAAACTAAAAAAAAGGATACTAATACTTGGAGAATTGTTATGAAATTTTAATAGCATATTAAGAAAGGAGCGAAAAACATACGAAGAGTTGATTTTTAACAATATTAATGTTATTTTAGAAATTATAGGCGCCGTTCACAATTACCCCAGTTCACAATTACCCCAATTCACAACTACCCCAATTCACAATTACCCCGGCCAACCCAACTTTCCTACAAAAATTTTACTTTCTTACTTACTTTGCTTTTTTTTTGTATTTTTACAGTGCCGCCACTGTTAAAATTTTTATGGTACCACCATTGATCAAAAAACACCTAATCGTGAATACATAAAATTAATAAGAAACACCATTTTTTACATGAAGGATTGAAAAACTTGTGATGTTGCGTCTCGCTATCAATTTCTACTCTTCCCCTGAAGTGCTACACATCTTTGAGATTTTCAGAAAATTAGGGTCACATTGAACATTTGAAATTCAGATTCTAGCGTCTTTTTGTCGAGATATGTCACTGTTTGAATTGGAGTTGTAGTAACCAAAAGTAACCAAAATAATGTCACCTTGTTTGCATATAAAATATGGTACTAATATTAGCATTTTTTCTTTAACAATCGAGTAATCTACAAACGTAAATTTTTATTAGTTACAGAATTTGACTAGATTAGTGTAAGATTTTTAGATTGTCTGATAAATAAGTGAAAGAGTTTACGAAAAAGTACGAAATAAAGATTTGAATCAATTTACACCCCACTGCTTAATAAATAGTTTCATTTCAAAGGAAATAAAATATTTTGAATGAAATAACGTTGTATCGAAATTTTTTTATTTAATAAATACCTCTGTCGCAGCACCCTGCATAACATAGCGAATTTCCATTTACAAAAGTACGTTTTTCTCGGAAACTAGTTGATATAGAGAAATTATAAATAAAAAAACCCTTCTTTATGTGATTTTTCCGTCTCATTCCGCCAAATTTTTTTCGTGAAATGAAATTTTTCGTGAAAAAACTTTGGTGGAATGAGGCGGAAAAATCACATAAAGAAGGTTTTTTTATTTACAATTACTCTATATCAACTAGTTTCCGAGAAAAACGTACTTTTGTAAATGGAAATTCGCTATGTTATGCAGGATGCTGCGACAGGGGTATTTTAAATAAATATTGAATCATCAACACAAAAAGTACTTGGCTCCATTTTTACAGATATCTCCATAAAATAATAAATTGACTTTTTTTTCTTATTTTCTCAAAAACTAACTAACCTAGAATAATAGTTCAAAAACCTTTTTTATGTGATTTTTTTCCGTCTTTGCAATGGTGTAAGAAAATGTGGCAAAAACTTTTAAATTATAGCAAATTTTGGCAAAAAACTAATTTTTTGCAAGAACAAATTTCTCACCAAATTTCGTAGACCTAGAAAGTTTTGCTAGAGAGTTATCGTGGTGATACATAAATACATATATATATATATATATATATATATATATATATATATATATATATATATATATATATATATATATATATATATATATGTGGAATTTGAAATTATGGCATCTAGTTAAAACATATAAGTGTACTTTCATCACGTCGCTATTACGCGCCGAGTAGGTATTATTACTTTTTTATTTGGTATTTTCCCACAGAAATACAATATTTTCCACGGGCAAATATAGACTATAACATTCCTTTAACAACATGCCAAGTTCAAATGAAATCAATAATTGTTTTTTATACTGTTTTAAATATATATTTTCCTACGGGAATAAGACTTTCCACGGGAGTTAGATACTTTCCCAGGATAGAAAGTAGTCTGTGTCCTTTCTCATCGTCTCTAAACAATATGCAAAGTTTGAAATCAAACATGCTTTTTTTTTTAATAGTCAGTTGTTATTTCATTGTTTCGTTTTAAATACATTTTCCCTCGGGAATGAGATATTTTATCGGGATAAAAAATAACATATGTTTATCGCTGTATATCGCCATATTTGTCTATCATCATTTTTTGTTTCATTTAAAATATATTTTTCCACAGGAATGAAATTTCCCACGGGAAATTTTCCGGGGTATAAAGTAGTTTGAGTCCTTTCTCATCCGTTCTGTTAGCAATATACAAAGTTTGAAATCATTTATCCGTCTTTTAGCTGTTGTAATTTAATGCATTTTCCCTCGGGAATGAAATATTTTCCCGAAATAAAAAGTAGCCTATAACCGTCTCTGGCCCGCAAGCAACGTCTGTGCAAAGCTTCAAGTTGATTGGTTAAGCTGTTGAGGCGTGAAAGCCAGTCAAGCAAACAAACAAACAAACAAACAAACAAACTCACTTTCGCATTTATAATATTAGTAAGGATATATATATATATATATATATATATATATATATATATATATATATATATATATATATATATATATATATATAAATTTTAGTGAATATTATTTTCGATTTCTAGGGATCTCAAAACAAGTTTCTGCCATATTCCCGGGCTAAAGTCGCGTCATGACAGTGGCTGTAATAGCTGAATTCCATTCTGGAAATTCGCTAATAATAAATTCAGTTTATATAAATTATAGATCAATAAGGTTCAGTAAGGTTAGAAAAAATTTTGTTGGGTTCGGTTAGGTTAGAAAAAATTTCCTTAGGTTCGGTTAGGTTTGAGACCAAATTTCCTTAGGTTCGGTTAGGTTAGATCAAGTTCCGTTAGGTTCAGTTAGGTTAGAAAAAATTTTCGATCACATTACTCCACCCACTGCCGGAGGTTTCTAGAACCGCCCCGGTAGTGGATGGTGGGTCCAGAACTTATTTTCTTATTTTCTCAAAAACTAGCTAACCTAGAATAATAGTTCAAAAACCTTTTTTATGTGATTTTTTCCGTCTTTGCAATGGTATAAAAAAATGTGGCAAAAACTTTTAAATTATAGCAAATTTTGGCAAAAAATTAATTTTTTGCAAGAACAAAAACCATGTTCCTGGCATCTGACGTGTCTGGCTGAAGAACTCATCCAAGATTTTTGGACTTCCAACGTTCTCACCAAATTTCGTACACCTAGGACATTTCGTTCGAGAGTTATCGTGCTGATACATAAATACATACATATACATATATATATATATATATATATATATATATATATATATATATATATATATATATATAAATTTTAGTGAATGTTATTTTTGGGTTCTAGGGACCTCAAAACAAATTTCTGCCATAGTGCCGGGCTCAAGTCGCGTCATGAGACCTACTGTAATAGCTGAATTTCCAGAATGGAAATTCGCTAAAAACAAAAAAAAGATTTGAGATTTAAATGACGTAACTCATACATGTTTCTTCAAAAACACGAACTTTTTGTAAACTTGAATTTACTTTGTTTCCTTTTATAACACATAGAGGAAGTCAATTTTTCACGTTTGGTAAAAAGAAAATTATTCCTTTTTATCTCTTATCAATTTTTCCGTTATTGCGTATACCTATATACGTCAAAGTCAGACAGATATTTCAAACATTTAATATAAATTTTGTTGTATTTTCAAATAAAAAAATATCTATTTTAAATTGTGAAACTAACGTTAAATTTAAGTCAAATTCCATACACTTTTGCCTTTGAAAATAGTAATATCTACACTATAATTAACTTTAATCTGACTTCGGACACTGTAGGCGTAGCCACGTCTATCTGACAAATAAAACTTACATATCAGCGTTAAAAACCCCTAATGTATAAATGCACGGACAAAATCTGTTGATTTTCTGCATATGTTGAAAAATTGATAAAATTTTACGATTCAAATGACCACTCACTTAATTGCAGCGAAATGAGACACCAGTAGATTTCAATCTGATTTTATCCCCAAGATAATTTATTTAAATTAGGGAAAGCCGATGGTGAATATGTTTCCACGATAGGTAGTACCCCCACTTTTCTTTCTCAGAAATTAATTTGTAGGAACGACGTGCTACAACAGGAAATTGAAGCACGGCGGTATTTTTAGTAGTACACATTAGTATATTTCTTTTTCATTTTTTAAAAATATTTTTTCCCTATTTCTTTAATCTTTTATTATCCCCCAAAAATTTGAACTTTATCACATTGATGTTACACATTTCTTATACCTTTTTTTGTTTTTTACCTTCACTTTTTCCTTTTCTTTTAATTTTCTTTTTATTAGAAAAGCTTTTTTTATATTTAAAACGTGATTTTCCGTATGTTTTTTATTCCTTTGGTGTTTTCTTGAGATTTTTAAAAAAATTTTATTATCGGCAGTCGAAAACTCCCATGTGGAAAGTGAGAATGTTGAAATGAGTAAAATTTGATTTTAAGTTAATTGGTTTTTAACCAGCTTGGATGAGGATTATGTAGATTAATACGTGGTTCACTACTCAATATGCCCTTTCCATCAATGATTAGAGCTGTTTATTGTAATAATCTTTGGTTACTTACATCAGCATAAGAGTCAACCATTATTTCTGATTTCCATCTATCTACGTTGAAATTATGAAAAATCTGTAGAAATCCTCTCAGGTATAGTAAATCGTATATTCATGGTATACTAACCTTGATTGTACCAAGGAGATTAAGCTAGGGATAAAATAAATAGATTGACTGTTAAACATTTGTATGCATATCAATTTCTCTCCCGAGGATTTCTGTTTACTTCTAGACAAAGCATTTCGCGACCAGGGCAACCTTTTGTGTTACATTGATCAAAATTTACGTTTTCTCAGCGGTTTTGCCATTATTTTTCATTATTTTTTATAAAATTTAAAATAGAAAAATCAGAACTAACTTTTCTCCAACCCCAACCTAACTATTCTCCTACTTTAACTAGCCCACAATTTACGCAGATTTTTTTAAACGATCTTCTTAGGCCAGCGACTTACCCTTAAAAAGATACTTAAAAATTGAAATAGGGACCATGATATAAATTAAAATATAAAATTCACGTACAATTTTTAGATTAAACTTAATTAATTTGTTTTTTATCTTAATTAATTAAAAAACAAATTAATTAAGTTTAGTGAAAAAATAGTATGTGAATTTTATATTTTAATTTATGTCATGGTCACTTTTTCAATTTTTAAGCATTTTTTTAAGGGTAAGTCGCTCGCTTAAAAGGACCATTTAAAAAAAAAAACTGCGCAAATTGTGGGCTAGTCAAAGTAGAAGAAAAGCCAAATTGGGGACTAGAGTGAAATCAATTTGATAAGCAAACCCAACAAAATTTTAAAAGATATAAATTTCAAGAGTTAAGTCATAAAATATTAGTATAATGGTGTAAATAGATACCATGCAAAATGTTAAAAATATGAACTTAGTGATATTTTTTCACAGCGCTTTCACCGATTGCGAGTTTTAAATATTTCGCAATAAAACTAGGAAAAAAAAATGAATTTTTTTAAATCTTTCCAATATAATATGTACTCCCGGTATTGTTTTGAATTTAGTTATTATAAATTTTCCTTAAACCTGTTGAATTTTAATGGACTTATCCTTAGATATCCAGAAAATATTTTAAACAGTTAGATAGGAGAATTGCTTTTGGAGTAGCAAACCAACTTAAATTATTCTAAACATGAAATGAATTCGTAGTAAATATAGAGTCACGTATACCTTTTAGTGTCCGAGAATGTGATAAAATTTCCGGCAATACAATTTACAAATATTGCTTTTCACAACTTTTAGATATAAATATTGTATCTACATAATTGGGACCCTAACATTATTAACATTTATTCAAAATATTATTTAAATAAATATCTAAACAAAAATTACTCTATGCTATTTATAAATAATCATTTCCTATTTATAATTCTGGATAATTTCCAAAATACATTTTTAACAAAATTAATTAAAAATTCACTCAATTAACTATATTATGAATTAAAATCAAATTAATATAGGGGATGGATACAGTACCAATAATGTTTTATGTGTGTACACTAATGATCAAAAATTATCATTTAAATTGCATTTTTAAAAAAAATTATTTTTATCATTTTTTTAGTTGTGTCCTTTACAAGTATGTACTTTTAAATGGCAAAGTACCAGGTATGGTATCTTTGAAATGGTAATGTTTTTAAGGTAAAAACTCTTATATTATGAAGCCTTTTGATATAGTAATGCAAGTAAATAAACTCATTTACCTTTGGTGAGAGAAATTAAGTTGTACTATAAAAAAAAATTTAAGCGTATAATTTAACTCATGTACGTATTAAATTCCATAAGAATATTGTGGTTTTTTTACTTTTACCTACTGATGAGCAAATGCAAGACCAAGACCAAGACTACCAAGTCTTGGTCTTGGTCTTGTTCTTGCATTAAGAATCTTGGTCTTCGTCCTGCTAGAGCAGTTTGAGTCTTGGTCTTGGTCTTGCAAAATGCAGTCTTGGTATTGGTCTTGGTCTTGGTATTGCTAAAGAATCTTGCACTTTCTTGCATTTTTTATTAGCGAATTTTTTCCTTCTAAAATCAGAATTTTCTCTCTGTACGGTATTAATTATACTTTTAAACTATTTAAATAATTTAGCAAGAGTCTTGCTTTCTTTCTATTGTCTTGGTCTTGCTCACTTGAGTCTTGGTATTGGTCTTGCAGTCATACTTATAGTCTTGGTCCTGGTCTTGCTCTTGGTCTTGCATTTTTTGCAAGACCAAGACAAGACTGCAAGACCAAGACTAAGTTTGCTCATCACTACTTTTACCATGGAAAAATAGTCAGGACAAATTTTTACTTGACTAATACTACTTTATTTAAAGTTTTTAAATATCTGTGACATGTTTCGGACCCATATGGCCATTAACGTTAATTAATGGCCAAATGGGTCTGAAACATGTCACAAATATTTAAAAACTTTAAATAAAGTGGTATTAGCCAAGTAAAAAATTGTCTTTTAATTTTAAAATGGAATACCATAAAGTAACGCTCAAATCTATCAAACAAATTTTTACAGCGAAAAATATAGTACGAAACATTTAATTAGTCATTTCACTGTAGGTAAACACGATAAAAACGAAACAAAAATTCCTATTGGTAAATTTAACTGATTTTAGAACCATAGTAACAATGTATTAAATAATAAGTAATATGAATTATACTAATTTATTTTATTCGTTAAATTATCTTACCGTATTACACTTGAGTTTTATATTTTTTCTGAATAAATTTGTGTTTTCTACAACTTCGCAAAAAAAATCTTACAAACGCAAGATTCTTCGCCAGAGGTATTTTTTCACTTATTATTACACGAGAGGTTTGTATTTTTTCGAATAAATTTGGGTTTGTCTAACGAAAATTTGTTGCCTAGCAATTTAACTCGAAGAACTGTCAACCCAAAAACGTTTCAGCTTCGCTGTCGCGTTTTTGTTAGTTAACAGTCCTTCTCGTTAAATTGCTAGGCAACAAATTTTCGTTAGACAAACCCAAATTTATTCGAAAAAATACAAACCTCTCGTGTAATAATAAGTGAAAAAATACCTAAAATTAAAATCAACCTTAAAGTAAAATCAGTTTTCTTGATGAAATTTTTTTCGCTCTTTCCGATGGTGTAAAAAAATTTTGGAATATTTTACTATAATTTAAAAATAATCCAATTTTTTTCTAGGGATTCAAAGTAAGCATTACTTACTTCGAATCCCCATTATTTTTAAATGTTTAAACAAAATGCTACAGTAAACTTTCTTTTAACAGCCTTCACACGATGCAATTGAAAAAAAAGTGTTTTACCCATTTCCCAATTTGCCCCCAGAAATTAATCCCGAGAATTAAAATTTAACTTTTTATATTTCTCGTCACGTTGGACCATCATACCTCTATCTCGGCGCTAAATTTCAAATTTTTACATCAAATGGACGAACGAACGCCAAAGTGATACGGAACACTATAATGTAGTAAATTAAGTTTCTTTTTAAATTAATAAAAATAGTACATATGATGTAATAACAAAAATTTGCAATCAAACACCCAAACAATTAATGGAACTTCCAATTTGCAGAATCAAGAAAAAATTAAAATTTATTTTAGCAAACGAAGCACTGTATAATATTAGTGAATACTATTATGTTAATTGGAACAATTATTTATGAGTATTGAATTTCTTATGTATTATGTATAGTAACTAATTTATGTATTAGGGTTGACCGGGGTAATTGTGAATGGATTTTCATGAATTGAGATAAAAGCGTTGTTTTAAGTATTTTTTATTTTATATACATATCACATTATGGTTGATTTACTTTTAATTCTACATTATTCAGGATGCACCACACAAATTTTGAGCAAATTCGTATGAAAAACAAAAATTTTATAAGCCATTCACATTTCCCCGGTGCGGTTTTGCAAATCTTATAAATTTTGGGGTAAAAGTGAATGCCGTCAGAAAAATTATTTCGAATGAATTACAAGAGAAGTGAGGTACATCAGAGTAAAGCCCAAATTAAATTCTTCACATTAACCTCACTTTCAAATTTTTCATCATACTTTAGCGGTCACAATTTCTCTTTGTTTAATGCAAGTTATCCATACCTCACATAACAAAAATTGTAGGAACAAATTTATTACAAACTAAAACAAACAACATATTTTGATGATACGTATTTTGTCATTTTATCAAATGAAAAATCAAAAAATTAGAATATTTTCACACAAAAACAAGGAAAATGAAACTTTTTCTATGGAATATATTTAGTTCGTGAATAATAAACAACAATCTATTAGGTCTAATACTGTAAATGAAAAAAAAAAATGATTTTGTATTAATCCTACTGCCCTTGGACACTAACAAAGACATTGAAAACAAGTAATTTTTCTGTTTTTGTAAGTTGTTATTGGATAAGGGAGCATAGCAATGACTTTGTAGATTGATACACAAAACATCGCTCTTTACACAATTTTTTTTTTGTGTTGTTTGTACAACGGAAACTTGTACAATAATGTCACCAGCATCTTCATCAACATTTTCAACTCTGAAAAGAACACTACTGAAATTTTTGATCGAATTGGGGCATTTGTGAATGACCTTCACAATTACCCCACAATTTTAAAATTATAGGGTAATTGTGAATTGGTAATAAATTGTCCAATTTCTTTAGCAGTTAGTAAGGAACCCCCTCAGGGTTTAGATCACTTCTTTAGAAGTACTTTTAACCATTTCTTACCTTTTAAAAAAAGAAAATGTAGATATTTAAAAAAAAAATTTTTTTGGGGATTTGTCGAAGTAAGATACATAAAATTTTGCAAGGGTTTTTTCAAAATAAAAAAAAGATACTAATACTTGGAGAATTGTTAACAAATTTTAAAAGCATATTAAGAAAGGACAGAAAAACATACTAAGATTTGATTTTTAACAAAATTAATGTTATTTTAGAAATTATAGGCGCCGTTCACAATTGCCTCAGTTCATATTTACCCCGGTCAATCCTAAGTACTTTTTCCACAACTAATTGTAATAGTTTTTAATGGAAATAAATATTATTATTATAGTTCAGTGGCGGCTCGTGTATTATAACCAAGGGTATGCGCCTTCAGAAACGTCAAACTGGCTTTCTTAATTTTGTCGTTATTTATATATTAAGTCTATACGCCTGGATTTTTGGGTAAAGGTTTCAATAATATTAGTATAGAAATTAGGTTGTGATTGTAACTTTTTAAGCAGAGTTTGTTCAATTGAAATTAAAGCTAGATTACTCAGTCTCTCATCTTTCATAGTATTTCTTGAATACGTTTTTATACGTTTTAATGCCGAAAAAGAACGTTCAACAGAAGCAGTAGTAGAAGGAAACGTACAAACTAACTGACACAATTTTAAAACCTCAGGAAACACGTTTGAAAAATTATTTTTATACAAAAGGTTTAAAAGACTATTTACATTTTTATCTTGAAATACTTCGTTTTTATATACAACAGTCAATTCATTTGTTAATCTAATTTCGTCGAAATATTTTCCATAATTATTCATTAAATTAGTTAAAGGAATTTTAGGGAAGTTATCAGCATATGCAGGAAATAGTTTAGAATTAAGAAGCTCAAGGAATTTTAATTTATTTAAACTTTCAAACCGAGACTGTAGTTGCACAATAACTGTATCAATTATTTCGAAGTATAGAGACCGTAAATAGCTTTTTATATCTGTAAATCCTGAAGTACTTAATGACTTTCTAAAAGATTTTTCATCAGGTTTACAAGAATTAGATTCCACTTCAGAGTAAATTTTTTCAAAATCCTCTCGTTGTTTTAATAAAATATGTTTTAAATTTTCTATATGTTTGATACAAAATGAAATATCATATTCTTTACTTTGTAAAATACTAAATAAAATGTCTGTCTGAGTAAATATTGCAGCAAAAGTCCTAAGGAGAAAACAGTTTTTGAAATTTTTGAAAAAATTATTAAAGCCAGTTGCTAACATTACAGTTTCGTTATCCCATTCTAAAGGTTCATCAACAATCGATTCAAAATAAGTTTCTAAATCAGCTTCATAAGTTAAAATCATATTTATTAAACGTGAGTTATAATGCCAGCGAGTTGGTGCGGCCTGTGGAAATTTTTTTTTAATTAATTCATTAAGAAAATGTGTGCGCTTAGTGGAATGAGAAAAAAAGGATGCCAAACCATTTACTGTTGAGAAAAATACTTTACATTCTTTTATATGCTGAACAGATTGGGATAATACTAAATTCAAAATATGTGCGCAACAATGAATGAATAAAGCCTGGGGAAACACCTCTTTTACTTTTGCTTGGGTGCCATTTAATTCACCAGACATTACCGCCGCACCGTCATATCCTTGAGCTACTAATTTATCACCACAATTTAAATCTCTTACAATATCAATAACATGTTTCGAAATGACATTAGCCGTTCTATTGGCACTGACATTAACAAACCCCAAAAATCGCTCAACAGTAGTTCCATCAGGCAAAACATATCGGACACAAGTTGAAAGTTGTGATTTTGTACTAATGTCTGTGGTTTCATCGACAAGAATTGAAACAAAATTTGTTTCCTGAATTTCATCTTTTATTTGTTGTAATATTATTTTGTTTATGCATTCAATCAAGTCATTCTGTATGCTTTTAGACGTTCCTGAAAACACATGTGAGTTTTCTAAGTGGTTGCTCAGTTTTTCGTCATAACGAGACAGTAAATTTAGAAGTGCTAAATAATTTCCTGGATTGGAAGAATCTGAACTTTCGTCATGTCCACGAAACGCAAGACCTTGCATAGCCAAAAAACAAACAGAATCAATTAATTGTTTCATAACTTCCCTATTATTAGTAACTTTTTTATTGTGTTCTGAAATAGAAATTTTTTTCTGTTCATCAAGTAACAAATCAACCCGGGTATGACCAAAAGTATTTAAACAAATAAACGCTTGCATGTGAGCTTGACTGCATTCGTGTTTCTTAGCTGCATTAGAGAGATTACTCAAGTTTTCGTAACCAGTAGTTGACCAAACAGTTTTATCAGTGGAAAATAATAAGCAAGGAAAGCAATAAAGTTTTTTTAAAGCCATACAACCACTTAGCCAGGAATATTTGTCATATGATGATTTCTGAAAATGCCGAACAAATGCTTTTTTGGAGTTATCAACTCTCATAACAATAGGCAAATCAGGGGTGGGTCTACCAGCCGAGATAATTTCTTTTTTTTCATCAACATTTCTTGCCCGAAAAGATTTTTTTAATAATTGCTGAATAACGCAACCATCATTTTTTAAACAATCAGCCATTTTAAATAATTGTTTGAAAAACGACAACAATGAAAACAGCAAAAAATAAGAAAGAGTACAGAAATAAAAAAAGACTAAAAAACCAAAAAACTAAAAGGAAGAAAACAAACTATAAAATAATAAAAATTAAAACAGTAAATAATGAAAGAAGAATTAAAAAATTTGGAAATAACTAAAAGTTTAATACTTTATAATTCAGTTTTAACACTTTAACAGCAATAAAGAAATAGCATTTACGATTATACCATATACACTAGACGAAAGGCACTGTACGAGTGATAGTAGATCGTCGTACGTATCAGCTTGTAAGCTTGGTTATACGATCAAAATACGAAAATACACGATTTGTTACGAGTAGTTTCGTAGGCGGGTTTTAGAGCGCATACCGAGGCTGCTAACATCATGTATTGTAATGATTGTAATATAGGTAAAAGAGTACGTATATAGGTACGATTTCACACACACATCCATGTCAAAATCTTACACTGATATGCGATAGAATTAGTGCCTACTGGCCCGACCGTACTGTCCAGCTGCAAACATCATATTGTAATATAAATATAGGTAAAAGAGTAGGTATGTAGGTACATATTTCACACACACATCCACGTCAAAATCTTACACTGGTAGGCAACAGAACTTAGAGCATACCGCCCGTACTGAAAATATATTATATAATGTATACACATAAAATACAGAAGTACAATTTGATAAAATATGAATTTGAGTAGACATAAACATGTATACACAATAATTACAATATATATGTATATATATATATAAAATGTGTAGCATGTTTTGTATCCTAATATTAAATAAAATTAGAACATTGTTTTAATATTTTTTATTTTTATCGTATTCAAAAGAGCTTGGGTATGCGGCGCCTACCCCGCATACCTAGAATAACCGCCACTGTTATAGTTATTATTATTATTATTATCATATTGAAAAATAAATTTAATTAAAAAAAGATATTACATAATCCACACTAAAGAGTTAAAAATGAGTTTACATTTAGATAACTGTATGAATATAGCCGCGAGTAATAATAACTTTCAGGATACGTTATAATAAAGTTGGCGTTTTAATTTCTGTTTGTTACATAAGTGCTATATTTTTCTTCGTTATTCGTTGTTTAAGCTTCGATGAGTCTAGAAAGATCGGTATATTTTATTTTATTTTATTTTATTTTTTAGGTTTTTCTTCTGTTTTCTTTTTTTTTTTTTTTACTTTATTACGTGTAATATGTAACGTATGTAGTTTTCAATTTGTTATATAAGCTTTTATAATAATAGATATAACAATTTAGTTACATATATGTTGATACATTTTTTTATAACTTAATTGACTCAAAGAGATAGTATCACGCATACATGAATGTATGCACGTATAACAAGAAATGTTTTTTTTATTAAAAAAAAGTTTATTGCTATATATGTACAGGAAAACTTTTAAAAATGCATTATTAAGCATAGGTATTAATTATTCTATTTATGTATTTTTATTTAGAGTTTATCAGCTTATTAAATTGACCTGAATAAAAATAAATATATAGGGTGTTAGTGGTTGTCCATATATTACGTCACGCGCTAAGAGGAGTGAGGGTATTCAAAAAAGTATGACCAAATGTGACAAGAGGAACGGAAGGATTATCAGTGGTTTCTGAGCGTTGCTACAATAAAATTATAGAAGTAAGTTTTAATTGTAATTGAATTTAATTAAAAAAATGCTTTTCCTTGATTTTTATATTATTTTGCCAAAATTATAGTGTGATGTCACTATGCAGGGGAACTAGAGGAAAATGTGACAAAATGTGATAAAGACGAGAGGGGGTTAAGAATGACGAAAATCGTGCGACGTAACATATGGATGGCATGGCATGTATATGTACATAGCTGGATGCTAATAAAGTAATAAAAATCATTTTTGTCAAGAGTAAAGTGTTCTTTTTATTATTAGCAAGTACGAAAACACTATAAAATAATAATCAAATCTATTAAAATATATAAATATTTTAAATAAACAGTTTATGTTTTGAATAAACTACGTAGTCTTAGGCCCGCCGCACACGTACAGTTTCAACTGACAGTTTGAACTGAACAGTTCAAACTGTCAGGTGAAATTGTACACTGTAGAAGCACACACACGTACAGTTCAATTCTTCAAATTTACAATGGATTAAAAACAGAAGGACAATTTCACCTAGCAACATCTTTGATTCCGCGGAAATTATATTGTCAAAAAAAAAAAAAATCAAACGTACTTGCTCCTGACCACAGACCAAAGAACATATTCTGTATAGTCCTCCAGACTCACTATATCAATTTATAAATGAAGCAGCCAGATACGGCCAGTATATGACTTAATAGTATTCTGTAATGTAGTAATCAATTCGATAACCTGTGGTATTTGTAGTAACGTTATCAAATAATTATTGTCAAAATATAATATTGATAATAAAATTTTACTTTCTTGAGAAAAAACTGCACAATTTTGAAAGAAAAAGAGTGGTATTCGTTTTAATTATAGTTTCATTTGCGGAAAAGTGGACAATATATTATACTTATTGCTTAAATCTAACCCGTCTCACGCCGTTACCTGCCACAAGAAAAATGCCTACAAACTGGCTTTACGCTTTGTCTAGTAGTATAATAATAATAGTGTTCATTGGTCTGTGCTCCTGACACGAATTGAACTGAGGACTGTACAGTTGAACCCCCACACACGCAACAATCAGTTGAACCTTTCAGTTTAAAAAATTGAAATTGCATTCGTCTCAGTTTAACTGTACAGTTGCATTGAACTGAGACTGAAATACCCACACACGTAGAGTTTAAACTGTATAGTTGAACTGTTCAGTTCAAACTGTCAGTTGAAACTGTACGTGTGTGGCGGGCCTTAGACTGTTATGGTGGCCTGAAATTTTTTCCAAAACTTGAGATCAGGGGTTCCCAAAGTTTTACGTTGGCGAATCAAATTGTAAATACCAAAATATTCGGCGCTCTGAGAAAAAATTTTGAAAAAAGCAAAGATACAAAAGAATAATGCGTTTGTTTACTTAAATTCTGTGGTTTAGGTGAATAAACTAACATAAGTATAACAGTGGTATTCAACCCAGCCGATCATAGAGCGAATTTTGATTGATCTTCTATTTTAACTTATAAATGAAAAATAGGGGTAGGTATAGCGTAACAGAGAAATCACATCCGAAAAATGAAAATTTTGCACGGAAATTACCTAAAGTTTACCAACGGATCTGATTCATTTCATTTTTACAGTTATTAATTAAATTTGAAAAAAGTAAACTTAATGACGTCATCACGTATACAAAATTTTTAAAAACTACAAAAACCATAATTTTGATGTTAGAAATCGAAATAGGTTTTTGATAATATGTTTTCTTCATATTTCACAAAATTGAAATTGTTCAAACTACAGAAATAGTTATTATTTAAAATTTTCTAACCAGCAGCAAACATCAAATTCCTGTGATTTGAATTAAAAATTCTAGTCTTAAAAGGATCAAATATACCTGATGACGTCATTGAAGTACATTATTATATTTTTAAAACGAGTAGTACATTTTCGAGAGAATATTTTATAAATTATTCAATTCTTGAAATATGAGAAATTAATTTCTATTTTAGTTTAATCTTGCACTGAGAAAACAAGAACTTTGACCCAAAGAAATGATTTCTTTCAATAGTGTCAAAAAATATATATTTTTTTAAAATAAAGAAATATTTCTGTAAAGGGGACCCGGAGCTATTATTCAGGGTCCCGGTCAAAAAAGGTTTTTTTTTTTTTTTAAATTTAAATTTAAATTTATTTTTTTTTTTATGCATCATTTGCATGTTGGGGGGAAATTTATTTTTTGGGAAAACTGATTAACAGTAGGTAAATATAAAAATTTCTTAATTAAATTATTTCTTTAGTTCTAGAAACTATACAATATAATTTGTAAATAGATATATTTATCTAAAAGTAAGTTCTCAGCGTGGGCATGTTAAATCTTTGAAAATTCTATTTTATGCGGAGTCTATTTGTTCATAGCACGCAGTTATGTATTTCCATAATTCGAATATGCATACTGTTATTTTTCATATAAATATTCATTTAATAAAGATATAACTTACCTTAATTATGAATTTGATTGTATTTGTTAAATGTGTCATCTTTATCTATTTTTATATTTAATTTTATACATCATTATATTTTATATGTATATATCTAATAAAAAAAATAATTAGGTAGGGATATTAAAAAAAAAATCGTCAAATACGTGTCGAACCATGCATAATTAAAGGTTCCGTAGTCAAATAGTCTTAAAAACGTTTTTGTGATAAAATAAATCATCAAATCAGACGATAAATGTAATTTTTTCTAAATTTTACATAATATTATAATTTTAAGTACATATTACGTATTCATTTTACCAAATTTTCAGTTAAAATGTAGTTAAATAGAAATTTATTTCTAGATTTCGTAGAAAGTATATACCTTCTGACTAATCCTTTTTTCATCAACTGCAAAACTTCTTGTTGATTGACAATAGAATTACTTCAGCAAGAGATAGTTACTAGTTTTAAAGCCGTATCTTCTTATATTATTTAAAATTTCTTTCATATATCTATTCAGCGTCAGAGATTTGACACATGACCTTGCTATTGTAATAGCAATTTTTCCTTTCTTCCATTTTCTTTTTCTTTTTTTAAATAAATTTCTAAAACTATTCCTAATGTTTAATAAATAGTGTTGAAAATTAGACAGGATCCCATGATCCCGCATTTTTACGTTTTTTGGCCTCCAATTTTCCGATAGTCGTTATCAATTTATAATTAACAATAAACTTGCTAGTAGGTCATTGTAGTTATTATCAACGAAAATTTTAAATTCAAATTTATATTGAAACCTTGAACTTAACAATATTGTATGTGAGTAGTCATTATTTTTAAAAGTAATTAATTAGAAAAACAAACAATTACTACAAAAAATTTGATCATTTGGGAATGTTTGGACTCTTTTTAATATTCATCAGAATATTTAAAATACCTGCCTATTTTTATTTGTCTTTAGCTTCTAAAATATTGCAAGTATAAAAATTTAAAAATTTTTTAATTAAAATTATCAGTTTAGCGCAGTGGAGCATTCTATCGTTGTTTTCACCAAGTATTTTCAGATATTTATTAAGCTTTTCTGCGACATATTCGACATATGATTATTATTCAAGCTCTTCAAGCGTATACTTACGTACATAATATATTGTATTACAAATGAAAGCTGACTGTGAGCGTTAGATAGGGCATAATGACAAGAATCTGTAAAATGCAAATATTTTACGCTACTTAATGCAGTTTGCTAGAAAGAGTTAAGGAAATATGTGAAGTGTGGTAGTCTTATAATAACTTATGCAGTATTGAGCACTGTATAGAATAGAGAGAACGCCTTGTATTACAAATATATTAAGAAATTAGAGTAAAATAGCATAATTCATGGGTTAAGTTAAATGGCGGTCGCACAGGGTTAGCGTTAATAAAATTTACAATTAAAAATTAAAAGAAAATTTTTTTTTGTTATGTAGGGTTGACCGGGGTATAATTGTGAATGGATTTTCATGAATTGAGATAAAAGCGTTGTTTTAAGTATTTTTTATTTTATATATCACATTATGGTTGATTTATTTCTAATTCTACATTATTGAGGATGCACCACACAAATTTTGAGCAAATTCGTATGAAAAACAAAAATTTTATAAGCCATTCACATTTCCCCGGTGCGGTTTTGCAAATCTTATGAATTTTGGGGTAAAAGTGAATGCCATCAGAAAAATTATTTAGAATGGATTACAAGAGAAGTGAGGTACATCAAAGTAAAGTCCAACTCAAATTCTTCACATTTACCCCACTTTCAAATTTTTCATCATACTTTAGCGGTCACAATTTCTCTTTGTTTAATGCAAGTTACGCATACCTCAAATTTGTACAAAAAATCAAGGTTAAATAAAAATAACAACAATTGTAAGAACAAATTTGTTACAAGCTAAAAATGATATTTTGTCATTTTATCAAATAAAAAATCAAAAAATTACATGATTTCCACACAAAAACAAGGAAAATAAGATTTTTTCAAGGAAATACATTCAGTTTACATGAACAAAAAACAACAATCTATTTTTTGTTGTTGTTTGTACAACGGAAACTTGTACAATAATGTCATTGTACATCATCATCAACATTTTCAACTCTGGAAAGGACACTACTGAAATTTTTGACCGGATGGGGGCATTTGTGAATGACGTTCACAATTATCCCGGAATTTTAAAATCATGGGGTAATTGTGAATTGGTAATAAATTGTCCAATTTCTTTAGCAGTTAATAAGGAACCCCCTTAGGCTTTAGACCACTTCTTTAGAAGTACCTTTATCCATTTCTTACCTTTTAAAAAAAGAAAATGTATTTAAAAAAAAATTTTTTGAGGATTTGTCAAAGTAAGATACAGAAAATTTTGCAAGGGTTTTTTCAAAATAAAAAAAAAAGATACTAATACTTGGAGAATTGTTATGAAATTTTAATAGCATATTAAGAAAGGACAGAAAAACATACTAAGATTTGATTTTTAACAAAATTAATGTTATTTTAGAAATTATAGGCGCCGTTCATAATTGCCCCAATTCACATTTCCCCTGGTCAACCCTATGTAAATTCTACAGTATATGTATTATGAGTCGAATAGTTCCCCAAAATAATTTACCAGCCTGATCAGAATATTCCAAGTATGAAGACATCTTTTGTCTAAGTTAAAGGTTACTTAACAAAGTGTATTTATTAGACCTGGAACTGGTAAAAAGATATTATGATACCTTTGAATTTTGATACGTCTGAAAATGATATGATTAGAATTTTAAATTTTTTTAGGCGCGTTGAACGTTTTTTGGATGGGTAAAATCTTGTGAGCTCGCATCACCGACATGCTCTAATAGCAATATATCTGTAGCTATAAGGGTGACGTGTTGTGCAGCATTAATGCTGTGTATGATTGTTACTTCATAATTTTAAGTTTTCATTTCTATCGGCAATCCTAGGACTGCATATTTTTTCCCTTTAAAAACATAAAGCTTCCCATCGTTTAAATCTTGTTACTAGCGAGCCAAGTACGTTTTATCATTCACTTTTGTTTCATCGGATGTAACTTGATCCTATTGGGTTTACAAACTTTCGTTGTGCCAACTGCATACGGTACATAGATATCAGAACGTGTATCTACCACATAATAAATGGAGTACACATTATCTTTTTTGAAGCAAATCACCACATTGGTAAACACCACGTTAACACCTTTCATAACCTATAAAGTGTCAGTGGTAATAAATATTTTCTAATTTATATACAATTTTTGTTGTAATTTGAGACTATTTATTAATAAATATTCTAACAATATTTATAGCAACAAATATAACATCAGTAAATATAGAAAAATTTTTAATTAAACCTTGTTTAACCGCCATATTGGCCAACACTTTAACCCTTTTTTTGGCTTTATTTTCATATATAGTGAATATAATATACCTGTACTCCCTCTATCACTTCGATACTCAAAGATACAGCAATAGCGAAACAGATGTTCAGTTATATTTTCTACTACACCACAGGAAAAACATGCCGAGAATATTTTATTTTATTTAAAGAATTATTTTTTATGACAATTAAAACTGTAGAGTACTGTTCAAAAATATTCGATCAGTTTGAATTTTCTAATTTCTAGCACATTTTCTTGACAGTGACATAAAATCATATTTGAAATATAATTAAAAACAAATTTTATTTCGAAAATAAATAATTATTTTAACAATTAAAACACACATAATTTCGCAATAATATAAATAAATAAATAATAAAATTATGTTCTTTGTATATAATTTAGTTACAAAATGAATTTAATTATTTTAATAAAATTAAAATTAATTGCGGAAAATTCAATAACAAATAAAATTATTTTATATACTTTTATGGTTTGATTTCTTATATTGATAGTCTGAATATAACTGATTTTAGATATTTTATTCTTAGTATTTCGTAGTCAAAATTACGGAAACTACAGTTTCGTCATGTCCGTCTGTCATATATATATATATATATATATATATATATATATATATATATATATATATATATATATATATATAAATTTTTATATTTTTGGACCTACGAATATAAAATTTTGCATGTACATACATACATAAGATAGTAATTTCAATTAATAAGCATCAAAGAAAGAAATTTTCTGAAAATACTTTTCGTTATTGAAAATGTGTAAAAATAAGCTACTATTTTAGAAAATTTCTAAACAGAAATTAAGCAATTACAATTTGAGTTAATTTTTTGTCAATCAGATTAAAAATCACATTTACCTTAAAACATAAATCATCACAAAATTGCTTTTTAAATTTGAAATGACTACAGAACTCTAATTTTGAGTGGTACGACTTGCACTTGACGAATTTTTCAACTTATATTGTAATTTTTGTAAAAAAAAACTTGGTCAAGGCAAAATTCAAAACTATGAATTCTGTATTTTCCCCCAAAATTATATTTAAAAAAAAAATGATTTTCTATATTTTAACATTGAATAGTATTTTTCCAATGTTCAATAACCATTTCCGCGCCCTTCTCACCGACGGCTATCGCAGGCGCCTGTGTATTACCCCGTGGAACTGTAGGTAAAACACTGAGATCCATAACACGTAAATATTTTACACCATATACACGTAACTCTGGATCAGTTACCGCCATTTCTATAAAAAAATACAACATATTTTGATATTATAAAACGATGATTAATGAACGTTGTCATTTAAACTGTACGTGTTTTTGTAATTTAATGCTGAAAAGTGCTGGTGATTTCCCAATTATGAGTAAATTTTCAGTAAAAAGTTATTTACAGTTTTGATATTTTTAAATTGTGTTGTTTTTTCGAAAAAATAATTTCCTCATCTATACATGTAATAAAACTGTAACAAGACCATTTCTGTACATGGAATATATTTTAAAAATTGTACTGTACTGTAAATAGTTATGGATGTATAGATATCAAAACGATTTTTAAAATTTTTGTCTGTCTGTCTTTTTGTCTGTCTGTTCACGTATCACGCAAAAGCTATTGGACGGATTTTGTTGAAATTTGGTGTGATGATAACTTATTACTTGGGTCAACATCTAGAATACTTTTTATTCCGGGAAAATGTCTCATTCCCACGGGAAAATAGAAAAACTATTTTGAGCATGTGCACAAATTACGCAAAAACTATTGAACGGATTTTGATGAAATTTGGTGTGGTGATAGCTTATTACCTGCGTCAACACTTAGGATACTTTTTATTACGGGAAAGTGTCTCATTCCCACGGGAAAATAGAAAAACCATTTTGAGCATGTGCATGCATTACGCGGTATGCATAGACAGAGAACGAGCTACGTTTATTCATATACATTTACAGTAAGTGGTGTATTGGCTGTCAAAATAGTGTATCAGTTGGGCGTTTCGTTATAATCCCTCATAATCGTCATCGTCTTAAAAACTAAGTATATGCAAGTAAGACTCAGCAAAAATTATTTGATTTGAGTCTTTCTTGTTGTTAGAAATGTCATAATCCTAAAATTAATTTATAAGTACCTATGTATATTTTCTTACTCATTGATATTAATTTTTACTAACCATCAGTTTGAAGACCCATTTTACATGTCCCAACTTGATGATTTTCCGTGGCGGTATTGTAACGCATCGAACATTTCCAAAATTGACTTGTTCCAAATTCGTATTGTGTGCAGCCTTTTGGTTTTGTTCTATCAAGTTCAATTTTATTTTTTAACGCATCCGTTTCGGAAAGTTTTATTGCAAGCCTATAAAAGGTTCAGAATACTAAAAATCATTTCATTATATCAAAAATATAAAAAAAAACTTACTTAATTCCTTCAACAAGAACATCTAAGTCAATTTCTTCGCTATATAAATTCGGTTGAATTTTCGGCAGTGAATGAGGATATTGATCATGTAATTCCAAATAACCAACGGATTTTGGAAACAGCAAAGTCGGGCTCACGCTAAAACATTGAAATCATTTAAAATTGTTCGAATTTGTTTGTGAGTGCAGAATGTTTACCTGATATATCGGGGTAGTTTTAGGCTTTTTGGATCTCCATCAGAAGAACAATTGGCACGATAACCTGAAAAGAAATACTGAAGATCTGGGGGATCCGTTTCTGGATTGGCGTATTTACTATGCACAAACGCCGTAAGCTGAGAGAGTCCTGGAGCCGACAGTGGCCCCTGTCTAGTTTTAATATATTCCGAAAACGTATCAACATTCATTGGATTTATACCATCATCTTCGATTACTTTAAAGTTGACATTGAATGAAGCATGATTATGTAAATTTTTCCCAACACCTGGAAGATCGTGTACAACTGGAATTCCCTTTTCTTCAAGATGTTGTTTCGGTCCAATGCCTGATACCAATAAAATTTGTGGCGATTGCAGTGCGCCGGCAGTTATGATCACTTCCTTATCACATTTTGCTTTGTATGTCCTTCCATCTTTGTCAAATTCAACCCCAATGGCACGTTTGTTTTGATCGAATATAATTTTAGTTACCTGTACATCAAACAAGGCCAAAATCATTTAAAACGTGTTCAAGGAAGAACGATTTCACTTACGAGGGCACTGTCGATAATATCGGCATTTTCTGGTTTAACTGGATCGTATAAATACGCCCTGGCAGTTGTTAAGCGTTCACCGTTACGAGTGGTAGCCTGTGCAACCGCAAAACCGATTCTTTCTTTCCCATTAAAATCGATTCGGGTTTTGTAACCTAACTGTTCGGCCGCAGCCAATATATCATCAATAATTGGTGGTTGATATCGAAATCGTGAGACCGTTAAGAGACCTCCCGTACCGTGATATCCTGGCTATAAATTCATACAAGTTCATAAAAGGTATTAGGAATAAGAATTTGTAATTGCTTACATCCGCATATGTTCCAATCTCTAAATTATCTTCAGATTTCAAAAACACTTTCATCATATCCTCCCACTTCCAGCCGGATAAATTATAACTATTATAGTCTTCGGGGAATCCCCGCATGTACATACATGCATTTAAGATTGACGTTCCGCCAATAACTTTGCCTTTAAATATTAAAGATAGATCATAAGTAATCATAAATTTATATCAGTTTAGAAAAATTCTTACCCCTAGGCCAAGTACAAATTCCACCTGTCGACAAACAAATATGTTTCTGACGATCCGATTTGAAACTCCAATCCACTTCAGGATTTCCATTATATGCTCCATACATGGCGGGCATTTGTGTGCCCACTGGTGCCGGTTTTCCAGCTTCTAATAATAGTACCGAAAAGCCAGCATCAGCAAGACGTCTTGTTACAACACATCCCGCAGTTCCTGCACCAACAACTATAAAATCATAGGATGGCTAAAAAAAAAAACAGAAATCATCCTTCAAATAGGATAAAGTAAAAGATGATTTTTATCTCCCAAAAATTACCTTCATTCTGACAATTCGTGGACAAGTTGATGTATCAATTAGGGAGGGCTGTTTTCGAAAATAATCTTCCACAATACGCATAAATCCACTATCGTGTTGTAATTTACAAACTTCGCCCATATCATATTTTCGATTTTTTAAACATGTTTGTGCCTCTTCTTGATCGTATCTTTCGGAATTTTGAACTTGCATCAAATTTGGGAAACTTAATGGTTTTCGTACGAATAATTCCACGTTCACGATATTAGTTAGAAATAATACTGTTAGGCTATAAATAAAGCAATATTTATTTGTTAAAAATTATTTATGTACCATTCTCTGTTAAAAAACTAAAATAAAATAAATTATAATTGTGTTTAATGCTGAGCATCCACTAGGTCGAAAACGCGGCGCGGTTCTTACATCAATAAGTTCTCCGAGGCGGTACCGGGCCGCTCTGTTGACCTAGTGGACGAACCTGCATTTATTCAGATGTATTTATCTCCGAGAGCGGAATTGCGCCGCGCCGCGTTTCCGATCTAGTGGACGCTCAGCTTAAGCCCACATTACCGAAGTGAAACTTCTATAGCAACCCTATAACTGATTCGAAATAACATAAATATAATTTATAGATAGGACTTTGTTGAAAGAGTCTTGGTTATGATGAAAGTGTGATCCCAATCACAAAAATGCGGGACACAACAATAAATTATTTTCATACCGAATTCAAGATTAATTACCGTCAGATTAGAACCAGAATCCATAAGAATTAGTAAAAGCATGTCTGAGTTTAATAATTCGATTCAAGTACCCACAAATATTCATTTTTTTTTTTGTTATTTTTAACTTTAATTTGTTGATTGTCTATTTATCATAAAGTAATTTATGTCAAAAAGTTGGCTTTGTAATAACAAAAATACAAATATTTAACAACAATTAAACTAAACATTATTAAATGTGATTTCAATTGTTTTAAAATTGTTTTAAAATCTATTTTAGTTTTCATAGATTTGTTAAATTTTAGTATTCTGACAAGGACAGAAATTAATTGATAGACAGTAATAATGAAAGTAAAGTGAAGTTATTTTCATCTAATTTTTAGTGAATAGAAATAGTAATTTAATGTTAAGAATGCTCTTTAGTTAAATTGTGTATTATTATTATAAGTATTATTAATATAGAAAAAATTCATTAAAAATAAGATTTCTTGACAGTGACATGCTATTCGACCCTCAGTATATATAGGTATATTGAGTTGAACATAGTAAGTTTAAATAATGCAAAATATGACATCAAGAATGACAAGAATGTTGCGGGTAAATTAAATAATTTGAACAATATAAAATAATAATGGTGACTAACTAACACTGAAGTGATTAATTAACCACTTTTTTACACACATTCACGATCATTACAGAATTCTTAGACTTTCATATTACACATTTCCCTATACCTACTTCTACGCAGAGTTAACTTCGTTATAGAAATTTCACGTCAAAAAGTGGGTTTTTATTGCTACTAAATTTTTGTTTGTTTGTCGTGGATATGTACTAAAGCGTAAACTATGGAAGAACAAATATTTTCAAATATTTCATGTTTATTTGTCCTAGGAATTAATAATTTTTCTTCGATTTAATACGTACCATATAAAAAACATTTTACGAGAAATAATTTCTTGTTTAAAAATAAAAACTAACAAACAGATTATCACTTCTTAATTTAAATTTATTCAATTTTGCAACAATGAAAATATTTCGCAACGGTTTTTTCCATTATTGAAAGTATATATTGTCGGGATTTTCTCGAAGAATGTATATAGCCATTTTTTACTTATCCGTTATATATAAACTTTATTCATTTACAATTAAAAATTTTAACTGATATTTTATTTAATTTATTTAAAAATTATAATTTGATCATATTAAATTATGTAAATATTTACTCTTCACCTAATTATTTGTTTTTTGGTAACATTGCTTAGTGCTATCGAATATATTCAAACAGAAAATTAAAACTGAGGTTAGAGAATATATTTCGATTGATTATCAATATTAGTGTAATCGGTTTTTGGTCGTAAAATTTACCATTTAAACTTTCTGATAGTTGGATATTTTTTGATATTTTAGTCAACATTCTTGGAAACGTGATGTTTGCATAAAATTAGTGTAATTAAGGGATATTATATTTCAACTGATAAAGCATGAGTGTATGATTCAACACCAAATACGTGTCAAATTTGTCACGTAATTATTATTTTAATTTCTAAACTTTTGTAGTTAGTGAAAATCTTTGTAAGTCAACGCATAGTTGCCCTAATCAAAAACCTATTACAAAAAGAAAGCAATTTTACTTTGATGACACATTCTGATAGTTTTATAGAAATAATATGGTAAACTGTTCCGGACACTGCGGGGCAGTCCCGGAAACGTATTTCCGTTTGCGTGTTCAATAGAAAACACTATTGCCTCAAAACCCGCACGGTTTTGTAACGCTAGGCACTTCTTCCAGACACGTTCCTAATTCAAGTTCCCCGTCTTCTAAGCGCGTACGGGTTTGTAACGTACCTTGTTCTTTCAAACACGTGTTCAGGCAAACGCTATGATTAGAAGCCAACATTAATAGTCATAGACTGCCTGTACACGATCAGTAATACTGTCAGTATTTAATGACAAAAATAATGAATCAGTATTTTTATAATATAAATTATATATACGAATACTTCTGTATTATCAATACACGATCAGTAATACTGTCAGTATTTCTAAATACTGACAGTATTACTGATAAAAATAATGAATCATTATTTTTATTACTTCAGTATTTTTATGATACCGTACACTATCATTATTTTCTTCAGTATTTTAAAACAAATTGTCAAGTTTAATTTTTCGGAATTTTTAAATTAATAAAATTTTGGAATTGTTATTATTATGGAAGAAGCGTCTTTAGCTATAGTACTAGCCGTACTAGTGTTTGCAACTCAAAACAAGAAAATAAAAAAGAAAAAACGTTATGTTCGTTATGTTTTTTCTAACGAAGCCATACATATAGGCATGTATGTACATACGGTACATATCGTACATATTGTACATATTGCCGTATTATGGACGCAAGCTAAAAAGAACTTTTTTATCTACATCTGCATTTATCTTTGTCTATCATATTAATAAATAGAAGTTTACTCACTCACTCATATAAAAACATAATTACTTGGTTTGGTTTGGTAACTGGGAAAATAATACAATTTGTGTTCCCCTCACCTCAGTTTCTGGAGGTCTTTTGAGCTTGCGCCCATAATACATACTAATCAATAATATAATTATTGTGATATATGTACAAGCCTACTTTTCCATGATGTACATATTATACGATCTACAATCGATTTGTATTCATCTCGGCTGGTACCGCTGGTACATAATGTACAAATTATACAGAAATATGTTTTAACGGTTTTAACTGTCATTAATGTCACTGTCCCCTCCACGTCTTAGTACTGAAGAGAATACTGATGGAATTATAAGCCATTCTTCAATACTTTCATCATTATTTCAGTATTGTCAATACACGATCAATAAAAGTGTCAGTATTTTGAAATACTGACAGTATTACTGATCGTGTACAGGCAGCCATAAAGGTCACACATTTGAGCTTAGTGGAAAAATTTCAACAGAGAGTTTGGTGAATAAAAAAAGTACATGTTTAGATTTTTTGAAGTGAACACTCACGTTGGAGAGAATAGCTTGTACTGAAATTTAAGACTCTTCTATCCTATGAATTTTTCCAAATATTCAATTTCCAAATATGTCCAATTGATAAAATGGTAGTTTTTATAAATTTTTATAAAGAATTATGTTATAGACAATGAAAAGTAATAATTTCCCAATCAGTTTATTTAATTGGTTTGTTGACCATAATATTGGCATAAATTTTTTTTTCACTATTGTTTACATTCTTCGTAGTTTTTTTTTCTGCTAGGCAATAGAAAGTATTTTGTTAATATTTTGGACATGAATCTCTTGGGCCGTAATTCAAGCTTTTCTTACTTTTGCAAAACTATCCTTCTAATCATCGCGTTCCTTTGAACACGTGGTTGGAAGAACAGTCTAAATTATAAACCCGTGTACGTTTAGAGGATGGGAGACTTGAATTGTACACGTGTTTCGAGTGCTACAAAACCGTACGGATTTCTCCTAATGAACACGCAAACGGAAATACGCGTTCCGGAACAGCAGCTGTTGCCCCGCCTTGAAGTAGTCCCAGAATGAGTCTAATGTGTTTCGGAAGTTCCACATTTCGTAAATTGGAAATATCAAAATTTTATTTTATTGGCTGGTGTTGGTGTTTCTGTTTTGCTTATCAATTGTATTTTTGGAAAGAAATTTTTTGGAATTTTTCAAAAATATCACATGTATAAAAATAAGGCCCAAGATTGTTATATTGTCCCACATAGGCTAGTCAAAAAGATTTATGCCTGATTCGCCTGTTTCCGTTTCGCCTGACCAATTAAAATTTCCCGATTCGCCTGACGATTCAAATTGTGGTATCGTTTCGCCTGACCATAAATTGGACGATGGGTGCCTCTTTTTATTATAATGTTAAAATAACACCATAAGAGATTTTAAGGAAAATTCAAAGAAAGTGTAGCAACTTTCCTTCCTACTTTTTCCAGACTTAAGACTAGCAGTAATTTTTGATAGGTGCAAAAACTACTGGTGTAGTTAAAAGTTTATTCGCTTTAAGGTTCGTCAATTTAAAAAAAAAAAATAATATACCCATACATATATGCATATTTACATTAATTTGAACTAATAAAATTAATTTCTCTTAAGCTTAACAGTGTAAGCTATTTTTTCTAAACATCTTCCTACTGTTATTTTATTATTTAAGTAGCTTTCTTGAATTTGTCTTATTCTTTTATTTACCTAGTATATCAGGCGAATCACAGCTATTTATTTCTGTCAACATATGACCAGGCAAAACGCAACCAAAGCGTACCAAATTTTAATTTCAGGCGAAACAAGAACAGACGAAACAGGAATATACTGTCAAAAAGTTGGTTGCCTTATTTAAAAATCTTTTTAAAAAGGCTTAGGCCCAGTATTATAAAGGACAAATAAATCAACGAATAACTATTCTACGAATAAAAATAGTTGTGAACTAAATTTTGGTTCAGTATTATAAACGTATCTCATGACTAAATTAGTTAGTGGTTGATTTAACCTATAATATGTTGCAAATATGTTTTAATTTCCATATATATAATGTAAAAATTAATTCTGTGCCTCTAATTTGTATTAAAACGTGTATAAAACCTGTTTAATATGTATAAATATAAACATAAATAATATTTTTAAAAATCTTTCAGAACTGTCAAATTAATCTCCTACTAAAATTTAGTCGGTAGATTTTCTGTCAACTAAAATTTAGTTCCCTACTTAATTTATTTCAGTTTTATAATACTGACATCTGTGAATAAAATTAATTTAGTTCATAAATTTAGTTAGTTGGCTTTTATAATACTGGCCCTTAGTGTCTTAGTCGATAACTTGACTTATACTTTGTTTATTTACAATTAAGAATAATTTTAATTGATATTTTTGATACATTCTGATAGAATTACAGAATTATCAAGGATAGAGTTTTATCTCACCTCATTATCTCACCTTTCATCCAAAAAAAAAAAATGATCCTAATGACGTCATCTGATCTTTTTTGGACGATAACTTTATATCTTTTACAATCTTCCCAAATTTTTATTTTTGGTTAAACTAATGCTGTAAAAGTCACCCACAAATAAAATATTGGATTATAAAGACGAATTTTTATGTTTCGATAATAAAAGTAAATAATTTACTTTCAAATTATCAAAGTGTCACTATTAGATCTACAGGAAAACAGAAAATGATTTAGATTGCGGTTTAACTTTGTTTGAAAATTGACAACTAATGTTCGAAACAATTGCCACAATTTTAAAGTGACATTTTGCATAAATAAAACGCTCAATAATAGCTCAACGCTCAACATTATAAAGTCTTTCTAAATAAAAACATTCGAGAAGAAGGGAATATTCCAATAATGAAGCATTAATAAGTTGAACCAAAGTAGAAAAGATCAGAGGATCGTTCCGTAATAACATTATCGATTGTATGTGGCCGTGTACAACAAATTATTATTTGTTTATGTGTGACAAACTGGAAAATTGCCCTAGTTATAACAAATAATTGACTTGCCGTTAATAACCTATAATTAGGTGTTGATAGCGTGAAAATTATATTTTCATAAATTTAACTGGAAAACAGATAAAAAACAATTTGATGTGATATGTAAAAGCGTATATCCATGCATCTAATTTAAAACTGTATTTATAATTCCAAAAATTAATTATTAGAAACTCATAATAACTTTTAAGAAACTGTTCTGAATATTGATCTCGAATAAGGGACCGAGATTTATCCCGTATAAAAGTGCAGGAATGGCTTCTCCCTTTTGAAAATCTCTAACGTCTAGTATAATTATGTATATTTCAACACTGCCAGTACGAAATACTTCAAATTTTATTTTTAGGGAAAGGCGTTAATTGTGATATTAAAATAAATGATCTTTTAAATAAAAGCAACCAAATAAAAATGAAAAATATAAAAACAAAATTAAATATATTTATTTAAAATAATGAATCAAAGAACAGGGTTTCAAATATATATTTTTATTATTACAACAATTATATTTATACAATTTGTTTATACAATAAATATAAGAAAAAATAAAATGTTTAAAACAACAACTAGTGATAATAGCCTTATTTTTGAAAAATCAACAAATACTTTACCAATAACATTATCGAATAATCTAATAACAACTAAAATTCATGAAAATTCAATAAATAGTGAATTAAAACAATTTTTAAATTATTCAATCAAAGAATTTCTGATACAAATTGAAGATGTTCTAAAAGAATATATAAATGAAACAAAATTAATAAATAATTTAATTACAAATGTGAACGCAAACGATAGACAAACATTTAAAAATGGCGCATCGTTAACAACAGAAATGCAACAATTAGATTCAAATGTTACTGACAGTTACGATTCGACTCAATGTCAACCGCAATGTAATAAAACCGACTATGAATATTCACTATCAACAAGTACACCGAGTGATAATACAACCACAATGACCATGCAACCATCATCTGTGACTCGTTATTTAACGTCCAGAACGTCCACTAATAATATTATCATTGCGAAAACAAAAACATTGATTGACAATAATTTACAAAGTGGTAAATATTTGGATACAACGATAAAACAACAAACAGACATAACGAAAAGTGGTGCAACAGCGAATTATAAACTTGATACAACGGACTATTCGAAACTATCAACAAAATTATCAACCCGTGATCAAAATGAAATTGAATACAGCACCGAATTTACAATTAGTGATGAATTTGTCAATGATACCACTGAGTTGGATTATTATAATTCGACGTTAATATTAAATTTTTTGAAAATGTATCCAATCGATTTGTGGCGTAAGCATGGATATTTTACAACGGAATATTTGAAACTGATAAACCCTCATTGGTTAAAGTATCCACCTACATCGGAATTGGTTCATTATACACTAGCGGCAATTTATAGTATGATTTGCGTTTTTGGAATTTCGGGGAATTTTTTGGTCATCTATATGTTTTTAAGGTAAGTCTAATATATATTTTCTTGTAGTTTTTTTTCTTTTCTTTTTTTCTTTTTTTTTTTTTTTTTTTTTTTTTTTGAATTTATTTTACCTAAATACATAATAGTTTAAAGTCTGCTGTTGAAGTACGGTTTCTTTCTAATTTGAAGTATTAAATTTTATTCTTAACTTTGTATAACATTTTTGATTTAATAAATCAATGAGATAATAAATATTTATACATTCGTTTTTCAAACTTGTGTCTAAAACAAACGCCACGGATACTCGGAAAATAAAAAACAAACAAATAAATGAGCGTTGTAATTAGATAATATGCAAGCATGTAGCCAGCCCCGGATCTACGATTTTTTAGAACCGGGGCAGAAACTTGAAAATGGCGCCTCCCCTCTCCAACGTTTGACATACATTGTCAAAAAAACTCATAAGTATATAAGCCCTTTACAAAACTCCAATTTTCCCGTTGCGGGAATGATAAAAATTGAGGGTTTTTTAAAGGATCAATATAGGTACAAGGGTATAGGTACATTGATTTTTTATTTTAATAAATCTACTCCGAAAGCACTACAAGTTATGAAAATTTCATATTTTTATCACTAGCCCCATCAGAGATACAGGGGCGCCAAATTCCAAAATTTGGAAAAAAGTCAGTTTACGGAAGTTTGTAAAAATTAAAAGATACAAGTTTTACGATTGAAAGAGTGTGTATTTGTTTCATAATGGGTAGTTGTACCCGTATAGCTATTCTCATAAAAAATACTAAGCGAGGTTTAAAACATTCCTTCTATAAGAAAAAAAATGTCCAAAAAGTTATTTTTGCTAAATTTTGATATCCAAATTTAGGTAAAGTTTTCTTATGGAAGGGACGAAAATATATTAAATATGGACATCACTTAAAATAAAGAGACATTTATTACCTTTAAAATGGTTTTTAATTCGGTTTATGAAATATGTGCATTGGCATAAATGGCTGCAAACACAAAAATCAGCGCAAACTGGAAAACAAAAATGGCTACCACACTTAAACAGTTCAAGATAATTTTTTTAAAGAATTGTTCTCAATACTTCAAATATAATATAGAAACAACATAAAGAATATTAATTTTTTCTAAAATGGTCGAGCAACCAACTTTTTTTTTAGACCATATGATGTAGACCGACCTAATATGATTTTGGCGCCCCCTAAAGCTGACGCCCGGGGCAGGGGCCCCGGTTTGCCCCCCTTAGATTCGGGCCTGCATGTAGCCTGTTTGCCATAAAAACAATATCGGACTAAAATTTCACGTTGTTAATTTTTCTCGAAAACCAATTTATATAGGATAATGGTTCAACAGTCGATCTTATGCGATTTTTTTCGCTCTTTACAATAGTGCAATAAAAAATTTGAAAACTTTTAAATTTTCGTAGAAAAACTTTATTTCAAGGGTTTGGTACTTTCAAGATTTTCACAAAATTTCGTAATGGTCGGATATATAAGAAAGTCCACTGTAATAGCGGAATTTTCCTTAAGAATATTCGTTAAAAGTTAAAATAATTAATTAAAACTCTCAAAGTTTTTTTTTTAGATGTAGATAACCAGGAATTTTGTGTTTGAGAAGCTGGTATCTGGAGCTTTTCAACAAATATTTATTACAAGTGACAGTATGAGCCGTTTATTTTGAAAGTGGGGCAAGTCCATTTTTGAAAAAAATGAAGATAATGGTAGTTATAGATAAGACTTTTAAGTATGATCTTTTTATCTATCAACAATTTATAGTCAAAAAAATTCAGAAGCCTAATATTTGGAAGATTGAAATTTTAGCTCTTAACAGTATTATAAATATGTTTATTTTGATAGTGGTACAAGTCCATCTTACAAGTAAAGTTCCCGAGACCGGACCTACCGATTTTGATGAAACTTAGATATGTTGTAGAACACTAAAAAATAAGTAACACGTATTTTTTTTACCTGCGGAAAAGCGGTTTGAAGGGTGAAGCCGTCCTTCAAAAATTGGGGTAAACATTTAATTTTTCAAATATCTCGAAAACGGTAAGAGATAGATCAAAAGCTTAAGCTGGCGATATTGTTCTTTTTTAAAAAGCTATCTATTGATATATAATTTGTTCAAATTACACTAGCACAGGCAGTTGGGGGCTAAAATTTGGGGGTTAGTTTTGCGAAAAGGGGTAATAAAAATGAAATATAATAGTTTTATTTACAGATTTCAAATGTACATAAAAAAATCTAATCTACCTGTTTTTACTAAATTTTAGCGAATTTCGAAAACTCGAAATTCAGCTATTACAGTAGGTCTCATGACGCAATCTGAGCCCGGGACTATGGCAGAAATATGTTTTGAGGTCCCTAGAATACGAAAATGATATTCACTAAAATTTATATATATATATATATATATATATATATATATATATATATATATATATATTACAACAATATTTTTTTTGGGATATATAAATTTCACGAAGAATTTTTTCAACCTTCTCCCAAATTGCGTGGACTAGCTTTATAGAAGGATGGACATAATGAAACCAATATCTTATATTTCATAGCTTTTCTTTATTAAAATTGCCAAAATATTTTCGATATGTTTAATATCATCTTCAGTGGCTAAACATAAAAAAAAAAAAAAAAAAATTTTTACAACGTAATAATAAACAATAACATTTTTATATATTTACAATTCTTCGTTAACTTATACTATTATTTTTTAGGTTATAAGCTACATATTGGATAGGAGGATTATTTATTTATTTTTGTAAAAACAACAAGAATTTGTGATTTAGTTGATATATAGGAAATTTTATGTTTGGAAGAATATCTATTTGTGTTAACGAAACAAACAAAACCTATTTTTTAATATTAGCGGATTTGAGACAGGACAAACTGAAACAGTATGTATATTAAAATGTTAAAAAATTTTTTTACAATCTTACTCACCAGAAATTATCTAAATTTCAGATTGTCATTCTTGGATAACAACCAACCATACCAACAATCCATTAGAACAATTTAACTAGTTTTTTTGCATTTCACATGGAAATTTGTCAATCGAAAAAATTTTTTATAAAATAATTACTTTAATTTAAAACAATTAAAAAAGTCAAACATATTTAAAATGTAAATTCAAAAAAAAATTTCAAGAGAATTTTTTTTATAAATTATCACAGTTTGTACAATGTACTCCTCAAGTACATTGTTATTGGTATGGTAGCACAGTGATCAACTGAACTAAATTTGTAAATTTTTTGTTTAAAGATAAATTTCTCGAAAATTCTAGACAAAATTAGTCCGGTCTCAATTTACGATAGAATCATTAGCTCTAGATAATGCCTATTTACCGATTATTAAAAAAATAAAATAATAATAATAATAGAAATCAATAAACAATATTTCCAAAAGATGCTTATATAATACATTGTAATCAAAAAACATAAACAATAAACACATACCAATATGTAAATTGAGACCGGACTAATTTTGTCTAGAATTTTCGAGAAATTTATCTTTAAACAAAAAATTTACAAATTTAGTTCAGTTGATCACTGTGCTACCATACCAATAACAATGTACTTGAGGAGTACATTGTACAAACTGTGATAATTTATAAAAAAAATTCTCTTGAAATTTTTTTTTTGAATTTACATTTTAAATATGTTTGACTTTTTTAATTGTTTTAAATTAAAGTAATTATTTTATAAAAAATTTTTTCGATTGACAAATTTCCATGTGAAATGCAAAAAAACTAGTTAAATTGTTCTAATGGATTGTTGGTATGGTTGGTTGTTATCCAAGAATGACAATCTGAAATTTAGATAATTTCTGGTGAGTAAGATTGTAAAAAAATTTTTTAACATTTTAATATACATACTGTTTCAGTTTGTCCTGTCTCAAATCCGCTAATATTAAAAAATAGGTTTTGTTTGTTTCGTTAACACAAATAGATATTCTTCCAAACATAAAATTTCCTATATATCAACTAAATCACAAATTCTTGTTGTTTTTACAAAAATAAATAAATAATCCTCCTATCCAATATGTAGCTTATAACCTAAAAAATAATAGTATAAGTTAACGAAGAATTGTAAATATATAAAAATGATGTTATTGTTTATTATTACGTTGTAAAATTTTTTTTTTTTTTTTTTTTGATGTTTAGCCACTGAAGATGATATTAAACATATCGAAAATATTTTGGCAATTTTAATAAAGAAAAGCTATGAAATAGAAGATATTGGTTTCATTATGTCCATCCTTCTATAAAGCTAGTCCACGCAATTTGGGAGAAGGTTGAAAAAATTCTTCGTGATATATATATATATATATATATATATATATATATATATATATATATATATATTTATGTGTTCCCACGATAACTCTCGAACGAAACATCTAACGCTTATGAAATTTTGTGTGCGGATTGGATTCTGAATTGGCTTGGCTAAGTTCGTTAGCCAGACACGTCGGATGCCCAGATGTAGGTTTTCTGGCCATTTTTTATCATTCGATCCTATTATAACACAGTTCGATTTTTACATCGTTGAAAAGGAAAAAAAAATTATGAAGAAAATTTTCTTTCTATGTTAAGTAGTTTTCGAGAAAATTGTAATTTTCACTTTTGCCTTATTTTGCTCTCTTTGTCATTGTAATAAGTAATTTATATTTCTATCTCAGTTGCTTATAACATATACAAAAATTTCATTTTTTTTTACGTAAAACAAACGGTAGTTATTCAAAATCTATTTATTATAAATACCATATCTCTGTCTCATTTTTTTAAATTAAAATTAACCAGATATTTTAAGCATGTGTAATGAAGATTTTTTTAATTTTTTTTATTGAATTTTAAATGAACAAGATAATGAAGGTAATGTCATGATATAATATTATTAAATATATATAGAAAGATAACATAATAATAATGTTTATATGCCAGGAAAAAAATTTTAAAGAACTAGATTGATTTTGAAAATTTTTTCACTGTCAAAGATCTAAGCTATTTTAGATATTTTAGACAGATATAGATTACGTAATGTAAGGTCCGTCAGGGTCCATGGAACCCAAAAGTGTTAAAAATAAACTAACCGACCGATTTTGAAAATTTTTTCACTGTTAAAGAGCTAAACTATTTTAGAAAGATATAGATTACCTCATGCAAGGTCCGCTAAGGTCCACTGGATCTAGAAGTGTCAAAAATAAAATAAGTAACCGATTTTGAAAATTTTTTCACTGTCAAAGAGCTAAGCTATTTTAGATAGATATAGAACACGTAATGTAAGGTCCGCCAAGGTCCATGGGACCCAAAAATGTCAACAATAAACTAACCGACCGATTTTGAAAATTTTTTCACTGTTAGAGAGCTAAACTATTTTAGATAAATATAGATTACCTTATGTAAGGTCCGCTAGGGTCCATTGGATCTAAAAGTGTCAAAAATACAATAACCGACTGATTTTGAAAATTTTTTTCACTATTACAGAGGTAAACTATTTTAGATGGATTTAGCTTATATGTTGTATGAGGTCGGTCAGAGTCCTGGGATCTTTTAAGCGCCAAGAATAAACTAACCGACCGATTTTGAAAATTTTTTCGCTGTTAGAGAGCTAAACTATTTTAGATAGTTATAGATTACGTTATGTAAGGTCCGTCAAAGTCCATGGGACCCAGAAGTGTCAAAAATAAAATAACTGACCGATTTTGAAAATTTTTTCACTATTGCAGAGGTAAACTATTTTAGATAAGTACAGTATGTTATCTGAGATCCACAACTGTCCTGCGGATGCAAATGCGGCATAGAAAACTACACAACGGGTTTTAAAAATAGTTTTACTGTTAGAAAGATAAAATATCCTATATTATATAGGATAGAAATAAGCTACCGAACCGATTCTCAATATTTTCTCATTGCTAGAGAATTAACTTATTTTAGGTGGATAGCACTATGCTGTACAAAGTCCGTTCGGGGTCTTGGGTCCCAAATATACCAAAAATAAATTACCTAGCCGATTTTGAAAATTCTTTTACTCTTAGAAAGCTAAACTAGTTTAGATGGGTATATGCGCCAAGCACCTTATGCGAAAAAGCGCCAAAAATTAACTACTCAACTGATTTTGAAAATCATTTCACTCTTAGAAAGCTGAATTATTTTAAATGGATACAGGTCTTAGATGAGATCCGCCAGTGCCCAATATTTCGAAATTCGCTATGTTATGCAGATGCTGCGACAGGGGTATCCTAATATTAAATCCAGTAGTAGTTAACTAGGGGTGACTGTGTCGACGTAATCGTACTATTTGAGTAATTAAAAACTTCTTCAGGGTTTCTTCAATAGTTTAAAACAATTAGAATAAATTCTCAAAATTCATTTTAAGCAACACTGTAGAGGGGGCAAGTCGCCCTGTTAAAGTACATTCTCATTTTTATTACACTTATTTCTACTACTAAGGCACTGGCGGGGGGTAATAATGTCACAATACGTGCTTTTGAAGTTGAACTGTTGTATGAAAGGTTTTTATTATGTTTATTTCTAAATGACATAACTGAAATATTATCCATTTAAATTAACGATTACAATAATTCATTAATTTTGAAAGTGAAGCAAGTCCATTTAGTTATAATAAAACCACTATTTTTTTTAGCCAGCACTATAAACACTATTGGATTATAAAGTTACATTATCTAATACCACAAAATGTATTATCTAATAAAACAATATGTCTATTAATACTTACCAATATTTTTAAATTTATTGAAACGCAAACCCTTAAATATCTCGCAATAACAAAATATGGACTTGCCCCACTTTTAAAATAAACGGCTCAGTTATTTCCAGTATTTTCTAGTATAAATTTGATTTTAATGTCAATATTACACTATTAAGATATTTGTGAAGACTTTTATAAAAAATAAAATGAGTAAAAGACACATAGCGATAAATGCTAAAGGAATAAATACCCCTGTCGCAGCATCTGTATAACATTGCAAATTTCTAAAGATTGGACACTGGCGGATCTCATATAACAACCTGAATCCATTTAAAATTCACTTATATCTAACGTAATTTACGATACAGTGAAAAAATTTTCGAAATTGGTGACGACGCGTTCTTGAAAAATTAGTTAATTTTTATTATGAAAAATGAAACAGATGTAAATATTGTTATTATAATAATGACAATAACGATAAAGCATTTATTGTAACGAAATTCAGCAGATTTTTTAAATTTTCTCAAAAACTAGTCCACTTACGACAATGTTTTAAAAGCTTGTCTATTGTAGTTTTTTAGGCTCTTTTCAATAGTGTAGAAATAAATTTAAAAAATTTTGAATTCTGGTCAATTTTTGCAAAAAACCACTGAAAATGGCGAAAAATGGCCAAAATTTTGGCTTCTAAAAATCGGACGTATCTGGCTAACGAACTCATCCAAGCTATTGGGACGTTTGACCTACACCCCAAATTTTGTAAAGATTGGAGGTTTCGTTCGAGAATTACCGCGTAGACATATATAAATATATATATATATATATATATATATATATATATATATATATATATATATATATATATATATATATATGTATATATATTATATATATATATATTTTATATATATATATATATTTATATATATATATATATATATATATATATATATATATATATATATATATATATATATATATATATATCTACTTAATAAATCTCTGACACTGACTGACTGACAGACAACGCACAGCCTAAACCGTTGGATTTAGAAGCCTGAAATTTTGTACCAAAGTTCCTTATGTAACATAGATAAGCACTAAGAAAGGATTTTTGAAAATTCATCCCCTAAGTGGGTTAAATAGGGAATGAAAATTTGTATGGAAATTTGTCATTTTTGAAGTTAGAGATATTTACTCGTAAAAATACGTTACTATGGCTATTAGAGTAAATTATCTTATTTAATAAATCGTGGAAATGCCTTTTGAAAAACACTGAAAGTGAGTAAAAAGCACCTAATAAATAGATGTTGCCGATGGGAAATTCCATCGGGTATACGGCTAGTATATATATATATATATATATATATATATATATATATATATATATATATATATATATATATATATATATATAAATTTTAGTGGTCATTTTCGGTTTGTCGAGGCCTCAAAAGAAATTTCTGCTATAGTCCTGGGCTCAGGTGTTTTCATGGTACCCGCTGTAGTAAGTGCATTTCCAGAATGGAAATTCATTTAAAAGAGTATTTCATATCAAAACTGTTCAAATATTTTATAATTTGTCTTTTATAGTGCAATATTGACTTTAGTATCTTATGAAATATCTGGTGAATCTTCTATATTTTGTTTCAAAGAAAGTTTTTAATGGAATGTGCACTTCTGTTACTCATTCGTTAATTTCTGTACCAATAGTAGCTTGATGTGTCGTACTTAAACTAACGAGCGTGTTGTATCGAAGTTTATACTTCTAGTGTTAATTCTTTCGTAACGTACATTTCTTTATAAACTTTCTCATTAAATCCTCTTCGAATTTTCTAAATTGTGGTAATATTTTACATCTGTATCGTTCGTAATCGGACAGAAATAAAGTATTTAGTTTATTTCTTTTTTTATTTGTGAATATAATTTTTTTGCAGTAATTAGTTTTAAAAGTGATTTCATAATAAATTACATGTAAAATGGAAAAATTACACAAATGAGTACTATGAACACTCCCCTCTGTATCCGGACTTGGTCCTACATGCTTAATTTTGATAAAAATGCAAAGAATGACTTCGAAAATCTATGATTCGCTTCCAGTTTCACTATTATATCATTTAATTTACAGTTTTTAAGTCAGTGAAAAATTTTAATAAACTTGATGATGTCATTAAATTGAAAAAATTCATTCTTCTCACATCAAGCTTTATAGAAGTAATTTAAACAGAGATGATTGATTGGAATAGTGCAATTTGGGTGTAAACTTTTCATTTTTGCTATTAAAATGACAAAATTAACTTTAGAGATACGACAGATTCGACTGGTCTTTTTTCTAGTGGTCCTAAGTGTCTAATTTTGTTAAAAATGAAAAGATCAACTTCTAAAACCTGTAACTCGCTGCTTACAGTTGTTAAGCCCTGAAAAAATTTTAATCGACTTGATGACGTCATCAAATGTAAAAATTTTTTTCTTCTCAAGTCAAGCTTTATGGAGGTGAGCTGAATAGGGGTGATTGTTTGAATTAGGGTGATTTGGGTGTAAACTTTTCATTTTTGCTGTCAAAATGACAAAATTCCGTTTAGAAATATATCAAATTCTATAGAAGTAGCTTTTATTGTGATCCTGCTGCCATGCCGTGCTTATGAAAAATTTTGTTTATTATACAAAATTTATGTTTAGGATTTCGTGGTCGCCCCTACGAGAGTATATGCTGCACACACAAATTTTTTTCTAATGAAACACCTTGCATATTTTACATGAATCAAATTTTCTTACATTAAAAATCAATATTTTGGATGTTACAAGTAATTTTTATTTAACAGTCTAGAGTTCTAGACGATCATCTTCTTTTTTCAAAATATCCCCTTAAAACCTTCAAAATCCTTATGTTCCCGTGAATTTTGGCGTTTTTCGCGCATCCAGCACGTACTATGTAGATTTAAGTTGCTCAATTGATTCACCAAAAACATTTTTTAATTGTCATTTTTGATAGTATCAAAAACTATAAGAATGATCCACTGTTTTACTTGCGGCCCACCCATTGGAGAAAAATCGACCATATCTTTTTACTCTCTTTTTCTATTTGACAAAAATCCGAATTATTTATAACGAACTTTTTATATATTTATAAAAAATTAAAATGTATTCAGAAAAAAAAGTTCTTGAAAAGACACACAATACGAAATAAATTAAAAAAACGTTTTCTAAAGATATGTGTTCTGGAACCGGACAAAAAGGAACATGTAATAATCCTTTTCAAATAAAAACAAAAAATTTCCGCATACACTCTCATTCCACTTTAATCTAAATCTAAAGTAGTGTCACAGAATTTAACAAAATATGACAAAATAAAGGATTTGTATGTATGTTTGTTTATAACTAAAGGTATATTGTTTTATTACACAACATATCCTCTTTTTATGCGATGAATCGGGGCCGCATAAAAAAGTTTCATAGAAAATACATAACGCAAAACGCTTAGAAACCTCACGATTTCCCTAGAAGTTGTTTTTTTAAACAAAATAAACGAATAGTTTACACGTAGGAACATTTTTAAATATATTGTTTCATGTTTATAATATAACCAAAATTGCAGTACATATACGTGTAAAAAAACTAAATGATGCAATAATTTTTTATTCTAATGTAATGTAGGTACTGATAAAATGCTTAAAAACAATCAATAAGTAATTTTTGTGGCAAATTAACGTTCAAATCTCTTACTTTTTCTTACTTTTCATTCTCATTATGCACTTTTATGGGTATTTAAAAAAAAAAAAATAATAATAATAATAAAATTACATAAAAAACGCATGAAAACAGTTTATGTTGTATTTATATTTCATTTAGAAATGCTGTTCACGTTTTTGTGGAAATTTTTCACAAAGGAAACAATTTGTTTAAATATACCTACGGAATTTTTGATTTAAAATGTATGACAGATAAATTGTGCAAGTTCAGTATTAACACCGTATGTTATTACAGGATGTTCTAAATTATTTGTTCGGGTATAATATGTGTAAGTAGGGTTACAAAAATTTAGAACAGGAGAGTTGCGTTGATTGGACTAGTGACTTGGATGGATCACCAACTTATACTGAAAAAGAGAAAAAATTCGATTTGCTCAGTCGATAATGACTGTCGTTCTATCTTTTTTCACTAGGGTACTGCTTGCGTAATTAAAAAATTTTGGTCTGAGTGACTTTAAGTAAAAGTTTTCTTCAAATTTTGATTGAATTTTGAGACATCACTGAAAAGACATCACACATTTGAGACATCACACATTAGCTATAAAAAGCTGTAATAAATTCCTAAATTTACAATATAGATTAGGAAATTCCGCATGAGTTCAGCCAGTTGCGCCACATGAGTTTAAACAGTTGCCTACTCTATATCTGTGAATTTGAAGTTTCCTACTTCCAAACTTAAATTTTTTACTAAATCAAAAGAGCTAGGAAACTTTAAACAAAATATTCATTCTAGAAGCAGCCAAAAAAGGGATTAAAAATAAAATTTAGGGGCGAGAAGATACCATCTGGAACTGTAAAAGATTATTTTGAAAAAGATATATTTTTGAGACTGGGCCTGTTGACTAAGGTAAACTATTCAAAATTTTTGGCGGCGTTTAATTTGGACCACAGTGTACCAAACATACAGAGCGTTCATAAAGTTCCGGAACAGCTCTGCAAAATCTCAGTTAATATTGACTTTATCGAAAAATAACCCGGACAAAAGTCTCATGGGAAGAAATGAGGAACTAGAAAATGACTTCGAATTTGACCTTGAACATGACCTTGACCAATCCGTATCATATTTTTTTCGTTTTTATGACCTTCACACGACTTTGGGATATGAAGTATGAATATGGTTTTGAACGTAGAATTTCCCACTCTTTCCGAATCCGAGGTCAAAAATAGGGATTTCCATTTAAAAAAAAAACAAAGTTGATCTCCAAATTTTGGTCAAGGTCATGTTCAAGGTCAAATTCGAGGTCATTTTCTAGTTCCTCATTTTTTTCCATGAAACTTTTGTCCGGGTTATTTTTCGATAAAGTCAATATTAACTGAGATTTTCAGCTGTTCCGGAACTTTATGAACGCCTGTATAATGTAACCATAATATTTTTTGTAATTTTCTTTATTCTGTTATGTATATGGTTAAATTGATATAAATTTGAAACATATCCTATTTCATTTACTTTTATTATCCGAAAATAAAAACAGAAAAATTTTTTTCTGCCCAAATAAAATTGGATTTTATTTTTTTATATGTGTACAGTTTTGATATTTTACTTACTACAGTTTTCATTATTTGCCCAAAATGTAATAATTTTCTATAGGCTTTTATTTAATTTTCATATTTTTTTTGTTTAAATTGTTTGATATTTTTTTACGGAATTTAGTTTATCCCTGATATATGTAATGTTTTTTAATTAATTTATAAGCAAAAACAAACTGTCATATATGGAGGGGTCAGTGTCAAAGGGAACCAAATCCATACACTTTTTTTTAAAATACTTTTAAAGTTTAAGAACTGTAATTTCTTAAGCTTTAAAGTCATTTTTAGAAAAAAAAAATTATGGACTTGGTTCACTTTTACACTGACCCCTCCATATAATATGTGTTAACATTTTTATTTTAGGCTAAGGTCACATTGGAAGCGGGTACGTATGACTTAATTTGTCTGATGTAGTCGTGAGACTATTATCATCAGATAAAGTGGTCACACTGTTAGCGTATACTTACGTAAATTTATTTTAAAAATGAATCTGTTAAGAGATTATTTGTTTCTCGATAATAATATAATTAATTATTATTTGATAAAAAATGCGAATCGAAATTTTTGGGTTTATACAATAGAAGATCTACTGGTGGTGAATTTAGGAAATTATTTCCACATTTGAAAATAGACAAAAACAAGTTTTTTCAATATTTTCGTATGAATGAAGGAATATTTAATTAATGCTTTCGCAACCTCTAACCAAAGTTTTATGCAATTTTTCTGTTATAGTATTCTTTTTTTTTGTTCCCTTTCAAATACGAGAATTATTAATTTTTCTATATCCATTTAAATATATCCTTAATTTATCAAATAATAAGTTTTATAGAATTGTAGTTTGGTACTACAAAAATTGTAACAAATGAAAATATCCGTTAAAATTCAAATAATATTCATAAATTGTATTATTTTTACTTAAGTTGCCTATCTTCATCATCTTCTACACGTACGACTAGTGCGAAAAAAACGAACTTTTTTGTTTCAATTTTTAACACTGACGACTACGTAAGTGCGCGCAAAAATAACTCGTATCTAGTGTGACCATCTTCGTTCATTTGCATTATTTGTTTCAATCTGACGTGTCGTACAAGTACGCGCGAATGATTTGTCGTACGTACCCGTTTCTAATGTGACCCTAGCCTTATTTTATTTTTTTAATTTTATTAATTAAATACTTATGTAAATTTGACAAATCTATTCGTAATCATTTGCAGAATGTAAAATAAGATTCATATATATATATATATATATATAATATGTCAAAAATTTAATCTTTTTGTTAGAAAATTTTTACGTTTTAAAATACATATTTTTAATTTTTAATATTCCAGCTAGAGATACAGAAAATTTATGAAGAGTACATAGCAACATAATATATATGTGTACAAGATACAGTGAATTTCAAAACGTCTGCGACGTAAGTTTACATCTGTGCCCCCATTATTTCGTATTCTTTTGTTTTTTTAATCAGAATTTTAAATGCATACTATACCGTATATTTTTATACCGTATGATTTTCTTAAGTATGTATTGTATTTGTGCGTCACAATTACATTTTTCCTTTAAGAAGTTCATTTATATGGTACAGCATTTTTGAGACGCCTTGTACGTTTTTCCTGCATAATATATATTATTTATAAAACTTTTTATAATATTTTCTAAAACGAATTATCTGCCTTAGTAAATATATCATTCATTATATATATATATATATATATATATATATATATATATATATATATATATATATATATATATATATATATATATTAGGGTGGCGCAAAAAAACCACATATTTTTCTTTTTTTTGTCTCATAAGAAAAAAAGTTAATTTAGCTCGATTTAAGAATGCTCACCAAAAATTAGCTCGATAAAAAATTTTTTAAGGGTCGCTCAAAACTTTTTAAAATTTGAAAATGGGCCAAAAATCGATTTTTGTTTTTCATCAAATTTTTTTTCTTATCCCTGCATATCTTTGTACATTGAATAATAAAAAATTCCTCCAAATGTTAACTCAAAAAATTGATAATAAAAGGTCGCTCAGGATTTTAAAGTCAAAATATTTAATATTTTTTAGGGACGCTAAAAAATATTAAATATTTTAACTTAAAAGACTTTCAGAACTCTTGAGCGACTTTTTATTATCAATTTTTTGAGTTAAAATTTGAAGGAATTTTTTATTATTCAATGTACAAACATATGCAGGCATGAGAAAAAAAATTTGATAAAAAACCAAAATCGATTTTTGGCCCATTTTCAAATTTTAAAAAGTTTTGAGCGACCCTTAAAAAATTTTTTATCGAGCTAATTTTTGGTGAGCATTCTTCAATCGAGCTAAATTAACTTTTTTCCCTATGAGACAAAAAAAAGAAAAATATATGGTTTTTTTGCGCCACCCTAATATATATATATATATATATATATATATATATATATATATATATATATATATATATATATATATATATATATATATATATATATATATATATATATATATATATATATGGGATAAAATAAAACTTTAAACATTCGGCATGTACATGTACATACTAATACATACATAAAATATATTACTGTAAAAGTTTTTGGTATGCATAAAAAATGTACGCGTATACAATTCGTAGGATTATCCGTACTTACAAGTTACACGCTTATATATATATACAGTAAATAAGATAAAAGTTCAATAATAAAAATTTACGGCGCACGGTGAAATATTACCCGACGTTATCTTATTAAAAAACAAAAGAATTGCTTCCGCAACGGTATGTAATTTACGTGAGTTTATTTGGGTGACTCTACTTTTTAGGTTCTTCAGAAAATTAAAGTTGTCTCCACAATAAGGAAGGTTATAACTATATACTGAACGAAGATACTTTAAATAAAGTTAATAACTCCTATCTAGATGACCTACCTACATTTACTTGAATTTTTTATTTAATTTTTTTTATAAAAATGGTGTCAAAAGTTATTGTAGTTCTAAAACGCATGTCTCTATTACGTATTGCTTGAAACTATAACGTTTTTTAAAAATAAGTTTACTGAAACTACGCAATTTTATAAATAAAAAAAAAGAGTTAAATTCTTACGCATGGTAATTAGAAAGTTAAATTTAATTTATCTGCAGAATTTTTTTTTTTTTTTGGCGTAACGAAAAATTGTCGCGGAAATTTGAGTATCCTTCGCCACGACTGCCAAATATTGCTATAAGTTTTAAAAAAATAGGTGAAAGGGTCATGTTTTTTGGTGAAACGAAACGCCAAAGACCATACATAGAACATAAAGCGAAAGTCAAATCAAGTGATTGACATTGAGAGCTTGTCATTTTTTTTACATCAAGCAAGAAGACCGGCTGCGTGTGTTTATTGACTGTATGCTTCGTCACGGCTTTTTCTGGTATGTATTTAACGAATTTCATTCAAATTGTTTTTACATAAATATTATTTGTAATAATGTAAGTTTCATGATAAACTAAAGTTTTCGATCTAGATGATCGCTGTTCACGATTAATAACGATTTTGTTGGAAAACTGTATCCTTCGTCAGGCGTGTATCCTTCGTCACGGTAGAATATGACGATGGGAGACATGAAAGTGGCGAAGGATACGATAATAAAATAAATAGATTTATTATTATATCAGTGTTTGTTTGTATATCAAATAAATTTTTTAGTTAACTAAGTTGATTAATTTGGTCAACTCCTAACCAATTTTTTATACTATAAACAAACAACAAAAAACACACTCCAATTTTTCGCAAATCAGACAAAGAAAACCAACTTTTTTTATTTTTTTTAATTGATATTAGGAGAACATAATATAAATATTATTTATACAATAATTTAAATTTTATTATTTAAATTTAATTTAAACATTTTTTTCTGTCTGGATTCAGTAATCCGCAAAAAAATATTGGTTTTAATATGAAACCGCGCTGCTGGTTTGCAGATACCGAATCTATGATAATTTTCCTACATTCTAGTCGCATGAAATCTACTAAATGGCTTTCTCTATTTTTTTTTTTTATGATTGAGACCTAAAAAGTAGAACCACCCATTTACACTTCGTGGAGCAGTTTTGAAAGTTTTGTTGCAACCGTTGAATAGCAATTAAGTACTTGTTTTTAAATATGAATTTGATGTAAGGCCTCGTTTACACAGGTTTAGTACTAACTATTAATAGTTGCTACTCCAGAGTACAGAGATAACGCAACTATCTCTATCGTGAAATCTACAGTGTGCAGGTCTGTGCAAGTTAGGCTATTTGGTAGTCACTCTCTTCGTAGCAGTGGATGAGTGTAAGTCAGTCATAAGTCAATTGTGTTGATTGTTGTTGGCATTATTAGAACCCCCACATGGAGCCATATACACGCGTTGTAGTATCATACATATGTATCCGACACCACCTTCGATCACTCACACCAAGACAGATCACTGCACAAATACAAAATAAACCCAGTGCACGTATCTAGCATATTTCCTATCCTTTACTGGTTACACTGGTTTCAGTAGTATAGAGATAGATATGTTGTCTCTGTACTCTGGGGTTGCTACAAACATGTTTAGAATTACGTGTAAACACATCGAAAAAGTATTTAAACATAATTTTATGCCTGTTTACGCATTAGAATTTTTTAAGCCTGTTAATTTTGGCTCAGTTTACACCTGGTTCTCACCAACAAGATTGTTTTTTTTACATTTGTTCTGAGTGGGGAGTGACAGCATTATATATATATATATATATATATATATATATATATATATATATATATATATATATATATATATATATATATATATATATATATCACTATATCAGTGTTTCCCAACCACCGGGCAGTGAAAATTTTTCACCGGCCGGGCCTGCAGAAAGATGTGTGAATGACAATGAATTACAAAAATGTTTTAAAATATTTGCAAAATGTGTTAGAATATTTTTGTTTGTAATGGAGGGACTAACTTGGTGGGGACATATTATGATTAACCAGGTGGTCGGAAAACGACATTTTATACTACACGACCAAATATTATTCCAGTTAATGGCGGAAATGATTCCAGGCTACTGGAATTCTATTTAAAATTAAAGAAATGCTTTTAAACACTTCTCTAATGTTTAAAAAAGTTTCGAATTTTATTTGAATTACATTCTCGACCAAATGGTCGGAAAACGGCATTTCGTATTACACGATCAAATTTTATTCAAATTAATGACGGAAAGGTTTCCAGGCTGCAGAAATTCTATATAAAATTAAAGAATTGTTTTTAAACATTCCCAAATGTTTAAGAAAGTGTCGATATTTTTCTGAATTACATGGAAGATCAAGTGGTTGGAAAACGACATTTCATATTAAACATAAATGTAAATTAGAAAATTGGTAATTAGTGAATATTTTTTAACTCACATACAGGCTAAAAACTTCAGATAACCATATTATTAACAAACTGAAGGCTAATTTTAATATTAAATAAAAATTATAAATATTATATCTCGAGAATTCTATAGCTACTGAACTACGAAATCTTGAGTTAATGTGTGTCTAACACATATTTGCCTAATTTCTTTTCTTAATATATAGGTTACATCATACATGTTTTTTATTCTATTTTTTATATCATCCTTTCAGTTAAACTATGTATAAATTTTTCAACAAATATTTTTTTATTAAAATCCTGGATTCAATTCGAATCGGGAAACGGGTACTTCTAACAAGAAATTGAAGAAATTCTTGTGGAATTTATTTTATGACAAATCTAAGTCAAAGCTAATAATAAAATACTCTCAATATTGATCTACATTTTACTATCGTGTTCTGCGTATTACTACAACGTAAAATAATAGTATCATCACAGTATCATAGTATTATAGTATTGTGTACCGATGTAAGTATAGTAAAAAGGTAATACGGGTTGACAACGAATCAAGTGAATTGAATTTGTTATCAGTTTAATGAGATTTGGTATTCCGCATGGTTGCCATATCTAATAATTTCCGTTACTTGACAGGTTGATATTCAAAAAAGCTGGTAGCTATTAGATACCAATTATATTGAAAGGAAAAAAGTATTGAGTACAGATCCAAATACAACAATATTCGACAGCAATCACATGTGGTAAAAATCTACCCGTATTGATAAAAAAACAGATAGTAAATTTCATTGAAAAGTGTTTTTTTCAGAGAGAGAAACTGAATTGGAACGATTTTGGTTCTTCAAGCTGGTCGACGTTGCTTTCAGTCATTTTGTAAAACAAAAGTCATAGGTACATATAACTAGTTGCAGAGTTTTTGAGGTATCAAAGTCCAACAAAAAGGAAAGATGTATTTTTAGTAAGAGATATACATATTTTATTATATTAAGAAGATAAAATACTTTTGCAATAAAGATGGATATAGAGTAATTATGTCTAAACTCCCCCTATTAGTTGTTATATCTCTCACTCAGGTAATATTGAACGATACATACAATGTATAAAATACACTACGTTGTAAAAAAAAGTAATCGAATTTGAAATAGTTTGCTTATTTATATAGTAATGCAATGATGTACCTACTTAAATAAGTAATTTTAAATTAAATAAATTTCCTATGAATGTTTTTCAATATGGGAACAATTTTTTCCGTCGTAAAATATTTTGTATAATATTATTAAGTACTCCCTTATCGAAGCTGTCCAGATCTGTTTTATGTTTTACATGTTTTTTTCTTTCTTTTTCAGCAAAAATAGCTTCCGATCCATCATTTTTTTTTTTGCTTCACTAGCTATTCTAGTTAAAGTTGCCAGCGATATACCCGTAGCTGCAGTAACACGATTTTTAACTTGAGTTAATGGGATTTTCACACCATCACTTTCACTTTTCATAAACACTAACACATTTAAAATGATAAGTTTTGCTTGTGGACTTAATTAACATTTTATTTTTAATACTCGTATTCATTTCCATATTTAAATTAATTAAATATCAATAGATAAAAACCCGATTAAAATAGAGGGTATAAAAAAGTATAATAATAATCAAGAATACGATAAGTTAAAAAAAAATTGTTAAAATATCGAAAATTGTATCTCGCAGGTAAAGCACTTGACTAGCCAAAGCTAAGTAAAAGTACTGATTCTAAAAATTACAAATTTATTTGTAAACATACAAATTTTGTAAAACTAATAAACAGATTTTATTGAAAAATTCATAATAATAGCAATATTTACAAAGGTAGGTTTTATGCAGGTTTTATGACTGTATCAGGTAGTTCAATAAAATTGAATACATTTCAATTAATTAACCACTGAAAAGTACAGACTTTAAAAGAGAAAATTGTAGACCGTTTTATTATTTGCAATATTTAGTAAATTGTTCAGAAAGTATAAAATATTAAAAATTAAACGTTTCTAAACTACAAGAAATATGTAATATAATTAAAACTAGAAATACCTATGATAAGAAATTTAATGTTTCAAACCGACTTAATGCTACCAATTTTAAAATATTAAATACTAACAGGAAAATTTTTTATGAAAAATACCCTTACATAGTAATAATAACATATTTTGGTATTTATAAATACGATTTTTTTAATGGTGTAGACCCTTACTTTCATTTATTTAACGGAGTACTGTAGTAAAACTGGAAGTGGACTTTAGTCGCTCAGAAACTTTGCAACTACCTATAGTTTATTGATAAAGACAAATATTGTTATGGCCAGGGCCGAATTTGCCATAAGTGTCGTCTGGAGCACTGTGAAAAATGCCGCTCCTGACAAAAATTTTTACTTTTTTACCACTTTTTTACCTTTTCCTATCAAAAAATAAGTGATGACCAAAAAAAAAAAAAAAAAAAAAATTATTACTAGTGATGAGCAAATGCAAGACCAAAACCAAGATTTGGCAGTCTTGGTCTTGTTCTTGCTTTAAGAATCTTGGTCTTGATCTTGCTAGAGCAGTTTGAGTCTTCGTCTTGCAAAATAAAGTCTTGGTCTTGGTATTGCTAAAAAATCTCGCACTTTCTTGCATTTTTTATTAGCGAATTTTTCCTTCTAAAATCAGAATTTTCTTTGTTTACGGCATTAATTATACTTTCAAACTATTTAAATAGTTTAGCAAGAGTCTTGATTTTTTCTTGCTTTTGTCCTGGTCTTGCTCACTTGAGTCTTGGTATTGGTCTTGCAGCCATACTTATAGTCTTGGTCTTGCTCTTGGTATACATAGTCTTGGTCTTGGTCTTGCAAAAAATTCAAGACCAAGACAAGACTGCAAGACCAAGACTAATTTTGCTCATCACTAATTAATATGTACGTGTGTTCCAAATTTTGCCGTCCGCGGCCGGTGCTCCTCGTGCCCGGCTATGACCAAAACCAAAGACAGAAAAAAATATCGCAGCATCCTGAGTAACATAACGAATTTTCCAGTTTTTCTCGGAAAACTATCGTATATGATTTTTTCCATTCTTTACGATGGTGGAATAAAGTTTTTAAAAAACAAAAACTTCGTTTCTAATTTTTTTCTTTTGAAAGTCAGTTTACCTAGAACAATGCGTCAAAAAATCAATTTGATAAGTAAGAAAAAAATTTGAAAAACTTGAATTTTGATAAATTTTGTCAAAAAAATAATTTTTTTGACAAAAAGTATTTAAAATATCCGGTTCTGGGAATTGAATGCGACTGGCTAACAAACTCGCATGTGATTCTCGAGGTCTATCTACGGGTCTTAAAATAAATTTCTGTCACACTACAGAAATGCCTTTAAACACTTAGTCTTGAGCTTAAGTTTCACTTTGATAGCTAAATTTTCATTTTGTAAATTTGCAAGAGGAAGAAAATTCATAAACTGGCAGCTGTCTGAAAAAATCAACTTTTTCACCTTTTTTTGAAGATTCAGACTACAGAAAATCATCTATTAAAGGATTGTATTGAATTTGAAGATAACAGATTGGATTAAACTTGCAAAACTGTGTCGATCGTAGGCAGGGACGTATTTACTCTAGTGCCGCCCGAGACACTGTGAAAAATGCCGCCCTTGCTTTTTTAAAAAATTATTGATAACTTTCTCACTTTTTTCTTTTTCCTATCAAAAAATAAGTGATGAACAAAAAAAACCTCATTTCTTATTTTCCTGTCAAAAATCAAATAACGAGTAAAAAAAAAAAAACAAACGCGAAAAAAACTTGTAAATGAGTGATTCTATCTACTTCTTAGGTTCTTCAAAAAATTAAAGTTGTTTCCACAATAAGGAAGGTTAAAACTATATACAGAATGAAGATACTGTCATTTATTTTATCTAAATAAAGTTAATAACTCCTATTTAGATGACCTACCTACATTTACTTTAATCTTTTATTTAATTTTTTTTATAAAAATGGTAGACTTTTATTGCAGTTCTAAAACGTATGTCCCTATAACGTATTGCTTGGAACTATAACGTTTTTAGGCCTTCGAAGAAGAGCCTTATAATTTTGGTCTATCATAAAAATTTGAAAAAGAGGGGGAATCGGTAATAATAATAATAAAATTTAAAAAAATAATTAATGAGTTGCACATGCATATACTAGAGGGGTGTATATTCACTGTCCTTAAAAAAAAAAAAAAATAAATAAAAACCAGCCAAAAATCATAAATTAACACTTTCACCATTATATGTGACGAATACATAAAGAAAAAATGACTACAGCAATTTTGCGTTTTCATAAATGAAAGCTAATTTTTTTTTTGGCATCAATTATATTGTGCTCTACGTTAGTTTTTTTGTTGTATATTAGCTCTATCGATGATCTGTCGCTAATGTCAACTTAGAGGCACGATCGTGATCAGAGGTAAATATCTTTTATAAAATACATATTGATCGTGTTCCATTTAGATATCACAAACAACATTGACTAGTGCATTTAATGTTTCACAAAAAAACTACTTTTTTAAAAAATTTTCTTGCAATACTAACATTTTAAATGCTTTTAAATGCAATTAAAAGGTTAGTCTTGCATAAAATTGTAAAAAAAGAAATGCATTGTGTTACACAGTGTCGTGTGTCCGTAATGGAACACGACCATTTTATAACTAGGCGAGGAAACACCGTATGTACGAATAACTTGGATTACAGTAAAATGGGACACATTGTACTGTATATTAAAATTAACGTTTTGAAGAAATTTAATTAAATTGAAATATTTTTATTAAAAATTAATGCGAGAATGTAACAATACTTATGTAAGTGTATAAATATTCTGTGTGATAATAATAAGAGTGTTCTGTGTTCAGAATTAAGAATTTGTTTAAGTATGTACCTACATGCATTATCATACAAAATCATAACCATAGCTTTGATACGTAAATTAAACGTACATACTTAATTATTTTTTTTAAAGAATTGTGTTGTCGTTGGTAGTGTGTGGTAGTGTGTACATACGTACTTATTGATTTGATACATACAAACCATACATACTTATTGGTTTGAACCATAGAACATAAGAAGGAATACAACTATCTCTTTTCTGCAATCACTTATGGGCAGGTATGTGCATTTTACAGAACTATGTTGCCATTCACTTAGTAGCTATCAATGGGTTTGTTTCAATTGTTGTTATATTGTTATGCACGGTGTACGTGGTATACGTACCTCACGTACATGATGCATGCCACATGCATGTTATGTTATATGCGTATGCAAGACACCCATACACACGACCATCCATTGCACTATCACACACAACTCCGCGTGCACATATATGACATAGTGGTGGGGTACTTTCTGTCCTTTGGCGTTACACTGGTTTCAGTAGTATAGAGATACTACCATAGAGTAATAGAGACAACATATCTATCTCTACACTACTGGAACCAGTGTAACATGTAAGAGATAGACTATATGTTGTATACGTGCACTTGGTTGGTACTTGTGTCTAACAAGGAGCGGACATGTACTCTTTGAGATTAAATTTTATTTAAATATTTTAATAAGTTTTAAGGCGTTTAATAATCTTGGAGTGGCTTTAAAAGTTGTTTAATGAGATTCTCTATAATAATATTACTAGTGTAGATCGTGAAAATTGTGGAAATGGAAATTAAAAGTGTTCAAGAAATATTGTCTAAGGCCCGGGATACACGAGAAACCAAAATGTCGACACAAATGTCAGACATAAATTTCTTTACTGTTCACACTTCAACAAATTTTTTGTGTCTGGATAGTGTCTGTACATAAATGTACGCAACATGTGTCTGAGCTGTTCACACGAAAATCGAATTTTAATCGATAACCTTCCCAGTGAATAACCTTAAAATGACAATATGTCAAGTAACATATGTATATGATACACATGAAAAAAGTGTAATAAACTTGTAATAAAATTATTTTTTAAACACTTGCGAATGAAATAAAATCATAAATATTGTAGAATGTTACTTAGTTATTTTTCTGTATTGACAAATTCACAAGTGTACTATGTAAAAAATGATAAATTTTAGGCGGGGAATTTAAAAAAAATTATAATTCTTTCTTTATCCTCCAATCTATAAAAAACGTCGTATACAATTAAATAAAAACTTCTCAACACTTAGTATAATTTAGATAATATTTATCAATTAACATTTTTATATTGAATGGAAACAAAAGTTATCAACTTTGTTGTGATGTAATCATTTCTATACCATAAAGTAAAATTCTAAAAAATATGTTGGTAATTATGTACATTTAATTATGTACCATGAAACATCGTACATATCGTACGTATGGAACACGCTCAACAACAAACTTTTAAGTTTAGTGTCGCTTGATTACATACATATGTTTATGTACAGAATTGATGTATGCAGTGTATGCAATGTCGGTCGGTAATGTCACAAGATTGTGTGTTGACTGTTACCATTTTTATGGCTACCAGAAATGAAATTTCAATTCAGGAACTTTCAATTGATGAGATACGTGAATATTTAATAAAATAATAAAAAATGGTAGTAAAATGTGTAATCGGATTTGGTGAAACATTTTAAAAAATATTTAACCAATCCAAATTCTACAGGTACATATTACGTTTTATTTGTTGTTTTGCTCCAGTTAGGTTATTTTTATAAATATATATATTGGCAACCTGTAGGATTGTATGTATTTTTTTACCAATATTTTTGTTGGTTTAAAAAAGAAAATCTTGGAAGTTTTAACTTGTATTGTATTTAATTTTTTGTATTTTCTACAATTTTTCGATTCGATTTCGCCTTTCATGGATTGGATTTAACGCTGATTTGGAATCATTGATTTATATGCTGGATTTCCGATTATTTACCGCCAATAAAGATGTATTCTGGATCGTTCTGGTTAACGCTGCCGAATTATCAATTTGAAACACTGATCTATTCCCGAGGATTCCGCTTAACTTCCCGTGGATCCACGTGTAGCCGACAGGTTGTGGCCTGCAACGAACCGATTGATCGTTTCGGTTGGAAACTGGTACCGCATAACTGAATTACCGCATCTTTAGTACATCCGGACTCCAATGTTTCGAGATGAATTCCGTATAAAATACAAGTAAATCACCCATAACAAAGGGAGGTAACAAAATTTAAGTTTTCCGATACTTAAACGTCTTTTTATTAAAAGAAACATTAATTGTATGAGTAACATTACATTTACCGTTATGCTTCAATTTATAAAGCATTTTTGAAGATTTATTTATTTTTTTTTGAGAATACTTAACCTGTATTATTATTAATATTACCGAACTTTATGATGTCAAAAACATTGTGAAAATTCAAGAACGTTCTTAAATTTATTTACCTGAAAATTTGTATTAAAAGATCTGAAATTACTTATTGGTGAAAATATTATAAGGTTCAAGTACACATTATTAACTTCCGTCTAACTCAACTTTCGGTCCTGTATGTATTTAGTTTATTAATAAACTTAATTTAACCGTAGTAACGAATTACTTAACGCCCTTTACTCTCGTTTCAGAAGTGGTTTTACCCGTCTTGCATTCTGGGGTAAAGCTGAAGTCAATAGAATGCATGGCGCCCTGATTTCCCGCTATCGTTACCGTACCGTTTACGAAATTTAGAACCCCCCCGTATGTTACTGCCGACTGAGTTCGAAGCCGCGTTGCCGTACCGATGATGTAATAATTTTTACGTCATACAGTGTTTACACCTATGCGATTTTACCAGAATATGCACTCAAATTACGGCGTTAGGGTAATCGTAGTTGTTAAAATTAAGCCAATTTTTCTAATTTTCGCGTTCGATATCTCGAAACGAAGTGAGATATCGATTTTTTTATTCTTTGAAAAGTGTTTATTTTGGTCTATTTTATCGAAATATGCACTCAAAAGTTCATACAAACGCAGACACACAAAATGATAAAAAAAAATTTGAAAAAATTGAATTTTTTCAAATTTTAAAAGTTTCCCAGCCTTTTCATTATCGATATCGAATTGTGTTTCGCTGGTATCTATGATTTAGGGTAACAAAATATTTTAAAATAATGAAAAAAATTCGTCAAGTCCTCTGAGAAGGCCTAACTTAGTGCGTGTCAAAAAACACGCACTTGACGAATTTTTTAAACATAAGTTTACTGAAAGCACACAATTTTATAAATAAAAAGAGAGAAATTATTACGCACGGTAATTAGAAAGTTAAATTTTGTTTATCTGCAGAATTATTTTTTTTTGGCGTGACAAAAAATTGTCGCGAAAATTTGAGTATCCTTCGTCACAACTGCCAAATATTGCTATAAGTTTAAAAAAAAAATAGGTGAAAGGGTCATGTTTTTTGGTGAAACGAAACGCCAAAGACCATACATAGAACATAAAGCGAAAGTCAAATCAAGTAATTGATATTGAGAGCTTGTCATTTTTTTTACATCAAGCAAGAAGACCGGCTGCTTGTGTTTATTGAGTGTATCCTTCGTCACGGCTTGTTCTGGTATGTATTTAACGAATTTCAAATCGTTTTTACGTAAATATTATTTGTAATAATGTAAGCTTTACGATAAACTAAAGTTTTCGATCTAAATGATCGCAGTTCACGATTGATAACGATTTTGTTGGAAAATTGTATCCTTCGTCACGGTAGAATGTGACGATGGGAGACATGAAAGTGGCGAATGATACGATAATAAAATAAGTATATATTTATTATATTAGTGTTTGTTTGTATATCAACTAAATTTTTTAGTTAATTAAGTTGATTAATTTGGTTAACTTTCCTAACCAATTTTTTTATATCATACAACACAAACAACAAAACAAACAAAAAAACCAAACAAATCAAACAAAAAAACCAACTTTTTAATTTTTTTTAAATTTATATTAGGAGAACATAATATAAATATTATTTAAATAATAATTTAAATTTTATTATTTAAATCTAATATAAACATTTTTTTTTTGTGTCTGACTTCAGTAATCCGCAAAAAAATATTGGTTTTCATTTGAAACCGCGCTGCTGGTCTGCAGATACCGAATCTATAATAATTTTCCTACATTCTAGTCGCATGAAATCTACTAAATGGCTTTCTCTATTTTCTTTTATGGTTGAGACCTAAAAAGTAGAACCACCCAAATACTAAAAATAATATTTGCCGCCCCTAAGATTGGCCCCTCTAGGCGCGCACCTAGTCCGGCTTATGACAAATACGCCCCTGATCGTAGGTCGAAAAACGCGTTTAAAGTTTTGAGTAGAATTACAGACAGCCGCAACAAGCTGTTGCGGTGAGTTAGTTTGTTTGAATCGATTACATTACATCGATTTATCAGAGACAAAACAAATAATTTCTACCTCATAATAGTTTCTTTTTGAAGACATATTCTTAAATATTTAAACTTAAAGAATACGCAAGAAAATAAAATCGATTGTTTGAAATTTCTAGACTAGAATACCAAAAGCTAAAAGTAAAAAGGTTAATTTCATTACCACAATTAAACAAAGCATACGATTTTTCGCAGTTCATTAATATAATAAGATTAATAAGAAAAACATTGAAGGAAAAAAAACCTTTTGATATATAGTTCTCAATACTTTTATCAGACTATACACAGACGTATTTACATTACATACATATGAATCGTCTAATTTCAAAACCAGCTAGAGAACATTTAAACAGAAATGAGAGAGAGTCCTACATGCATTAACTGTTACTACTCTAACTGAATTTGTATATAGATTAATTCAAAATACGTAATAAAGTGCAAAAAAAATCGATTCAAACTTTAATATTAGTTTAGCAAACCATTATTTTCAATTAAAATTAATTTCAAATTCCCATCATGCAGTATTAACCAACCAGCAATGAATAAAATAGCTAAAGTTTGAACAACAAAACGTAAACAAAATTTATTAAAAAAAATTAGTAGTTGAAACAAAAACTTTGAAGTTGAGAATAATAAGTTCTAACGATATAAGAAAGGATTGCGGCAATCATACAGGGTGTATAACAAATAACTTTTGTCCTTTTGTGGGGTGACTCATAGCACCCTGTAGACACTAAAACCGCAGGAATTTTTTCGGAATTAACAGTCGCGTCACCCATCAAAAGGATAAGAGTTATTTCCCTTACACCCTATATATATATATATCACACATATATATATTATATATGTTACGGGTAATGTTAGGAGTGTCGGTAAACCTAAGTTTACCCGGGTAAACCTAGCATTACCCAACATATTTGGGTAAAGTCCGAAATATAATTAAAATAAATGATTATTCGGACTTTAACCGTATAAACCTAGGTTTACCCAATGTTGATTGGGTAATGTTAGATGAGTGCTGATAATTAATAAAAATAATTTTAACAAAACTGAATTATTTTATTTAAGAAAGTAACAAAATGTAAATTTTTTGTCCATAAAATATTAAATGCAATAAAATTAACCATTTTTAATGAAATCTTTCAGAACCCATTACGATTAATAGCAAGTCGATAAAACGAAAAACTGAAAAATTGTTTTTTTTGTAATAATTGGTTACAATTTACAACGAAATTGAATTTTTCAAAGAATGTATTAACTTACACAAGCTTCTGAAAAATTCTTATAGTTATGTGCATAATTAAAGAAATTTAGGAATACTGAACGTGAAGTATATTGTCGTATACGAAACATGTTATTTTTTCGAAATATTCAAATGTTTATGTTAACGCCATCTTCGAGTATGTGGCATATGCGCAGACGTGAATAACGTAGCCAGTGTCAAAATGACGATAGAACAAAGCACACGTACCGCTTTTCAAGAACGTTTTAATTTGAAACTTCAAGAATTAGTGTCTGCAAAGGGATCAAATTATTATTTTTTTTATTTTTAGTTTCTATTACTCTGTTGGATAATTTTTATCAACAAATAAACATATTATTCCATTTAAAAAAAGGTAAGTTTGTATCATATCTCGAAAACCACAAGAGCTACAAAGCTCTTAAACATAGCAATCAATTGCCCCCAGTGGTAACTGCAACTTTTATTTGAACAATTTTTTGATTAAATCAATTGTTTAGTCGTAATAAAAATGGCAACTCTCAAAAAACTCATCCTGTATATGAATTATTTTGTATAAGAATTTTTTAGAAACCAATGTAAGTAAATATATTCTTTTAAAAATTCAATTTCATTGTAAATTGTAACCAAATATTACGACTCAATTTTTCAGTTTTTTCGACTTGCTATTAATCGTAATGGGTTCTAAAAGATTTCATTAAAAATGGTTAATTTTATTGCATTTAATATTTTATGGACAAAAAATCTGCATTTTGTTACTTTCTTAAATAAAATATTTCAGTTTTGTTAAAATTATTTTTATTAATTATCATCACTCACCTAACATTACCCAGTCAACATTGGGTAAACCTAGGTTTATACGGGAAAAGTCTGAATAACCATTTATTTTAATTATATTTCGGACTTTACCCAAACGTGTTGGGTAATGCTAGGTTTACCCGGGCAAACTTAGGTTTACCCACACTCCTAACATTACCCGTAACATATATATATATATATATATATATATATATATATATATATATATATATATATATATATATATATATATATATATATATATATAGGGTGTAAAGGAAATAACTCTTATCCTTTTGAGGGGTGACGCGATTGTTAATTTCGAAAAAATTTCTGAGGTTTTAGTGTCTACAGGGTGCTATGAGTCATCCCACAAAAGGACGAAAGTTATTTGTTTTACACCCTGTAGAACTGAATTAGAGAAAAATAAAAAAGAAAGGGAAGGTCTTGCAAAAAAAATTATATTTGTGTTTACTCTGCCATATTTTTGTAATATTTATTTTATATTTACATTACATACTTGTAATTAGTTTACATAAATATTTGAAATAAACATATACGCAATACAACCCTGTATAAATACTCTTTAACTAGTATTACAAATTGTTTAATTAGTTAGAAAATCCGCTATAATCACCTATGTTGGAAACAAAATCCACTATGACATAAAATTAGTTTCAAAATCCGCTATGCGCATATTTTATTTATAAAATATACATATTTTTAATCAAATTTGGGAAACAGCGCTTGTAATTTAATTTTAACAATTAAATTATTTTTTTAAAGTTTAAAAATAAATGTATTATTCATTCATTTGAAATTATTTTTCGTTTTACTTCTAGCCGGTTTTGAAATTAGATGATTCTTATGATCTAAAATTAATTCAATAAGCGAGAAATTCTAAACATAATAGAAATAACTAGAAACACCGTTCCGTTTCTATACAAATTTTCATTCAATCTTTATTTTACCGATATAATATAATTTGTAATGATAAAACATTGAATTGAACTAAATGATACAAAAATATTAAATACATCTAATTCTGTTTCGACACGATTTTCTTTTATCACGTTTTAAAATAAAAATGTTATCGGTAACGTATTCTCTATATAACGCCAAAGGAAAATCAGATTCCATGAAAAAATATCACGCCTTATATATCGGACAAATCAGTCAAATCTTCGAAACTAGATATAAAAAAAGAAACTTTGGTCAAAAAACAGCCTTTTCAATCAAAACAGATTAACTATAGTGAAAAGTAATCAATACTGGGTAGTATCAATATTTTGGGCTTGATATCTTACCCAGAATTCATATGCAAACATGCCATGTTATTGTTAGAGGTTGAATACTTTATTTGTTAAATACTTTTTTTTTTTTAATTTTTGAAATTACAATTTTTTGTTTTGAAGTAAGTTACATAATTACGGAAAAATGTTAATATTTAAGAAATTTCACAAAATTTTTCATATAGGAATGTATGTATCTATCGTATAAAAGCAGTCTTAGGTGTATATTCAATTGTATTAAACAAAATGCATCATCAGTCTTAATTGCGATGGTGGGTAACCAATTCATGTTTGCGTTATAAAGTAAAATATATACAAATTTACCTTGCTATATGCTACATTTTCTCTATACTAAATGTAATGTACATATGTAAATAATGCTTCCTCATTACTTAACTGTTTTATTAATCATTACTCAACTATTGTAACATTTATTGTAGGTACAGTTTATGCAAGTAAAAATGATAAAAACCTTTTAACATTTAAGAGATACCATTTCTATTTGTACCAACTATACGTATTTGTTAAGTTTACAACACAATACATTTTAAAAGTTTTTAACTAAATTAATAGAGAACAGTTATTTTCTAGTTTCTTTTATTTTGTGGTCTTTGAAATATAAAACCACAGTATCATTGCTTCAAAGACAATGTTTATTTTTGAAACATGATTCTATTTTAAAAAATTTCATTATTATATAGAACATATAGTTTTTTATTTTTTTATTTTTTTTTTTATTTGAATGTTTGTAACTGTATGACATTGTAACATTTATGTATGTAACATTTATAATGAATTCAATACTGACTAATGAATGAAAATTTACTCTAACATATTTTGCCAATTATATGATTTATAAAATATTACATTTTCGCTCAAAAACATTTTAAGTAGAGAACTATTGAAAATAACATTAATGGGAAAAATACTTTTAAAACCAAAGAAAAAAATTGAATTTTTTTCATAGAATATTAGTAAAACATTTCAAAAATATACTACCAAATTTTCAGAACGATATTCGAACTTCATATATTTTAGCCTTTGAATATAAAAGGTGCTCGAGAGTGTGTAACAGCATTTGTGGCTTACCTGTATGAATGCTTCGTGTGTATATATATACAAGTTTTTCTACTCCTACTATTAAAAGTAACATTTTGCGCACGGCTAACTATATGTAAAAATTAACAATTGCCCACACAATGCGGAAATAGCCATGGGAAATTATTTCCCACGGCTTAATATAATAAAAAAGTAGGCTCTGTCTTTGATTTAACATATAATTTATATAATTAATACTAAAAATATACATATGTAAGTTGATTATTTATTATTGTTTCCATAGTTTCAAAGTATGCTTTTGCGAAAATTTGAACATCTTATTATTAACATTATAAATTTAAAAAATTTTTACTACTTATTTAAATTTTATTTTAATTATTTATGTTAAATTTTACGAGAAAAAATGTGCTCGTAGAAAAAGTATAGTGTAAAATACGTGGGAAAAGCTTATTTCTCACTTATTGTACAATATACTATTACATACCGAAATTTTAAAGACGTTTTCCTCAAAACAGCTTTTTAAAATTGGTGAAAACTCACTCAAAAATTACTTGATCGAATTTTTTTGAAGTTTATACCAAATTTACTCTATATTGGTGATGTCGAGCTGACGAACAATTAGCCGATTAATCGATTAAAGTGGTTTTTCAAACAAAATTAGTCATTAATCGAAAATATCGAGCGAACAATAGTCGACTAATCGACTAAATTTTTAATCGAATTCATGAATAGGGTAACCTATGTACCTTTTTCAAAAACGGTGATTCCTTTTGAATTTAATTATTGATTTTTAATATACACTGCTGATCTGATTAAGAGAAAGAAAAATGCGTATGTATTGGTTACACGGATATAAAAAAAAACATAATTTTTTTTTAACGTAAAGAACTCATTCTATATATATACAGGGTGTAATTTTAATAACTCTTATACCTTTTAGTGAATTTCGTTAAAATTTTACGATGGTTTAGAATGGAATTTGTTGGAAACAAATAGCTTAAAACATAGCTATGTTGTTTCTAAATCAACGTAAAATTTTATCGAAATTCGCCAATAGGTATAAGAGTTATTAAAATTCCAGCCTGTATACATATATAATGATGTGTTTACTTAAAAAATTCCTAATGCTTTTTTTTTTATATTTGTCATCTGTGTGACCAATACATACGTATTTTTCTTTCTCTCAATCAGAGCGCTAGTGTATTTTTTAAGAAAAACAAGGATATGACGTAGGTATCACAATGTGTCAATCACCTAAAAGTGAACAATCAAACAAATAGATAATTTTTTAGTTTTCATCATTTGAAGTCCAATAAATAATAAAAAAAATTAATAAATTAGTCGCTTTTAGTCATTTAAAAAAAAAATTAATCATATTAGCCATTTAGTCGAAGGTAAAATAGTCGACTAAATATGACTAAATGTAAACAAAATTAGTCGACTAAACTGATTACTCGAATAATTATTCGACATCACTGCTCTGTATTATTACCTTCTATGTCAACCAATTTACTTAAAAAAATCCTAATGCTTTTTTTATATCTGTCATCTGTGTGACCAATACATACGTATTTTTCTTTCTCTCAATCAGAGCGCTAGTGTATTTTTTAAGAAAAACAAGGAAATGACGTAGGTATCACAATGTGTCAATGACCTAAAAGTGAAAAATCATACAAATAGATAATTTTTTAGTTTTCATCATTTGAAGTCCAATAAATAATAAAGAAAATTAATAAATTAGTCGCTTTTAGTCATTTAAAAAAAAAATTAATCATATTAGCCATTTAGTCGAAGGTAAAATAGTCGACTAAAAATGACTAAATGTAAACAAAATTAGTCGACTAAACTGATTACTCGAATAATTATTCGACATCACTACTCTGTATTATTACGTTCTATGTCAACCAAACTTTTATGTATATCAATATTATGTATGTCAAAGATTTTTTGTTAATGCAAAAATAGATTATAATTAAGGCTTCAAGAGTGCCCGCCATTTGGAAACTTGTAGAGTGACACGCTACAACAAATTTTTTCTAAAGCCAGCAGAGACTTCTCTTTTTTCCTTATTAAAAAGATTTTCGAAATTATCTTTATTTTTGTCTGTCTAAAAGTATTGGTCTCCTTAAAGTAAAAACGCAATGAAAAATTAACAAAAATTCTTAAAAAAGAAACAGAAAATATTTACAATTGTAAGCAAAATCCAGCGGATTTTGAATAGGGTAATTTTGCTTTAACAGTGTTTTAACAGTGGAAAAGTTAAATTATTATCGTTTTAACTCAATTTCCATTGTGAATGTATTTAGTGTGAATTGTGCCACTTACGTACTCTGCGGGTTTGATCACAACAACAACAACAATCACAGCAGCTGGTATGTACGTAAATCAAAACATTAAAACATAAACAATGTTTCTCTCTCTGTGTGTGGTGTATGTACTATGTATATGGCGGTGAAAAACATTCCGTGAACAATTAATTTTACTGATAAGTGGGCCCATATCGCCCATATTGTCCCGTTACGAAAGTATGTTGTCTTATTAGCAGGTATCGGATTTCTTTCGGATCTGACAGTTTCGTCTTTAGGATATGCAGGTATACATATTGCACTCAATGTGACTAAAAGTTCAAAATATTTTCATAAAAACAACGTACACAAGTTACATACACACACATACATATGTGTATCAAAATATTATTTATACGTATTTTATGTAAACATCCTTTTTTTCTTTTATTTATTACCTGCACAATTGAAAAGTGCCACTGTAATTTTAATTGACTATCAAAAGTATTTTTGTTTCTATTATGTATGTGATTTATGTGACATATCATTTAAATTAAATAAATTCATCTTTTTTTATTGTTTTCAATTTTGAGAGAAGTATAGTTGCTTGTTAAAAATTTGTTTTTCAATAATAAAATATCTTAATAAATACGTACGTCTTAGCTATTATAGTGAACCGCCTAAATATTCAACAACTTTTCAATATATTTTACAAAAATTTTTTCCGAGTTTTTGAATTTTCTTATTTTCGTCAAATAAAAAATGCTGTTAGTATTCTAAATGGTGAAAAATGTAATTTTTGACCAATTATATTCATTCAAATGTGCATAATTTAATGTAATTTAGTTGCAAAATTTTATTGAAATAAGTACGGTCCTGACCTGTCCGAAGAAACCCGGTACCTACTTATTAGTTTGTCTAATAATTTATTCGAAGTATTGTACAATCATAAACTAATATAGGTAAGCAAAAAATGTAAGGATGAATGGTTGAAGCTATGTTTTACACACACCCAAACGCTTAAAGCCTTGTAAATTTAAAGCTCCAACTGAGTTACTCATCTCAGTTACTGCTTTACATGTGCAAGTTAACTCCTGTCTCAAATTGCACTAAGTAATAATTCATGGTAAACTAGATAAGAAATCACCTCCATAATGAGGTAGAAGTCTCCCCCCAAAAATTTGCAAAATCCCAAAAAACTACTAGATAAAAATAGGTGTATTTTAGGTGTCATTTAGGTAGGTGTACTAATAAAAAATTAGGTGTTCTTACCGTTTTCGAGAAAATATGAAAAACAAAAAGGACCGGTAGATTTACGTAAACTTAGCCGTCCCATACATAAAAAAGAGTATTTTGGGTAAATTAACGTATGGAAAATTAGGTATAAATTAGATGTTCTTCGACCATACTGACAAAAATTTTGTAAAATGAAAAATTTAAGAAAATACATGTAAATATGAGCCGTCAGCATTCAACAAGTTTCAACAATTTTGTTAAATAAATGAGTTTAAAAGACTACAAAAATAATTTGTTTCCTTCACAGCGCTCCCGTTATTTGTTAGGTTATATACACATTATGCCATATAGTTACAAAGAAAAATATTTAACACTAGCCGTACCCGCGATGTCGTTCGCGCAAAGCATTATTATAAACTCAATGAGAAGTATATTTGTATTAAGTGTAATAATTATACAGAACTTGCAAAGGAATAAGGAATTTTCCCGGAGTAAAAAGTATCTTAAATGTTGAGCCAAGTAATAAGTTATCACCACACCAAATTTCATCAAATAGTTTTTGTGTAATATGTGCACATGCTCATAATGGTTTTTCAATTTTCCCGGAGTAAAAGGTATCTTAAATGTTGACCTAAGTAATAAGCTATCACCACACCAAATTTCATCAAAATCCGTCCAATAATTTTGGCGTAATGCGTGCACATGCTCAAAATGGTTTTTCAATTTTCCCGTGGGAATGAGAAATTTTCCCGGAGTAAAAAATATTTTAGATGTTGACCCAGGTAATAAGTTATCCTCACACCAAATTTCATTAAAATCGGTCCAATAGTTTTTGCCTAATGTGTACACATGCTCAAAATGGTTTTTCCATTTTCCCGTGGGAATGAGAAATTTTTCCGGAGTAAAAAGTATTTTAGATGTTGACCCAGGTAATAATTTATCATCACACCAAATTTCATTAAAATCCGTCCAATAGTTTTTGCGTGAACAGACAGATAGACAGACAAAAATTCTAAAAATTGCTGTTTTGATATCTACATCGATAACTATTTACAGTACCAGTGCAATTTTCCAAAAATATTCCATGTACAGAAATGGTCTCGTTACAATTTTATTATATGTATAGATTTTCTAACGTTCCTCGGGGTCCATAAAGTCGATATATGTATATATATAACCTAACGAACAACGGGAGCGCTGTGAAGGAAAATAAATTAATTTTTTAGAGTTTTTTACACTCAATTGTTTAAGGGAGGAGTTCACGCCAGAAACGGCTAATAAACTAATTTTTTTCGAATCCTCGTTTTTTGTTTTTATTTTGTTCTGTGGTTCTTTACAAACACGGTAATATATAAAACATGGCCAAAAAAATTTTTTTCTAGTAGAAAAATATTTATTTGTGAGCCGCTGCACAGCCAAGTTGCTGCTCCTTTGCAGACAACGCTCGCCCTCCCTCGCGATTTGATCAGTAATATTTAGTTTTGGTGTGTACATGTGTTATAGTATGCAGGGAGATAATGTTCTTTTATTTGTATGCCTTTGTAGACGTTTTAATAAAGAGTGAGTAAACCGCTTCTTTTGTTATTATTTATGTTTTTTACCATTTCCCGAAAGTTGTGTTTTTTCCAACAAGGAAAATCATATCTCTAGTTCTAGAAAAGATAGAGACTTAATTTTTTTTTCATTTTGTTTATAAACATATTGCACATAAAGTGGAGTATGCTTTTTCCATTTGAACAATTGTAACTATTTTTAAACATTTTTCTTTACATAAAAAATTGGGTTTTATAAGTTTGGGATTACAATTTTATAGTTAATTTTTAAAATTACCTGAAACCCATACTCAGCTTTATGGACAGGTCCTTTGGGAATAAAATAATGAAAAAATAATTAAAAAATATTCATTACTTTTTGAGATATGGCGTTCCTTGCAAACGCTTAAAAACTTATGAAAAAGGCCCCCTTCCCCCACAGGGAAGAGTAATAAATGTTTCAAAAACAAAATTTTCTATTTGAAACCCTCCCTAATGTTAAAAAAAAAATTCAAAAAGCAAAATACAGTAACCGTCCAAGATAGTCACACAAATGTTCCTCTAGTGACTATCTTGGAAGTTCTAGACGTCCATCAGGTGGGGTAAACGCTTACACCAGGAATCCAATGGTACGTAGTGGTCGGTGCAAATTTAAGGGGAAGTACGTAAAATTGGAAGATCAGAGGCGTCGGCTAACTTTTATGCGGGGGGTTCATAATTATTATTTATCTGAATTTATTTAAAACAAAACTATTCTAAGAAACAATTTACACCTAAAATTCAGTTCTATAGATAAACGGAATTGAATGTTAAATTAAAGAATATAAATGCGACTTTTAGAAAACTAGCAGAGATGTCGAAAAACCAACTTCACTATCGGATTCATCAGCGTAAAAGACGCCAAATAGTCGAAGCTGACAAAAATTCTAGAATATTCTACTCGTCAACTAGCAGAGATATCAAAAAACAGATTTCACTTTTGATTTGGTTACTAAAAATTAGATTAAGCAGCGCAATTTGACAAAAATTCTGGAATTTTCTATTCGTCAACTAACAAAGATATCGAAAAACCGGTTATACCATTTAATTGGTCATAAAAAAGACGAAATATCACATTTTGATAATTGTTTTAGAATATTCTATTTTGGCTGACGAACAGATCATTCTAGAATGTTGGCCAAAATGAAACATTTAGTTTATATTAGTTTAATTTTGATTGGACAGTCAAATGGTGCAATTAATTTTTCAATATCTTTGCTACTTGACAATTAGAATATTCTAGAACATTTACCAAAATTTGCTATTTGATCTCTTTTTAGGTGACCAATTCAATGGCGACGTCTGTGTTTGGATATCTTTGCTAGTTTACGAATACAATATTCCAGAACATTTATCAAGGTAGGCTATTTGGTCTCTTTTTCAAAAACCAATTAAATGCTGTAATTGATTTTTCGATATCTTTGCTAGTTAACAAATAGAACATTCTAGAATTTTGATCAAACTGTGCTGCTTAATCTCATTTTTAGTGACAAATTCAATAGTGAAGTTTGTTTTTTGATATCTCTGCTAGTTGACGATTAGAATATTCTAAAATTTTACGTTACTTATTTTGCATTTGCATTTTGCATATTACGTATGCAGAATATGTGCATATATGTATGCAATAAAATTAAAAAAATTTTAGTCTACGAGACATTTTTGTAGTGTGTAGACGTAGTGTGTGCTAGAGCCCACTATAAAAAATCGATCATCATGTTTATACGGACCAATGTCTTCACTCTAGAAGTCTAGACTAATATATGTACATACGTGTCACACACGACACACATTACACGGTAGCTACCTCACAACTTCACAAGGTACCACACGGCAGGTACACGGGGTATGTAATGTGCTGAGGGTGCTGAGTATGCAAATATTACATGTGACGCATATGTGCGTATAGACAAGAGCAAACATAGTATGTGGATGACGTACGTGTCTGCCTATTTCACTCGAAATGTGACTATCTCGGAAGTGACTATCTTGGACGGCTACTGTAATCACAAATAAAAAAGTTGCTTTTTTATTTGAACTCCCCCCCCCTTAACAAAATTGTTGAAAACTTCAGTTGAAGGTTTATGGTTTATATTTACGTGATAATTTATAACAAGTTATCATAATCATAATTCATAACATAATTCTGGAATGGTGCGAATGTTTTAAGAAAATGTTTGACATTTTTCTATTCAGTTATACTACAAAATATATAATATTCAACCAACAGTGGAAGCGCTGTGTATAACGTTTTTAACGTTGTTCACAGCGCTCGTATGGATTAAAAATATTTTATAGGATTTCTCTTAAATTTTTCATTTTACAAAATTTTTGTCAGCATGGTCGAAGAACACCTAATTTACACCTAATTCTCCATACTTTAAATTACACAAAACATTCTTTTTTACCTATGGGACAGCTAAGTTTAGGTAAACCTAGCCGTCCATTTTGTTTTTCATGTTTTCTCGAAAACAGTAAGAACACCTAATTTTTTACTAGCACATCTAAATAATACCTAAAATAGGTACACCTATTTTTTATCTAGTAGTTTAATATTTTGCGATTTTTTTTTGTGGGGGGGCACTTGCTATTAGGTTGCATAGTTTCAAATATATTAACTTCAAAAATTTAGTACCACTGGCTGCTTACATAGCAAACAAAAATAACGCTTGAAATACAAATTACAAACACAAATATAATAAAATAATAAAATAAGTTAAATTATAAAATTTTGAATTTATGGTATCACATGGTCTGTCACACAGAAGACAGTGGTACAATACGTATCTGTCCACTACTCGCAAGGGGTCAAACTAGATTGTCTATGTCTCTGTTCCACTTGTAATGAGTTTATGACGTAAATCTCCCCACTCTGTTTGTGTAGATACACACTGTTTGCAGTATATTAGTTTGGTGTTTTTTAGTAGTGTGCGTATTTACGCACACTACTGCAACACACGTATTACCAGAGAGAGCTGTTCAACGTGTTCAACTAACAATAGTAACAATGTACATACAATGCACTGTGCGTTCGACGACGGACACGGACTGACTAATGCCTTAAGCTGTGACACGTCTCCAAATGACTCCAAGCCAATTACACTTTTTTGATATTAGTTGGCTTCTAGTGTTCTATGACTACTGGAATCAGTGTAACTAGTAAGAGATAGAAAATATGTTATATACGTGCACGGTGTTTACTTTGTATTGGCGCGCTAAACTGTGTATGTGTGCGTAATCGAACATAGAGGTTGCAGACACGTGACCGGGCTCGCATACATATGTGTGATACCACAACGTTATGTGTGGGGGTTCTACAATGCTAACAACAATCAAATCCATTGTTGTTTGACTGACTTACACTTAGCGACTGCTATTGAGACACTGACTACCTACGAGCCTAAGGTACACAGAAAGCCACACTGAAGATTTCATGACAGAGATAGTTGCTGTGTCTCCATTACTCCATGGTCTGTCATATGGTTACATCTTTCAAAACCTGAATGACGTATTGTGGTGTTACCCTCCAATTCGTTAAGAGGTTTATTGCGCATTACAACATAAACTGCTTATATATGCAAATATTCATATATGTATATACCTACAAACCAGTGATCTTCAAACAATGGTCTCAAAATTTCAATATGTATTAATTTTTTCAAAAACTAAACACCGTAAAAGAAATGGTATTACGATCTTTTTGTTCATGGCCCGTCATCAGTTTTTAAAGGTACGTGGTCAGAACCTGATTCGTGGCATTCATTCCAGTTGTCATTATTCATAAGTGATCATTAAGTCCCTAGATTAATCGGTAGCGCTTTCCACTAAAGTTAAAAAAGTTAGGCAGTGAGATATTTTTCGTTTATACAAGTATCTTTACCATTTAAATTTTCTTTACGTTCGTTACTGTACAGTTTGTTCGGTTTTTATTAGTTTAGCCTCCAAACATCGTTTTTTTTTTTGAATAGATAGCAGCACGTGTCAGATTGAAGACGTAAGGAATGTTGCCATCTAGTGATGTTCGAAAAATCTCGAACCTTTAAAAATTCATATCTCTAAAAATATTAACTTTATCATGTAAAGTCATAGACCCTTTTTTATTTGTATTTTAATAAAGAATATAAAAAAAAATTTGTCCGGTTAAAAAAATACTTAAAAGTATTTTAAAGGTAGGCGACGCATGCTTGTGAGCGCGCGAAATTAACAATTAAAAAGCAGGTATAAACAATGAAATTCTTTTAAGTCTCTATTAAGGAGGGAGTTCACGCCAGAAACGGCTAATAAACTAATTTTTTTCGAATCTCGTTTTTTGTTTTTATTTTTTTCCGTGATTCTTTACGAACACGGTGATATATAAAACATGGTCAAAAAATATTTTTTTCAAGTAGAAAAATATTTATTTGTGAGCCGCTGCACAGCCAAGTTGCTGCTCCTTTGCAGATAACGCTCGCCCTCTCCCCTGGCGATTTGATCAGTAATATTTAGTTTTGGTGTGTACATGAGTTATAGTATGCACTGAGATAATGTTCTTTTATTTGTATGACTTTGTAGACGTATTTTCTCAAAGTTGATTTGTTACAGTATCTGGGTGTAGTTTTCTTTAGCTCTGAAATGTTCAAAAAATATTTAGATACGGCCGTAAATAAAGCTAATATAGCTATTAATAAAGTCCGCGAATTACTGACGGCATCGAGAACAAACTCGTGGGATTGCAGAATTATGCTATTGCACAGTACAGTTTCAGCTACTCTTCTATATGCTGCGGAAATCTGGAGTCTAAATTATCTCCCCGAATTAGAAAAAGTTCAGTCTAGATATATTAAATACCTTTATTGTTTGCAAGGATCTACCCCGAATTATATCATAAGGGCAGAGACGGGTTTAGATCCTATTAGTTCCTTTGCGTTGAAAAGTGTGCTTTTGTGGTGGGAAAAAATTTTACTAATGCCGGAGGACAGGTTACCAAAAATATGTTACAACGGGTTACGCGAAGAACCAAATGCTAATCTAGTTAAAAATTCTATAAACTTAACACTATGGGAATATAATAGACAAATATGGCGGGAGGATAATGACCGGATAGATAATTCCTCCTATAGTCAAATCTATAAATATATTAAGCACCAAGGGAACGCTCAAACATATCTAGCTCTACCATTAAGCATAGCCAAATTATGAGTCATACGTCAGCTACGGACAACGGGTCGCCTTTTAATAAAATTTTATATTAACAATATCTCTTACCAATGGGACTCTACTAAAATATGTGAAATTTGTAATAAGCAAGAGATAGAGACTCTAGATCATTTCATGTTTGTTTGTCCTATATACACCTGGATAAGAAAGAACTCAATTAACACCATAATACCAAAAAATTTGAGTACTAAAACTTATTCAGCTTTTGACTGACTTAAACCCTCAAAAAATTCAACAAATATATGTCTTTGTTACAAAAGCCCTTAAAACACGTAGTTTTATTTTATATGAGTAAAGGATTAATGAACCATAATTATAACTACCATATTCACCACATTTATCACAGTTAAAATATAATATTTATTATCTAATATTTATTGTTCAGCATTTACTATTTACTGTTTAAGGTCATTCTGAGGTCAAAATTCAGAAAAAAATGACACTAAAAATTTGTGAAACATTAATTTTTCATAACTAATAAATTTCATAGCTAAAAAATGAAAAATTAAAGGTCAATAAAAAAAATTCGTTCATAGCATTTTCGACGTGAAATTCGAAGGTCATTTTTTGATAGGTGGCGCCTCTGGCGAGATATTTAGATGCAAATATTAAAATGGCCCACCCTGTATATAAATTTTAGTGAAGTAGATTTTCGGGTTCTAGAGGCTCCAAAACAAATTTCTGCCATAGTCCCGGAATTAGGTCTTGCCATAAGAACTGCTGTAATAGCTGAATTTCCAGAATGGAAATTCGATAAAAACAAAAAATATTGTAAATCTCCACTGGTGAATAAAAGCAGACATTTACGTCAGAAAAACAACAAACACACTGCTATGATCGAGTTTGGTGTACAGGTACCTTTTAATTTAAATACATAAAATTATAAACAATGATCTTTAATTGATTAAACAGATAACAAAATACTGGATACCTTTTCGTTTTAACTTTTTTCATTTAAAATTTTACATTGTTTCAACCCGAAGTTTTGACAGTCACCAAACGTAGGTTGTACAGAAAAACATCTGAAAATATTCAATTGATAAAATCTTTTTAACGACATATTTTTAATTAAATTAGCATATAGACAATTTTGATATTATTCAAGTTGAAAATTGTGCAACTTGTTGTTGGGGGGATGAGTGTAATAAGTATAGAAAACAAGTTACAACAATAGAGTTACAAAATACCCCTGTCGCAGCATCTGCATAACATAGTGAATTTCCAAAGACTGGACACTGGCGGATCTCATATAACAACTTATATCCATTTAAAACAGTTTATCTCTCTAACACTAAACAAATTTTCAAAATTGGTGATGACGCGTTCTTGAAAAGTTAGTTAATTTTTATTTTGAGAAATGAACCAGATATAAATAATGTTATTGTAATGATAAAAACAATGAAACATTTATTGTAAAGAAATTCAGCAAATTTCTTAATTTTTCTCAAAATCTAATTCATTTAGAACAATGTTTCAAAAGCTTATCTATCTTATGTAATTTTTTACGCTCTTTTCGACGGTGTAAAAAAAAAAATTTTTTTTGAATTCTGGCCAAATTTTGCAAAAAACCATTCAACTTGACCAAAATTTTGGTTTCCAAAAATCGGATGTTATACCGTGTGAGTTTTTTGAGAGTTGCCATTTTTACTACAGCTAAACCGTTGATTTAATCGAAGAACTGTTCAAATAATAGTTATAGATATCGACGGGGGCAACCAATTGCTATAGTCAGGGGCTTTATAACTCTTATGGTTTTCGAGCTATGATACAAACTTATAAATTTTTAATGAGACTATATATTAATTGTTCGATAAAACTGATCTAATGCATTAATTAAACAACATAAATGAGGGAAAAAGATTTTTTTACCCAAGTTTAATTTTTGAATTTTTTTTTAAATTTATCAATTAGGCGGTAAAAATATGTATATGTACTTCTCGAGGCTTCAAAACGGATTTCTGCCATAGACCCGGGCTCAGGTCTTTTCTATCAAGAATCTCTACCAACGATGAAAATTGAAATAAATTGTTGAAAAATGAATGAAAAATTGAAAAAGGATGTAAGTATTTATAATATTTTATAAATGTAAATGCGCGTTAAGTTATACCTATAATACACATGTTATAAAAAAAAAAAAAAAAAAAAAAAAAAACGGCTAAAAGTGAGTCGAGTTTGCACAATATTAATAGATTTGAGCGTTACTTTATGGTATTCCATATTTGTAAATAATAAACAAATATGAAAATATTACTTCGAAAAAATACCACTTTTATTTTGAAACTGTGACAATATTGTTTCAAAATAAAAGTGGTATTTTTGCGAAGTAAAATATTTGTTTATTATTTACGAGTTTGCACAATTAGGGTTCCGTACAAAAAATAGATACTAGCACTTAATATGAAGATTCAGTTATACGGAAAAAAAACTCATTAAATTTATTTTAGCTAAGTTGTACCGGTAACTTTCGGAGGTATAGACAACATATTTTCGTAATAGTTACCGAGGAATCCATTACGCACCTGGCGAAGTTTATTCGCTATATTTTCATTCGTCTGGATATTTCGAAGTTTTATTGAGTTTTATAAAAATTTTACAACTAGTACTAAAGCAAATATCAACATCTCCGTTTAACCTCAAACACCGAACAAATGTTTAAAAGTTTAAATTAAATTTTATCGGTTTAACTTGACTGTTGTTTTAGTTATATCATAAGAAGTACTTGTAAGAATAACATTTTCCCCAAAGGTAACACGTAAATGGAAGTTAAATTTTTTCAAAAAATACCACTTGAAAATAATTTATAAAATTAATAGCGTTATAATGAAAATTGCTCCCTAAATGATAATAAATTTCTTTTAATGGATTTGTTGTACGTATTGCTGTAGTTGTTGTAGAAAAATAGCGTTCGCGTTTAAAAAATTACTTTCCTGAGACAATATTTTATAAGTTAATAGAAATAGAAGGCTACATTATTCATTGAAAATCTATATATACGTACATATATAAAATAGAATAGTTAAGAAAAAATTTTGTGAAACGCACACAACCAAGACTATAGCTAACGGATTTCGGCAAGTGAGATGTGTATCAGTGTATCAATAGAAGATGTCCCCAGAGGTGATTTATTCATTTGTGTAGAAACTAATAAACAGTTGAAATCAGGCAATTGTATTATTATTCCTCACATGGAAAAAGCTATCTGTCTCTTAAGTTAGTTGTGACAATTACTTCAAGGTCATTTTAATATTAATTAAACCTTATAAATAATATTTACTAAAAAATTTTATAAATTTTGGCCCAGACAAGTTGTTTTTTCTTTTTCTGAAAATCAAAATATAAATCAATAATAAAATTATAAAATTTTTGTTTACAAAAGAAAAATACCCCTGTCGCAGCATCCTGCATAACATAGCGAATTTCCGTTTATAAAAATTAGTTTTTCTCGGAAACTAGTTGACATAGGTTAATAGTTTAAAGACCTTTTTTATGTAATTTTTTCTCCTCTTTTAAATGATGTAAAAAAATTTGGCAAAAATTTTTGAATAAGTAGAAATTTTGGCAAAAAACTAATTTTTTGCAAGAACAAAAACCATGTTCCTGGCATCCGACGTGTCTGGCTGAAGAACTCATCCAAGATTTTTGGACTTCCAACGTTGTCACCAAATTTCGTAAGCCTAGCACATTTCGTTCGAGAGTTATCGTGCTAATACATATATACATACATACATACATACATACATACATATATATATATATACATATATATATATATATATATATATATATATATATATATATATATATATATATATATATATATATATATATATATATATATATATATATATAAATTTTAGTGAATATTATTTTCGGTTTCTAGGGACCTCAAAACAAATTTCTGCCATAGTCCCGGGCTCAAGTCGCGTCATGACACCTACTGTAATAGCTGAATTTCCAGAATTCTTTCTGGAAATTCGCTAAAAACGCCGTGAGCAGCGGGGCCCCATCACGAAAGTCGAATTTTTCGCTACATCTTCGGTATTTTCAAGATATCTAAATGTGATAGAAAGGGAGGGTACAGGCGGATTGTCACTTTGGTGTTTTCAATATTGATGATAAGTGTCCGGCTGATCGGGGCTTTAAAAAAAGGGTTTAAGTTTTTAAGGGCTGAATCTCAGTAAATTTCAACTTTATGTCGATAGCAGTTAGCAGGAAAAAAGCCAATGACACAATTCTTACGAGGCCTATCCGCCAATAGCTTTTGTGTTTTATTTTTAAATATTCAAATACCTCTGTCGCAGCATCCTGCATAACATAGTGAATTTCCGTTTACAAAAATTAGTATTTCTCGGAAATTAGTTAACAGCACCAAAAACCTTTTTTATGTGATTTTTCCGCCTCTTTTCAATAGTGTAAAAAAATGTTGCAAAAATTTTTGAATTTGGGGAAATTTTTGAAAAAAAAAACTAATTTATTCACGAAAAATACCCAAAAAACCATGTTCCGAGCATCGGGTGTATGGCAATGTATTTATTCCACTTAACATATTAATAGCAATCCTATTTTGGAGCGCATTATTTCAGAAACGAAACTAAAAAAAAAAATTCAAAAAGGATAAAAGAAATTTCAACTTAGCTTGAAAAGTCGTTTCTGACGATATCCAATATACGATCCGATACGTAAAAAATAGTTTCCACCTCCATTTACCAATTTCTAACTTTTTTTTATTTATTAAATGAGGTCTACACTTGTAATGTATCTGAAAAATTTCATGAAACTTAGATTTTTTTAATAATTTTAAATCAGCCAATTTTGTAGCAACGTTTATGTACATATATTTTATTTTTAGCTACCTATACTGTTTTAAATATTATCACCACAATGATTAGTGTTTGTTCAACAATTTCTCGAGGAAACAAAAGATAATGAACAAAAGAACATCAATTAAAAAGCTTTACTTTTCTTAATCTTCTTAATACATCCTATTCACAACAGATAAATAAGTAATTAATATTCTTTCGCGTTAAATACATGTAAATCAGTTTCTGGGTATAGCTGCCTATTACATAATTACGTACAGTTTGCCGTTATCGGAATTTGTAAGATACACAGTGTGGTAATTGGTTGTGCACTCAAACTTGTTTTTGTGCACTTTTTTAGTGCGGTACATAAAAAAATAGTCATCAAAGTGCATAATGAGAAAAAAAGTAATGAGAAGTAAAAAATTTGAAGATTAATTTACGGTAATTCACCATAAATTAAATGGAGTTTGTAAGGTCTACTGATATGGATATTATATAAGATGAATGAATACGTATATGATTCAAAAATACAGTTTCTATTCTAATTTTGAACTAAAACAATTGAAATAGTACCGTAAAACACCCTATCTTTACCATAATTTTCAATTCAAATTTGAATAAAATAAAGACGGAACTAATTTAGTTATATTTAACTGTTTCAATAGAATAAACTAATAAATAACTTTGATCTAACTCATAAATAAATTTTCCAGAAACTTGAATTACTAGTCAAAAATAAAAAAAACAGTAACAAGCTCAAATGTCGAGGAATTCTTAACTTTACCATATTATTACTAATTTATATTTTTTTAGTGAAATATAAAAGGTATTATTATAAAATTTCTAAATATACCATTGTTGTTCATACTTTTTTTATGAATTCCAAATAAAATCTAACAATAATACGAAATCTAACAGTCATTTCGAAATTTTCAACGATAAATTTAGTTGCGATAGAATTATGTTATGAAAACGTCAAATACAGCTGTTTTCACCAGGGATGTACAAAATCAGTAAAAATTAATAAAACAAAATACCAGAAACAAAAAAAGAAATAAATTTTGTTTAAAAAAAAAATAAAAAACAATGTTACATATTTGATATTAGAAACTGACTAAGTAACAAACTCAGAAATAAAAAATAAGAACAATTGTCTATTAAATCAATCAATGTTCAATTTCAATCAAATTGTCTAACTTACAAAATCAGAATCTTTTTAACCAAAACAAGATACTCAATTTTATTCTCTATTGTTCTTCTTTGGATTCCAAATTGTTTTTCAGTGTATAATGTTGTAATTTGTTTACTTTTTACCATATCAATTGCTAGATTTAACATTCTGCAGAATAATTTTTGTATGTCCTTGCACCAATTTTCTTCTTATGATGTTTACCAGACATTTTGTATAAATGTAAACTTATAACAATGTTTTTTACTTTAATATCTCAATTCGTGTAAAGATATAATGCAATTCGTATATTTTTGACAATCCTGACTGTTGGCAGCCTGAGTTGACAACCCTGAATTTGCTATAATATTACCTAAACGAATTATTCGATAATCCACAAATAAGTAAGCATAAAAATCTGTTGCTAGTACTTGGGAAGTTATGTAACTTTTCATATGATGAAATTATCTATGTCACTTGTATATTTTTTGAAATACCAACTAAAGTTTGCACACTTGCTTAAAACCAAAATGTACCATAAGAACTAAAAAAATCCAATGATTTGAAGAAATTGCGGCTGGGAATGCCAGAAAAACTTATATGACACCAGTAGTTTGTTAGAAATATCTCCATCGTTAAAAAAAAGTGCTACAAAATATATAAATTATGAAATTTTAATTTTTTTAACGTAAAGTGTGGTATGGTAAAGTTAGGTTTAATAGGTAAAGATAGGGTGTTTTACGGTACGTAAGGTAAACGCAATGCGCAGATAATGTTTGCTATATTTGGAAATTTGATATCATTATTTGATGATGCTATAAAGCTCATGCTATAAATATTGAAACATCATTGTAAATCTGCCTACATTAAATCAATAAAACAAAATATCAAAATATAATAGGTACTGACTAACTATAGGTACTCGACGGTTTCAACCGAGCAGAATTATTTTTGGACCTTTTTTTGGGGAACATTTTTGAAATCGTGTTTATATTTTCTAAAGTGAAATTTTCGTAAAAAATGTTTGAATTGGACAATAATATTTTTTGAACATTATTTTGAAGCAACTATAGAAATCATTTTTTTCTTTTTTTTTTTTGTAGTTTCATTTAGAGTAAAAGCCCCTACACACGAAAGCGTTCAATACTCGAACAGTTTTGATATTTTATATATTAAGGGAGGAGTTCACGCCAGAAACGGTTAATAAACTAATTTTTTTCGAATCTCGTTTTTTGTTTGTATTTTGATCTTTGGTTCTTTACAAACACGGTGATATACAAAACATGGCCAAAAAAATTTTTTTTCAAGTAGAAAAATATTTATTTGTGAGCCGCTGCACATCCAAGTTGTTGCTCCTTTGTAGACAACCCCCCCCCCCCCCCCCCACGCGATTTGATCAGTAATATTTAGTTCTGGTGTTTACATGAGTTATAGTATGCACTGAGATAATGTTCTTTTATTTGTATGCCTTTGTAGACGTATTTTCTCAAAGTTTCTTTGTTTTTGTCAACATCTGCTTTGTATGTCATTTTACCGTTTCCCGAAAGTTGTGTTTTTCCCGACAAGGAAAATCATATCTCAAATTCTAGAAAAGATTGACTTAATTTTTTTAAATTTTGTTCATAAACATATTGCGCATAAAGTGAAGTATGCTTTTTCCATTTGAACAATTGTAACTATTTTTAAACATTTTTTTTTTTTAATAAAAAATTGGGTTTTATAATTTTTAGAAGTTTGGGATTACAATTTTATAGTTAATTTTTAAAATTACCTGAAACCCATACTCAGCTTTATGGACAAGTCCTTTAGGAATAAAAAAATGAAAAAATATTTAAAAAATATTCATTACTTTTTGAGATATGGCGTTTCTTGTAAACACTTAAAAACTTGTGAAAAAGGGCCCCCTCTTCCCACAGGAAAGAGTAATGAATGTTTCATAAACAACATTTTCTATTTGAAACCCTTCGTAATTTTAAAAATATTTCAACAAGCAAAATAATCATAAATAAAAAAGTTGCTTTTTTATTTGAACTCCCCCTTTAATGAAGTTATTTCTGAAAGAAACCAATAAATATCAAAACTGTACGAGTATTGAACGCGTTCTGGTATAGCTTTTACGTTATATGTAGTTAAATGAATATCTTTAATTTATCAACTCTCTTTTCAGACAAATGTTCATAATACATTGAAACTAAATCTTAGCCCAGGTAGCGCCCTATGTTGTTCGAAAAAATCTGTCCGAATTTTATATATATACCTATAGACATTTTTTTCTTCACGATATCTCACAAATTAAAAATGATATAGACTTCGTTGGGGTAGGTACTAGTCGAAGCGTATTAACCCTAGAACGACAAACTTATTTTTTCTACTCTTAAACTACAAACTGGGGTATATATTTACCCCACGGGATTTTTGGTCGTAAAATCGATCTGACAGCAGCAATTTCACTTATAAGAACACGAATTTGTTCGTTTTTTCATGCTGAAGAGAATGATGAAAAATAAATTCAATTTAATCAAAGCTTAGTCGGTGAAAAATCTATTTAAATAGCTAAAAGTGTTCAAAAACGCTCAAATTGTCATTTAATAAACAAAAATTGATAACTATTTTTCTAATGAACCGATTTTCAAATTTCAGACGGTATTTTAAAGAGGACACAAGGGACTTCAAGCATACAAATGACATCATGATGTTTTGAGGGTACTTGACTGCAACTGAGAAATGATTCTAAATGCTTTGTTCTTACCTATAAATTAGTTAATTTTTGTTAAATTTTTATTATATATAATATTTTATTTAACAAGTATTAAATGCACTTTAAGAAAACGTAACTTTAAAATTGTAGCAAAAAATAAAAGCATTTTTAACATATTTAAAACAAGTTGATAAGGATATTTTACGTATTAAGTGACGATGTATTCCTTCCATCAATCTTTTTTGAGTGCAAAATTAATTGCAAACCAAAAAGTTCAAAATAAATTACAAAGAAAAACAACTTCTCTTGGTCAATTAGAATTGTAAAAATGTCACAATGAAAATGCAATTTGTCATAGACAAACCGTAACTAAAGTAATAAGATCTGCTATTAAAACATGACGTCATTTTCAAATATCACTGCGTTTTTAACCATTTAAATGAAGGCTAAAAATTTATAATTTTCGAAATCGAATTTTTAAGTAACTAAAGAATATTTTTATCTGTCACTACTAAAATTGAATATATTTAAAGACAATACATAAAATTATTCAACATTTAAAACAAAATTTGAATACAGTCAAGTACCGTATTGGGAATTTGATATGTGGAAAAATCAAACAAAAATGCATGAAATTTTAGTTTTTAAGAATTATTTCATTTTTTTTCATACAAAATGTAAAAAAAAGGATAATTTAACTTATTCAAAGGCACTACAATCGCTGCAATATATATTTCTATGATTCTCGCAGGTCGGTCGCTTGCACTTCGTGCAATATATTCGCGTTTTGCGGTCTTCCGATCGAGGACACAAGCAACATCGGGCTGGCTATATCTAATGTTTTGTTGCAAAATGAGGTCATTATAAGTGAATCCAAATTATTTTAGCAAGAAAAATAAAAATAACTTACCTAAACAAAACACTGACGTAAACTACAAACTGGGGTACATATCAACTCCATACTAGCTTCACGTTTTCCCTTCGTCACAGTAGACAAGAAACCGCATTCCCGACCTCACTCTACTGTTAGAACCTTGAACTAAATTATGGTATAGGTGTTCAGTCGATAATGTTACTGACTAATTTAAAAACGTAGTTTAATGTTTACCTGGGGTAGATTTCTACCCCAGTTTGTCGTTCTAGGGTTAAATATGATCTGAATAAAATTTCATCAAATTCGGTCCAGCCGTTTTTTTTCGAACTTCCATAATGAAAATTCAACTATTACAGTTACTGTCGTGATGAGACTTGAGTAAGGGACTATGATAGAAATTTGTTTTGAGGTCCGTAGATCTCAAAAATGATATTCACTAAAATTTACATAAGTATATGTATCAGCACAATAACTCTCGAAATTCGGTAAAAACGTTGGGAGTCCGAAAATCGTAGATGAATTTGTTAGCCAGTCTAGTTTGATTCCCAAAACTAGGTATTTTGGGCCTGTTTCGTCCAGAAAACTTTTCTTGCTAAAACTTTTCCAAATTTTTTTTTTATGCTATTGAAAATAGCAGAAAAATTACAAAGGTGAGTTTTTGAACCATTACCACAATAAACTAATTCTCGAGAAAAATTAAAAATTAAACGACTTTTTGTTTCAAATATTTTTTACCATCGTAAAAAACGGAAAAGATCATATACGATCATTAGATACCGGGTTTCTTCGGACAGGTCAGGACCGTACTTATTTCAATAAAATTTTGCAACTAAATTACATTAAATTATGCACTAATGAATATAATTGGTCAAAAAATACATTTTTCACCATTTAGAATACTAACAGCATTTTTTATTTGACAAAAGTAAGAAAATTCAAAAAATCGGAAAAAATTTTTGTAAAATTAATTGAAAAGTTGTTGAATATTTAGACGGTCGACGTACGTATTTACTAAGATTTTTTATTATTGAAAACAAATTTTTAACAAGCAACTATACTTCTATCTCTCAAAATTGAAAAAAATAAAAAAAGATGAATTTATTTAATTTAAATGACATGTCACATAAATCACATACATAATATAAACAAAAATACTTTTGATAGTCAACTAAATTACAGCGGCACTTTTCAATTGTGCAGGTAATAAATAAAAGAAAAAAAGGATGTTTACATAAAATACGTATAAATAACATTTTGATACACATATGTATGTGTGTGTATGTAACTTGTGTACGTTGTTTTTATGAAAATATTTTGAACTTTTAGTCACATTGAGTGCAATATGTATACCTGCTTATGCTAAAGACGAGACTGTCTGATCCGAAAGAAATCCGATACCTGACGATCATATAGGGGGAAGGCTTAATGAATGGGACATTTTTCTAAAAATTGCCTTAACTTCAAAACCAAGTAACCAAATATTTTAATTCTTGCGGCATAAGATACTCCAAACATTACTTTATATTTTAAACTAAAAAAAATTTTATTCTTTTTAAATAATAGTAAATTTTTTTGTTTGAAAAAATGTGATTTTTGTCCCATTCAGTAATTTTATTCTCATTGAATGGGACAAGAAGAATATTGAATGGGACTTATGTAATACAATGTAAAATTCATGCGGTTTATACAGATTAGTAAAAATATGGAAATGGTCAAAAATCTCAGCGGACAAGCATTTTTGGGATAAATGATGAGGACAAAAGTCTCAGAATTTTTCACGGCGCGTCCGATGGTGACCTTGACTTTGAGGTCAAGATCAAAATTCAAGGTCATATTCATAATGTCCCATTCAATATTCCTTGTCAAGTAACAAGTTAAAGTCAAGAAATAAAAAGTATACATAGCCTCAATGCATAAACAATATTTATTTAATTATAGTCTATACTAAGCAGTTTAATAATCAACTAATACAATTAATCTAAGCATAATAGTTATCATAGAATATTTAGTAATTTATGAAAAAATAAAAATTACGTTTTTCTATTTAAAATCGTATTTCCTAATTTCTGTTGAAACAAACGGAAAATCGTTAGCACATATATCGCATATAAAAATAGTTTTATAAAAGACACCTAATGACTGTAATACACATTTCCATTAAAGGTTCCTTGTTAGCTAAAACTCATTTGTCCCATTCAATAATCGTCCCATTCATTAAGCCTCTCCCCTACGATAGATTTTTGAATCATTTTTTTATATAAACTGTTTTATCCGAGAAAAATTGAAAAATTCGGTATGCGAAGCAGGATGCTGTGATAGAGATATTTACACTTTTTTTCTGAATACTAAGAAGTTAATCGTGTGAACTTCGAGCTCCGCATATTATGATGTGATATTTCACATATTTTATTTTACTTATTTATTTATATTTTTATATATTTATATTATTGCCATAATTCATTTAACAGATGAATTCCTCGTCGAATATTAATAATACAATTATTCGATATCAATTGTTTATTCGGTTCTACATAGAGATAAAGAAATATACTTGACGAGACTGGTGTAAAAAAGTATTCGGGACTGTTTTTGATGTTTTAAAAATGATTTTTTTTAACAGAATCTATTGTTATATTTATTATTTCACAAGAGCCGTAAACAATTCACCAACAAGTGTTACGTATCTAAACGGAAATTCTAGAAGTATGTATATACTTTATACATACATGTATATGTACAACTGTTTATTAAAGTTGATGAAATCTTGAACAATTTTCCCGGTGTTTTTCATTAAAAAAGTTTTCATTTATTTTTCATGAGATATGTAGATATATGTTTTTTGAACGCTAGACAAAGTTTGTTCAAAATGTTTTAACTTGTTTCATTTTAGTTAATGTTTACCAAAAGTGTATATACGTATATAGAAATTAAATAAGTGACACAATTTTTAATATTTTGTGTTCTCTATTACCTTTTCGGGTTTCTGTCTGTATACATATACTTTTATGTTTATAGTGTTCTTGAAATTTCGAAATTGCGTAACTATGTGAATATAATAAAAACGCTTCTTACTTTTCCACTTTATGTGTAAAATTTATAGGAGTTATTTTAAAGTATAGGAGTTATTTTAACCAAACAATGTCTCTTTGTGATAACGCAGGCGTACGGTTATATATTAAGTTTACCTGAAATTTGTTAATATTTATAATAAACTAACTTTTACGCGTGGCTTCGCCCACGTCGTATTTGATATTATCACATCAATTTTAAATAATAAATGTACCTTTTTTTTACAATATTTTATAAAGGACAAACAACTATTAATGATTATACTAAAAGTATCATCATTATATCAGCATTGAGATTGAGGTGAACATGTCTTTACATTTTCACGCGGAAATGAAGTGTTTTTCCGATGTAAAAACTAGCCTGTATCCTTCTCCGCCCCCCTCCTGCTATCTCTATGTAAAGTTTCAAGCCGATTGATTATTTAATTTAATAGATTTGATAAATCGATTATCATTTTATTTTACAAAAAAATATAATTTTTCTTTAAAGATTTTGAAAAATGTTTCAATCAGTATAGACCAGCGGTTTCCAAACTTTGTGCACTAACGCCCCCACCCCTCCCCCGCCTATAAAAAACCTTACCTCTGCCGCCCCGTCTTGAAAAAATTTATAAACAATTCGTAAATTATTTTTTTATTGAAAAAACTCATATTCTTGGCGGACGACAGGTCTATACGACACTTGAGAGGAAACCATTGATCAGACACGTATTCAATATGTACGCGCTTACATGACTCTGACCGCTTGAGATTTCTTATTGTTAAAATATTACGTACAGTAGCGAGAAGGAAAATCAGTGTTAAGGAGTTACATGGCTTTTTTTAGCAAAAAAACCTAATTTATTACAACTTTTGGCAATTTTTTTTTATTAGTAAATGCTTATGGCTTGTAGTTGAACAAAGGGATTTTAAAAAAATGAAATTTCAACTTTTAACAGTGTTTTAAATAAAAAATTTTGATTTTTGGTAAAAATTTTCGTTGATTTTCTACTTGTAAAATGAGATGTAATGAACGGAAACAGTAATTTTTCATTCAAGTACAAGCCATAGGCATCTACTAATAGAAATTCCTTCTTAAATTTTATGTAAGAATTTCACGAGTTACTCTGCCTACGGCGCAAAATCAGCGATTTTCAAAAACTAGCTGCCAATGGCCTAATTATTTTTTTTTTTTTTATAAAAATTTTTTTAGTTCTCAAAATAATATATACGTAATAATATGCCAAAAATAAATTATATTTTCTTATATTCTAAAAAAAATCGAAAAACTAGTGTTTTTCTTGCTAAAGAAGACCCATGTAACTCCTTAATATAAAATGTCCATTATTTGGTAATATTATGTTTGAGCGCTTATTCTTAAAACCATGATTTTATCAAAACGACGACGATATTTGCAATTAACCTGCGTCCCCTTTGTGAACATTGCGCGCCCTCCAGTTTGGAAACTGCTGGTATAGACCATTATCACACAGCTCAGTTTCATTCAGCTAATTCCCTCTTTTGTAGAATCACTCATACTTAGGTATATGGTATTTACGCAATTTTTATTTCATACTTTCTTGTAAGTTTGCGTATAACTTATGTATATACCGGTAATATCCTTTTGGGACATTTAATATGACAAGAAAATTTATTAAAGAATCATTTTGGTTAAATTTTCCCTCGTTCTATCTTCGTCTCCGTGGTCAACGTTGTTTTCATATGAAAAAAAAAAAATTGACTTCGTCTATGAAGATAAAAAGATTTTGATTAAAAGTTTGTTGAACATTTCAATGACAAATAACTTGTAAACAACTCTGACATAAACTAAGGTGAAAAATACCATTCATTTGTTGTGATCTACTTATGATACAGTAAATACTGCTTTCAACGTGTTACCCGAAAAATCGACTAGCTACTGTATTAATAAATGAATGAATGAACGTTAAATAATTTCTGACATTTCTGTATCATTTTCAAACAGACATCAACTGTTTTACATGTAGTGCGGCAGGGATAAAGGTGGGGATGAGAGTGGGGATTTATACGTATTTAGATTATGTGTATAGTACCAGACAGGTTATGTTTAGGAGAACCATTGTATTTTCATTGTAAACAGTGAACACGACATAATTACAAAAGAAAAGTTACTACCTATATAATAGTTATATAATAAATTTGTTCAAAATTTCAGACTGTTGTATTGTTTTAATTGTATGAATAGAAGCGTCACAGCATGAACAATTATTAGTCCGTAAATCCGTTAACTTGCGGATATGATTTATTCATCTATTATTTGGATTTTCATATTTGTTTGGGAATTATGAAAATATAAGGACAATTTACACTTTCTACACAAACGGGTATAGTATTAACCCTAGAATCATACGTACACGTCAAAACGACGAACGAACTTCTCTACCTGCTCCAATACCACAACTTGTCGGCACCTGCTTGCTGTGAGATTTCTGTTATCTAATTTATTTGTTGTTATAAGACGTATTTATTTTGCCTATAGTCATTGTCGTTTAGTTTGTATTGAAATAGTGTCCGTCAAAAGGACGTCGATGTATGATTACGCGATGTTTTTTTTTTTTAAAGATTTTGTACTTCACATATAAAAGTTTTCCTAATTTTTCTAAAATTTATTAAAGATATGCATGTTATAATTAATTTATTCAATGATTATGATAATGTGAAAGATGATTACAGCTGTTTGACTTATAGAGACGACATAATACTGAAGTTTTAATATATTGAATCGAAAACTAAAGAATGCGTTTCAAGTGACTTAATAAAAGATTAACAATTTATTTTGTGGAAAATATTTTAATTTTTATTATTTTTTGAGATCCTATTCGAAAAATTACTAACAAATTTTAGAAAATTTACAAATGTGCCTAATGGAGAAATAACTACATATCTATAGGAATATTTATGACTGAGAAATTTCACATTCTGTAAAGTCACACATGTTCACTGACTCATAATAGTTCATAAATTAATTATTTGAAAGACATGTCTTATGATACAATTGATGTATTTATCTATTTTTTAATTTTTATAATGAACATATGCTTTGATGAAAAGATTAAAAAAATTAATAAATATTTACATTAAGAAATTTTTCCAAATCCAATTTTTTTAAATATTTTCTTCGCTTTTGTAGTATTGTTATGTAAAAAAAATGTTTCTTTGCAAATAAACTCTAAAACTCTCCTTAAAAAGTCCATCCGTCAAAACGACGCCGATGTATGATTAACGTTTCTCGTAGACCAACGTATGATTCTAGGGTTAAATTTAAACTTTAGCCACGTAAACAAATTATGGTGGCAACACTGAGATAAGATCTCTCTTTACATCTGCACGATTAAGTTGTTGGTTAGTAAATATAAAGGAGAAAGAGTGATTTTGATGAATGAGGTCACCAAGAATGTCGGATTTATAATAGCATGGGTGAATTCAGCATCCGGTTTGATTCGTTATATTTCCGAAACGAAAAATACATATGTTTAACTTGGAATTTTGTGAGGATTAATGTCTCATCTTAAACTATCATTTAGTCGACCAATTTTTCAATAAAATTTATGAGATCGACAAAATGGGTTAATGATTTAGGGTATGTGCGGGAGAGATGCCGCGTCGGGAGAGATGCGACAGTAGCCATAGTTCGTCCGTTGAGTGATAGATAGCGCTATTAATGGATTACATGTTTAAAATAAGTTATTTATTTAAGCTGTGTGTGGTAACATTTATGATCAGTCCATCAGTTTAGTAATTATCCAACTTTCTATTATTGAAAAGTAAGTTTTTTAACATAATATTTTATCAAGCATTTAATTCATTAGAATTTAAAAATGTATATCATTGTTTTAATGAAAATGAGTTTTGTTATTAATTTAGGTATATTTTAAAAGTACTGTATAAAATTTTAGATTAGAATTCCGCACTATGCTTGCTATAGCAACATGCGGCATCTATCCCAACAAAAAGGAGAGATGCCGCATTTAAAGTTGGTTAGATGCCGCATCATATTACATATTAAAAGCATAGACTTATACCTTAATTATGCAAATTTTTTTTTGGACTGTAAATTATGCCACGTAAATACAAAAGATCCATTAATGTATCAGGAAGAGCTCTCATATTAGTGAAGATAACGAAAATAATGATGATTGCCTGCGTACTGAATGTTTTGAAAAGTACTCAGAAACAAAAAAAAAAGTTGACTGGTTAAGATGTTTAAAGTGCCAAAAATGGTTACATATTATGTCATGCATCATGTATGGAGAAGTGTGTAAAATGCAAAATTTTTAATATGAACTATGCGGCGACTCTCCTTCTTTGATGCGGCATCTCTCCCATAGGTGTGGGAGAGACGCCGCTTTGCAGGCTCTACAAAAATGTTAATTTTGAATCCTTTATGACTCAAAATTTAAAAATATTTATAAATAATTTTAAAGAACAATGTTTACATTTGTTGTGTACCAAATTTCAAATCAATTAAATGCATACTTTAGGAATTATCAAGTGTTTTCAAAATGTGCGGCATCTCTCCCGCATTCACCCTACCTTAAGAGGTCGACCTAATTCAAAAATAAAAAAATCTTGACAGAAATAACAGTAGGCCAAAGTAATGTACACGGAAAAGATAAAATATATTTTTAAATAATTTCTAAAATTTTCCTGTAACTCTTATGGCTCCCTCTCAAAGGGATTAAAATTATGTCAAACTTGTTTTATAGTCATTAAAAGTTTGAAATATTATTAATTTGTTTAATAAAACCATATGATGCAGTTAAAAGTTGTATCTTAGATTAAAAATCTACTTCATATATCAAGTTATATACGTACACATTAACATGTATGACTTATGATAAGAAAATATGAGAATGTTCCCTTTATCACTTTTCATCAGTAAATAAATTACAAAATTATAAGGCCCGATCCACATTATAGTGCCGATATCGATACGCTCCCGCTCCAGTCTCGCTCCGATATAATTTTGTTGTATTCACATTACAGTGTCGGTTCCTTCTCGCTCTCTATTCATATTATGGTGCCGCTCTGACTCCACTCTTGCTCCGGTCTCGCTCCGATAAAAATCTTTTTTCCATATTTTAAACACTATTGTATTAGGAGACCTTAATATTATAATGCATATCTATTAGTTAATTAGTTATATGTATCATAATGTATTGACAAGACGTCGCGTCGTTGTGTTGTATCATGTTTTCCTAATACAATAATTTTCAAATAAATAAAGAAGGCTGAGAAACGGAGTGGAGTGGAATTAAAAAAGTGTTCACACTATCGGTACAAGTCTGGTATCGCTCCAGTAACGCTCCGATGAAATATTACCTGAGTGGTATTGGTGTTGGAGCAGTACTGAAGCGGGACTGGACCGCGACTGGTATCGGAGCGATGATATGAATACATTCATTGTTTCTTGTGTAAGAATATTTTGTCGAATTGGGAGCGTAACGATATCGTACCGAGAGCGGAGCGATAATGTGGATCAGCCCTAAATCATGTTTGATCTGTCCGTATGTCTGTCTGTATATGCATCACGCAAAAACTAGTAGACGGATTTTGACGAAATTTGATATGGTAATAATTCGGTATCTGGTTCATTTCTATGGGAAAGTATGAAGACCGGTTTGATCTAGAAATTACACTGACAACATTAAATGAAGCTTGGAAGTTTGTACGCGGACACAGCTAATTATTTGATTTTCCCATTTTAATAGCCGATTTATTTACTTCTGATATCAATTTTCATAAAGTAAATCTTTCGGGTGTTAGATAATGAATCTGTTAATCAGTGAATGTAAAACTGTATACAAAATACTATTAGTTAATAGTATATTACGCGATTGAAGTTGTAAGTTGCATATTACATACGAGCGGAAAAGCTGCGCGAGTGTGTTACATGCCTTACAACCGAGTTACGTACTATACTTTATCTACGACTAACATGAAATTCACAATAAACGATAAAATTTGGTACAAATCTACAAATACCAATACATTAAAATTATGTAGTATTTGAAATTTATTAAAAACAAACGTAAACAATCAGTTGCTAGGTAAAATTTTTGTACAGATTCTAACATAATATGTATCATGTATATCACTGTATAATATATAATAATTATAAGAATTAATAAAAGTAGTAGGCGTTGTTATTTTTAGCATACATGCGTGTAAAGGGCCATTTTTTGTACAGCTGTATATGTGGCTGTATGTAAAACGTAACTTACTTAGATAGTATTCTGTACAATAAACAAGCAATGGTAGTCGTGGATAAAATAAATTTCGGTGACACTATTGGATGAGAAAAAATTTTAATATCATAATATATTATATAACTTTTATGTCTACATATATAATAACTTTGGATAAAAAAAAATATGTGCATATTATGTTGTCACTATAAAATATATATGTGCTCCATATTGGCGCCATTGTGCTATCATTTTCCTAAATTTTCATTTTATTTATTATTTTTTAAAATTTTACTGATTAATTTATGTCCTTTTTATTGAGTGTTTACGTACAAATTCTTCTTAAAAATCATACATCTTTGATCTCCAATATTATTAATACTAAACTGATTCACACAAATGGCTATTACTTTCGATGGCTATCATTTATCAAATACTGCAAGAATTATTTCTTATTTATGATCAGTTAATTCGAAAGGAGGGATTTCGATAGGTCCCTTTGATTGAAATTTTTTGAAGTTTATGATCGAGTTCATTTTTATATTTTTTTTTATAATGTTAAAGATGTAAGCTTTTTAAAAATATATTTTTTTATGTTATTTCATTGAACTTTTATGAAAATAATTGCTAAACTTGGTTTGTGTTGCAAAATAACGCTATTTTTGTAGTTTTTATGACATTTAATTATTTTTCATAGAACGCAACCGAGTAACAAAAAGATTTTCATATACAAGGTGGTCCAGAATTATGTACCGTAATTGGTAGAGCTCATAGTACGTTCAAAAATAATGGTACCTTTTCATGTACCCTTTTTTTCAAAACTCAATAATAAGGGTGATACAACTCTGTAAAGGGGTGAAGCGAAAAGCATTATTTTTTAAATATTTTCCAAACGCTTTTGAATAACGGATTGATATTTTAGGGGTACTTATTTTGCGTTAGAAGGATTAAATTCATGTCCATACTTATTCCACTACTCATGACTAAGGGGTGGTTTTGGGTGGTAGGTGTGAGTCTTTTCTTTTTTAATTTGCAATTATTTACACAAAATCCCTAATAATATAATTCCTCAGGCAATTTCATGCAAAAAAGGTATACTTGTGACATTTCGATAAATATTACCGTTTTCGAGTAATTTAAAGTAGAAGTATCTATTTCCAAATTATCCCCTAATCATAAGTGATCGAATAATTGATACCATAAATTTAATTATCTTAATGTTCATACGGGCCCCTAGAATATGAATCCAGTAATCAAAAGCGCCTAAAAAAATTTAAAAAAAAGAAGTCAGTTTCGTTCTACCCCTCTACATTTAACCCCTCTGCTTTATCTCCCTTATTATTGAGTTTTGGAAAAAAGTGTAGCTGAAAAGGTACCATTATTTTTGGACATACTATCAGCTCCAGCAATTATGGTACATAATTCTAAACCACCCTGTATATGGTCCACAAGTGCATAAGCTACAATATATATGAAAATTTTTTTGTTATTTGGCTGCTCTCTATGAAAAATAATTAAATAAAAGTCACAAAAACTACAAAAATATCGTATTTTTGCGTATTTTTGCAGAACAAGCCAAGTTTAGTAATTATTTTCATAAAAATCCAATCAAATAACGCAAAAGAAAAAATATATTTTTAAAAAGCTTACATCTTTAACATTATAAAAAAATATAAAAATGAACTCGATCATAAACTATAAAAAATTTCATTCAGGGGGGCCGATAAAGGGCCTTATCGAAACCCCTTCTTTGGTGCCAAAATGGACATTTAGATTTAAAGTCGCTTTAAGAATTTTTTTACTGTTTATTCCATCGCGTAAATTGTTGAAAAACGGTTTGAATCGACTTATGTTTTTCCCTCCCTCAATTTTTCAATTTTATTACCAGTTTTAAAGTTAATATTTATCTTATTTGCACTCTAAAAATTGCGTACGATAACATTAAAAAGATCATGTTTGTATCAAGGGACTAATTTACACAGATATTTCTGTCAACTTTCCTAAACATTAAATTTATAAAATCACTATTTGGCGCAAAAAAACTTTTTTTTATCTGCTATACTTAAATTCTTATCAACCTCTTTCGTTTTTACTAATAGTTGTTACAAAAAAAAAAGATATATAATTTGAAAAGGAATTTGAAAATAAGGCATAAAATGAAAAAGTCGTTAAAATTTATCTTATAATCTCGTTCAGAGGAAAATTATATTTAGTTTTTGTTTTCGTCTGTTTGTTTCTTTTTTGCCGACGTACGTTTGCAGAAGATAGGACGAGGTTAAGTATTATCACAATATTTAAAAAAAAAAAGAAAAAAAAAGAAAAATAAACTGTTGCTCTTTTTTTCTATCGTTATGACATCTTTAAAAATTGTCAGCTTTACAACAATACAAATATTATATTTTTTACACGATCGTGTATTTTCATGCATATACCGATGCTGTTGACAATGCTGGTAAGTTACATTTCCCGAACGTTTGTTTGTATCCATGGAAACCAAAAAATAATAGTGCGGTAAGTGACAAAGATGCGTGGTAAGTGAGTAGGAGTGTGTTAAGTGAAATTAGCTCAAAAATGATTGTAATTATTTAATTATATTGAAATTAAAAGTACAATTTGAACAATTAGGAAAATAAATCGATTAATATGAAAATTTTCACTAGTTTGCACATTATTATTATTATTGTTGGCATTAGTCTCCATATTTTATTGACATTTCAAAAGGTCGTTCAATAATTAAAATTTTCTGTGGTTTTCATAATCTTCCTTTCATTTTACGAGAATAAATTTGCAGCCAAAAATAAAATGCTTCATCAACTTCATTATTCTCACTAATATTATAGTTCAACAAACTATTTCCCTCAATTATTTAACAGAAAATTCAAAAAAAATACTCACGCCAATAAAATATTCAAAAAAATTTCAAAACACTTAATTTTTTATTTACAAATATAGTTGTCAATTGTCACTACAAAGATTCGTATTAGTTGCTATAAATATTTATAATATTTATTCATGGCATTCTATGTCATAACATAGAAATATAAATTTCACCTATATTATCGGAATTTTATTTTTTATTTAATATATTTTTATTCTTTAATTATTTTAGTGCAAAAAATATTATACAATCGTGCAAAGAATATTATACAATACACGATGCTTTAAGTGCATTTACTGATCTCGAAAATTTCAAAAACTCGACCCTGGGGTCTCGTTTTCGCAACATGTTCTCGATCAGTAAAAGCAGCTTACCGAACTTATATTGTAAAAACCCATTAACGTATTATTTTTGTAAAATTATTAGACATTGCGATTAGGATAGTCTACTTGGAAATCAACGTAAATTTGTCTGCATATTAAAGGAACAATTTTGTTCCTAATAAAATCTTACTTGACTATAAAAGCTCACTATACAATTTTGATAAATTAAATAATAAAAACTTGGTTTATTTAATTATTTTTATTTAAATTTCTTTTAACGAAAAATGAATACGCAGATTTTTTAATATTGAAAATAAAACTGAACTGAACAAAAAAAAAAAAAATTATTAACAACAGAACATTACTTGGATACCGGTAGAAGGCACTTAATTTTAAATTTTAAAAATGATTTATTCCAACAACCAATCAAGTTTTTATTATTAAATTTATCAAATTTATTATTAGATAATAAATTGTGATTTTTGAAATGTTCTCGTTATCGTATCGTATTGTCGATATTAGAAATTGCTAATGTATTCGTTCATTAAAAAAAAATTCGAATACCTACGTTATACAGTTTTGTGAAAATTTATATATAAACATTTATTTTTAAACATATAATAAATTCTTTTATTTTTATTTTTTTAAATTTCTAAATACACAGTATTCTGTAATACTAATAAAACTATATAATGGGGCATTTGACAGTATCAAAGAAAAGCAATTAAAACAAATTTTAATGAAAATTTATAATAAAAGACAGAAATTTATTATACTAATTCATTTTAACTATCATTATTTGATTTAAAAAAATTCAATTAAAAAAGTAATTTTTTAGCTAAAATCCACGTAAGCAGAAACGGGCTGTGACGTTGCTTTCTCTTATATTTCAACACTATCACCACTAGTGTCGCTACTTAATTTCCGGTTAGCAAACATAACTATGGAAATTAATCAAAATTTAATTAATTTTTTTTAAAAATCAACAATTTCTTTTCCTAGTTACAGGAAAAATAAACATTTTTTTTTTTTTAGTTACAGGACACCTGTTGCTATCTAGAGAATGTGACATAACTGACAGCTAGTAAACGTTTTCGCGTATTTGAGAACAAATACTAAAATAATTTTTTCTAAAAATTTTCGGCATTATTTTTAAAAATTAAAAACGTATACATGCATAATACATAAATATGTGTGTTTTAAAATAATTTCGCAAAATTAGTCAAATTCCCCATTCTATAGTTAGTCTTTAATAAATAAAATTGGTCCTCTAATATACAGACAAAGTTGTCTTTTTTTCAGAGATCCTAACTATGTATTGTTTGTTTGTTTTGTTTTCACGCCTCAACAACTTAATCAATCGACTTAAAATTTGGCACAGAGATAGCTTCGGCGACAAAAAAGTATCTAGCTTACTATTTACACTGAGAAAATATTCTATTCCAATAAGAAAATTCCACCCGAACAATAACAACTTTCGGTGGACGAGACCGCGAGTAAATGCTATTATCAATATAAATATACGTGATTGGCTTGAAAAGTATTAAAATTTATTTCACTATAATCTGCGTGTTTTTTTTATATGATCTACGTCATTTTTAAAGTGAACAATAAATTTTCTCAATACTTTTGCCATAATATATAGCTACTGAACTAGAAGATTAAATCAGAAATGCACAAAATTCCATTCAGTCAATCTTCTGATGATGTTACAGTGACGGAGCGTATTTTTTGTCCTATTTATGCAGTGTATGTAATAATACCAGTATGCAGAGCTGGCTCAGATAAAAGCGGGGCCTGGTGTAAAGTTACCTTGCGGAGCTTCGCAACAAATTTCGTACAACAATATAAATAAATTATTACATTTTTCTACTTTTACATTGCACAAATTTTTACAGTCAAGGGTCGGGTGATCTATATGGAAATGATTTGGTAATTCTGAGCAAATGGTAGATCCTTACGGGACTACGATTGTTTAACAAAGTTACCGGCATAACATATTTTCGACATATACAAAATTTCAGTTGAAAATTAACTCTTTTTGTAACCTTACTATTTTTGATACAGAATTGCTGTAGTTTTACTACTTATGATATAGAATCGCTGTAACCTTACTACTTTCGGTACAGAACCACTGTGACCTTACTACTTTTAATACAGAACCGCTGTAACTTTACTACTCTTGGTACAGAAACACTGTGACCTTACTACTTTTAATACAGAACCACTGTGATCTTACTACTTTTGGTACAGAACCGCTGTAACCTTACTACTTTTGGTACAGAATTGCTGTAACTTTACTACTTTTAATACAGAACCGCTGTAACCTTACTGCTTTTGGTACAGAATCCTCTGTAACTTTACTACTTTTGGTACAGAAGCGCTGTAACCTTACTACTATTGGTACAGAACCACTGTAACCTTACTACTTTTGGTATAGGATGGATAAAATTATTTTTATAAAATAATTAAGACATAAATCGATGTTGACTGACGGTAGGTCTAAATTAATATTTTATTATCTCCATTTCTGAAAAGACCTTTCCATAAATATAGTGGTAATAATTTAATTAATAAAGTTAATATAATTTTTAGAATAGTAACGAAATTTTGGCACAATTCAAATAGATTACATAATATTTGTAATACATAATTGTAAAATTGTGATTCTGGAACGCAAAACTCCACGATAAATATTGATTTCATTAAATAAATCAATATCGTCTTTCAAAGGTCACATTTAAGTTTTCAATTTTACACAATATCCGTCAGCGACGCGCAGCCTAGTGCGATGCACCGTTTGCACCAGCTTCGAGCCGACCCTGATAATATGTATGAAGAGATAACAGAATTTTCGTATAATCATTGTACATCAGTAAGTAATAAGATGATATGATACGAGTATACATGCATCGATTTTGGATAATTGCAGTAATGCATCACCAGAGGATGTTAGTAATGGTTATACAGTAGTCGTCCAAGTTAGTCACTTCCGAGATAGTCACACTTCGAGTGAAATAGACATACACATACGTGATCCACATACTATGTTTGCTCTTGTCTGTACGCACATATGCGTCACATGTAATACTTGCATACTCACTACATACATACTCCGTGTACCTGCCGTGTGGTACTTTGTGAGGTAGCTACCGTGTAATATGTGTCGTGTGTTATACGTATGTACGTATATTAGTCTAGAGTGAAGATACTGGTCCACACAAACGAGATCACACATTTTTTATAGTGGGCTCTAGTACACACTACGTCTTCAAAAGTATGGTGACACCTTGACCCAGGGGGGTGCTCACACTTTTGACGCGGTACTGTACTTAATGTTGTGATACACTGCCGTGTCAAAAGTGTGGGACCCCCCGGGTCAAGGTGTCGCCATACTTTTGACGACGTAGTGTGTGCTAGAACCCACTATAAAAAATTAGGAACGAGTTTGCGCGGACCAATGTCCTCACTATTCATACTATTTTAAATAATAAATATTTGTAATGTTGTCTTTTTCTAAAAATTCAAATATGTGAGGTAATTATGACGTAGATAGCGAATTGTGCAAAAAAAAGCTTATTTTGGTTTCAAATGTAGTGTACCTTTCTCTGTCTACTTTGACTTGAACATAATTTTTTATAATAATATTGTTGAAAAAATTCCAATTTGTTATGTTAACTAAACATTTACCTCACCTCACGGACGTCTATGACTTCCAAGATAGTCACTAGAGGAACATTTGTGTGACTATCTTGGACGGCTACTGTATATAACTGTATTATGTGATGTACAAACATTTGTAGATTGAAAATTACCAAGTGGGCGGCAATGTCAAGTAATGTTGAGTATATATAACAAACAGCATCTCATTATATCAACAATTTCAACAAGATATTGTACAGTGAAGTATAGTAAAATTATAAAAGTTTAGATTTTAGGAACGCAAGCGGCGAGCGAACATGGAAAAGCCTATGGTTAAATAAAACTGATCATTCGGGAAATGTAGTGTTTGAGAAGATCCATAATTTTTTATACTTATAACCTGTTACTGTATGTAATAAAGAGGGTGCCAAAACCTTCTTCTTCATTCTTCATATCAGGATTTATATCACAACCAGGCTTTATGTCATCCCAGGGACAATTTGATACAAATAAATATTAATAAATTAGAAGCTGAGTCGCTAGTTTAGAAGCTGAGTCACATATCTACGTTTCTGGAACGTGTGGCTAGTAACAGGAAACTATTAATATTACTGTATGAGGGAGCCATAGCGTGCCGGTAAGACTCCCATCTTGTTATATTAATGCTGGGGGTTCGATTTCCACTTTAGAAATGTATTTTTTTAACGAACCAGAAAAACTAACATTTATTTTCATTTTAACTCTGTATGTCCATCGAAGCAGTGGCTGTAGGTTAGCTCCGCAGACTAAAGATACACAATAACGTGAAACAGTTTGCTGAACAGTTTCGGAACTCCCCCTTCCAAGAAAAAAAAACAGCAAACTATAAATGCAAAGTAGTTTAACCGATAGTGATTCTCCAGGAAAATTAACGTAATTGTCACTTTGCGGTCGTGTCTTGAACGCAGTTTTAAAAATTATCTTAACCTATTCTACCTGAATATATAAAGAATGTGTTTTGAAAATTTTTGATTTTAGTACTTACCGTTTTATTGTTTTTAGTTTTCACAAATAAAATTAGCACCAATTAATTGCACTGTAACGGTCGGACACTTTGAACATAACTTCAAATAATTCGACAACCCGCACTTACCAAAGACAACAAAAATTACGTACCGTTACTCGAAAGAGTATAAAGTTAGGATTTAACATTAGTTTAAAAAAAATATATTAATATTTTGAAAAAAAATAGTAAAACTTAGAATCCACATATGGCTTCGTATGCGATAAGGGGTTAAGTGTGTAATTGCCTATTTCTCTTATTAAAGGATTCCCACTTGTTCTTGATTTAGTAAAAAATTTACTTGTCAGATAATAAAATTATATAATATTTGATTAAGGGCATTTCAAGTTCAGTATATAACAGTCTGGTGCTGTATATCCATGCATAGTTCCCAGCTATTTTAAGCGCTTTATTCTGGAGTACCTGTAATTTCTTATACTTAGAATTGCAAATGGAACTCCTGATTAGACATGCATAAGTTAGTATTGATCTTAATATAGTTTTGTAGATTATTATTTTATTTTGTTCAGATAATCTGGACTGTTTATTATAAAAAGGATATATTGTTTTTATATAAAATATTTAGGGGGACATAAACATACAATTAATTTATAATTCGACCTTAAAATACCCCTTGATTTATTACTTGGCTCCTAGGTCCACAAAAAGACATTTCTAATTAGGAAAGACAGGTGTAAGTTGGAAAAAGAAGACCATACTTCAAGTAAATCTTTCAGTAACTATTTTGATATGGATATTTATGATACTGATTCTGATGATACTCATGAAAGCTACATCATCTACGTAGAATTGTAAGTAGCTATACGTTTGTTACTTTTGGGATGTCACTAATGTAGATACAAAATAATTTTGGGCCCAGTAGAAACACTTAGGATACAAATAATTTTTCCATGAACATTTTAATAGTAAGATTAAATATCAAACATTTATTTTACTGTGTTGAATAAATCATAATTATTTTAGAAATATTTCAAAAAAATAAAAAATAAAAATAAAACTGGTCTAGATAAAACAAGTTTATTTTTGTATGATTTATTATAGACAACCACAAAACGTGCCTGTGACATGACAAACGTCATCATGCATCAATCAGAGGCGTTACTATGGAAATGTACGGTTATTTTAATTTTTTAATCACAAATTCATTCGTTACATATTTTAGTTATACTGAGTGTCCCGGCCGGATGCATACATACGATTTGCATGTTAATTTTTAACATTAGATTCCCATAAGGAAAAGGTTATGTCACAAGAGTGCTTTGGATAAACATATTCCTATTTTTGGTAATTTTCTTTTATAAAATAATTTTTTTCCACCAAATTATCTGCACTATTTCTTCAACAGAATATTTCTTTGGTATTTTTATTATTTTAATGTGTATTTTCAAGAAAATAAAAAAATGCCTTTTTGAATTTACAGTCTCAGATGACACAAATATTTATTATGTAAAAATGTGAATTGCTTGAAAATTGCGACATTCATTTCTTTATTTTACTGCATTATTATTGTTAAAGCTATAGCACAGTTTAAATAATAGTTTGTTTCACAAACAGTTACGAAACGAGATGACGTAAGAGTGTTATTTGGAATTCAAAAATTCCAAAGGGTTATCCATGTTATGTACCTAAATAATGCATAACATTATGCATACTAATACAGTGAAAATATCATCACTAAAGTAAATTTAATTTAGAAAAATAAATTTGCAGGTCAAATTATTTTGCGAAAATTTACAGTTGATAATTATGTAAATTATTTAATTTTGTCTAAGTTTCTAAGTGTCTAAGTTTGTCTATTTTATAATGATTCAGTTAATATTTTCGATTTCGACAGTGGCTGGTGCTAATAGATCGTGACGATCTAAATTCTCGTGTTGAATACTGTCATCAATTTCGCGTTTGCTCAATTCATTTTGAAGAATGTTGCTTTTAGTTGTTCTTATAATTTAACATGACCACTATCAACCCTCAATCTCACATGTACAAACACATACAATCACATAAGTAAAAAAGGACATACATAATTGTTTGTACTTATATCAAAAAAGGATAGAAAGTGCGTTTCGCTACTGCCTATGGTAATAATTTTTTATTTATACTGTGGCTATAGTAACAGTAGTTATAATATTAATTTAGTATAAATATATATATATATATATATATATATATATATATATATATATATATATATATATATATATATATATATATATATATATATATATATATATATATATATATGTTATAAACTTTTATATTAGTGAAGTTTTAATTTATTCAAAAATGTAAATTTATTATTATTGTTGCTAAGCATCAATTTTAAGTTCGAAGATCATAGTTTCATACCGTATGTGATTTTGTAATTTAAAAAAAAAGAGTATTGATAGCGTGGTATCAGGATACCTGGTTGTTTATGGATCATTCTGTTGTTGTTTTCTCTAAAGGTCAGATGTGAAATGCTACCGTCTTTGTATTTTATTATTATTTTCGTTTTATGTTGTAAATTAAACGTAATTGATGTTGTAACGTGTAAATTAATAAAGAATAACCTGACAGTTTAAGTGATATTTAATAAAGTATTGTTTTCAAATATTAAAGTGCATTGTATTTATTTTAGACCATATATTCGGCCAAGTTGACACTCTTAAATGTTAGCAAGTTGTGGCCCGCTCGTAATTAAACTTGTGAATACCTTATTTAAAAAAAAAAAAAACGCTAACATTTTATTCAGGTGTGGGGTCTGAAAAAACAATTTTCTGTGGTGAAAAAAAAAAAAACTTTCCGGACTGTGAAAACGACATTTTGTGGTGAATTGACTTTATTTTTGAATATCATATGCGTAGGTTAGGGGGAATAAAAATAACTTTGGTTTTTGGTGAAACAAAAGACAGTATTTTAACATTAAAACGTGAGTAAAGTAGCCGAAACTGTGAAAATTGGACTTGTATTTGTGTAGAAAGAAGTTTTTGTGGAAATTATTTTCATTAAAACATTCAAAAACTATACATGCTTAATTCAAATTTGAGAAAGTTCGGTGGTTACATATAAACATACGTACGGGCACGCATATTTGATCTCGTATGTGTATGTGTGCGATAGTAATATACAATAACGGTGAGCGCAAAGATAGGTACGCTTACATAACATATTGTTGTACCTTCAACGGCGGTAAGTGATACACGGTGTTTAAGCAAGTAGTTATCCAGTGGGGTACGTCAGGCCGTGTGACCATGTTGAGTAGCAGTAGCAGTGGTGAACAACAACAGGATCATCGTCAAATCCAGTACCAGTGGTGGAAAGTGCAACGGATGCAACGATAGAGTTTGTCGGTGCTATCGGTGCATTGGAACATTGGACAGACTGGAGGAAAAGCTTTAGTGTGGAACGGTGTACGTTGGATACATAGCATACGTACGTACGGCTATTCAATATTATAGTTATAGTTTAGAAATGGTAATGTTGATTATTGCGTAATCATTTTAATGTTGATAATAGTAGTGGACTATAATATTGACATATTTTCAATTAAAAATATACATTTTAAGTGCTGTTGGAAAAAAGTTTTATTAAATTTTGTATTTCCTTTGAATATTTTTTTTAAAAATTTTCTCTTGTAGGTTGAATGATATTTTATTATTTAACATTTTTTTTTTTGTATCTTTTTGTAAATCCTCGAACTTAATCGTTGGTGTTGAGTGCTATTGATTTGGTATTGATAGTATTTAAAATTTTTTTTAGCAGCACTAGCTCGAATTGTCAAATAAAATGGTTGACCGTAGGGCAGCGAGTATGTGGGATCTACCCAGAAATAATTTTGTTAGGGAACAAAATTTTGAAGTGGCGGGTCGAGTAGCTGGCGGTCATTCCGGTAGTGTTGACATGGGTAGTGATGCTATGAGGGAAGCTTTAGTTTTTGAGAGGGATTTACTTAAGAGGGAACGCGAACTGTTGGATAGGGAACGACAGTTGTTAGAAAAAGAAAGAGAAATTTTAGGAAATACGCGTATTGAGAATACGAGTACATGTCAGGAGACAATGTTTTGTCAGGTAAAGGGAGATGTTTTACCTGAATTTGATCCGTCAAATAGTGAAGGGATGACGGCAGATCAGTGGATTAGCAAGGTGGAAGCGATTGCATCAGCGTATGCATGGTCTTCGAAAATTCTGATGTTAAAGGCTATTCCTAGGTTACGTGGAGTAGCTCGTTTGTGGTTTCAAGGATACGAACATACTCCAGGAATAGTGTTGACATGGGAACTGTTTAAGAGTGAACTGTCTAGGAGTTTTCCTTCTTTAGTGGATGAAGCGGATATACATTATCAGCTTTCAAAAAGAAAACGTAAGAAAAATGAATCGTATGAGGAGTACTGTTATGTAATGAAAGGAATTGGAAATAGGGTACAAATGAAGGAACAAACAGTTGTTAAATATATCATTAGTGGATTAGATGATAGAGAATTAGCAAAATTGTTAATTATGGGAAATTTTGGTACGATTAGGGACTTACTATTTCAGTTAAAGATTTACGAAGATATGACTAAGTTTAGAGGGGAGAAAACGAGTATGGTTACTCCACCTAAGAAAGAATTAAAAAGGGTTGTCAAATGTTTTGCTTGTAAAGAGGAAGGTCATATAGCTAGTAAATGTACTAAGGGTAGAAAATGTTTTAAGTGTAACTCGTTAGGACATTTTGCAAGGGACTGCAAAAAGGAAAGCATTCCTGCTCAACGAGAGGCGAAGCAAAATCGATTGAATGTCAACGATGAATATTATAAGTTAGTAAATATCGACGGTAAAACAGTAAATGCTTTTATAGATTTAGGTAGTGACGTAACTACAGTTAGGGATGAAAAAGCTGTGAACTTAGGATTAAGAAGAGAACCTTGTGATTTAATCTTGAGAGGGTTTGGCCAAGGAAGATGTAGCGCAGTTGGAAAAAGTATAAGTCGGTTGGAAGTTGACAAAGTTCAGGAGGATGCTGAACTAATCATAGTTCCTGATTGGGCTCAGGATGTAGACGTTATTATTGGACGTAATTTATTGGATTTACCAAATGTGGGTGTGTTGAAAGAAGGGAAGGTTTTACAAGTTTTCAGACGAAAGGACCCTGAACTCGAGGTAAAAAAACTTGAGGGCAACGAAGAAGTGTCCGCAATGGAGGACAATGAATCGGAATTTAGGGAAGAGACATCTATGGAGATAAGTCAACCTAATGATGTAGTTGTGAATGAAAATGCTCTATTACAAGTTAAACAAGTAAACTCAGAAATGTGGAAACCGATACCCGAAAATGAAATAACTGTTGGTTCATCTATAACGCCAGAACAGAAAAGAAAATTATGCGAGTTAGTTGAACGTTATCGAACTTGTTTTGCTCAGAATATGGCAGAATGTGGTACGGTAAAGGATTTCGAATTGAAAATCGAATTGGCTAGTGATGAAATTGTGAATTATCGACCATATCGATTAACGTGGAAACAAAGGGACGTTGTCAAGGAAAAGATAAATGAAATGCTGAATGCGGGGATTATTGAGAAATCAAGGTCAGAATATGCTAGTCCGATTGTAATGGTAAAGAAGGCGAATGGTGAGGATCGCTTGTGTGTAGACTACAGGAAATTGAACTCTATAACCAGGAAGGAAACGTTTCCGTTACCATTGATAGAAGATCAATTGGACAGACTGGCCGGAAACTCTTATTTTACAACACTGGATTGTGCACATGGATATTTCCAAGTGAAAGTGAGTAAGGAGTCGCAACGACTAACGGCTTTCGTAACGCCTGATGGGCAGTATCAGTTTCTAAAAATGCCCTTTGGACTCGTAAATGGACCAAGCGTCTTTCAAAGAATGATGACGGAGGTTACTAGGGAAATGGACGGAGAAATCTGTGTCTACCTAGACGACATTTTGATACCGTCAAAAACGGTGAAAGAAGGACATGAAAAACTGGAACGTTTCTTGAAAATTTTACAATGTAAGGGAATAACCCTAAAGATAAAGAAGTGTAAATTTTTCCAGGAAAGGGTGAACTTTCTGGGTTTCGAAGTAGGTCGTGAGGGTGTTAAACCAGGATTGAGAAAGGTCGAAGCGGTAGAGAAATTTGAGGTGCCGAGGAATGTGCATGAGGTACGGCAATATTTGGGCTTGACAGGCTTTTTCCGAAAATTTGTACAAAATTATGCAGGAATTTCTAGACCGTTGACAAAATTACTTCGGAAAAATCAAAAATGGATTTGGGATGCAGAGCAACAAACTGCTTTTGAAACATTAAAAAGGAAGTTAGTTGAACGACCGTTGCTGGCGCTGTTTGATCCGAATGTAGATCAAGAAGTCCATACGGACGCAAGCAAGTTTGGCATAGCAGGTGTACTAATTCAAGAAGGCAGACCTGTAGCTTATTTTAGTCGTAAAACATCAGAGGCAGAGCAGAAATACCATAGTTCGGAGTTGGAAACCCTGGCCGTGGTAGAAGCTGTCTCAAAATTTAGAGTTTATCTGTTGCATCGGAAGTTTAAAATTAAAACTGACTGTAATGCATTGAAGACTGCTATGAATAAGAAGGATTTAGTGCCTAGGATTGGACGTTGGGTACTTCGTTTACAGGAGTACGATTTTGATATCGAATATCGAGCCGGGACAAGGATGTCTCACGTAGATGCATTAAGCAGGAGACCAGTTGGAGATCCTAAGGATGCAGAAGTTGCTACTTTCGTTTATAGTACCGAAATATCTAAAAGTGACTGGCTCTTGACAATGCAAATGCAGGATGAAAAATTAAAGAATATTTATAATGTGCTGAAAAAAGTACCAGAGAATAATATGGAGAGGCAGATCCATGAAGACTATGAAATAAAACAAGAACGGATTTACAGGAAAATGGAAGATGGAAACTCGAAATGGGTGGTGCCATCTGGAGCTAAATGGAAGGTGGTGCATAGCTGCCATGATAATGTTGGACACTTTGGAGTTGAGAAAACTCTGGAGGCTTTAAAGAAAAATTATTGGTTCCCAAGGATGAGGAGGTTCGTGAAAGGATACATTGGTGCATGTAGTGAGTGTGCCTATTACAAGGGTAAGACAGGTAAAAAAGAAGGGGAGTTATTTCCAATAGAAAAGGTAGCGATACCCTTTCACACAGTGCATTTGGACCATGTGGGACCTTTCCCAAAAAGTTCAGCGGGGAACACGCATGTATTAGTTTTGGTAGATGGATATACGAAGTTTGTTATGATGAGGGCTGTGAAAAGTACAAAGACGAGACCGGTACTACAATTTCTAAACCAAGTAACCGAAGTGTTTGGTACTCCAGTGCGGATAATTACGGATCGTGGTACTTGTTTTACAGCGGCGGAATTCGGAAAGTATTGTGGAGAAAATGAGATTATTCACGTGAAGAATGCCACTGCAACACCGAGGGCAAACGGCCAAGTTGAGAGGTGTAACCGAACTATTTTGAATGCGATAAGGACAATGGCGGATTCAAATGAGAGGCATTGGGATCAGAATTTAAGGGCAATTCAATGGGGTATGAATACCATCCCCCACAAAACAACTAAACTTTCTCCACATCAACTTATATTTGGATTCACTCCGCGAGACTGTATGAAGAATCGGCTTATATTAGCAATACATGACGCTGAGGAAGCGGGAAATGATGGGGATAGGCTGGAGCAATTGAGGATTCTGGCAAAGGAAAGATTGGATAGGGATCAGCGTAAGCAGAAGTTGCGTTATGACATGCAGCATCGCACTCCTACGAAATATAATGAAGGGGATCTAGTTTTGGTTGAGAGAGAAGCAGCCGCTTCTGGGTCTTTGAAGAAGCTGACCCCTCGATTTAAGGGACCTTATTTAGTCACTCAGGTATTTCCAAATGACCGCTACCTGCTCGAAGATGTTCCTGGGGCAAAACGTACGCAAAGGAATTTTAAATCAGTTTTTGCTTCAGATAGGATGAAGCCATGGTGCAAGGCTTTTGAGGATGATTTTGAGTTAAGTTGGGATGACGAGGAAAGTGAATCCTCGGATGAAGAGAGAGAATATCGGGATATATCACAAGGGGTGAGTTAATTTCGGTATTCTTAGTAATTTTTAAAATTCAAGTTTTTGTTGTTTTTTTTTATATTTTGGGTTTTTCAATGTAATTTGAAAACTTGATCAGGAGAGTTTTCTTTATTTGAATTTTGAAAGAAAATTTTGTGTAAAGCTTTTGTTGCCAAGATCGAGACGATCTTGTTGTCAGGTTGGTCGAATGTTATAAACTTTTATATTAGTGAAGTTTTAATTTATTCAAAAATGTAAATTTATTATTATTGTTGCTAAGCATCAATTTTAAGTTCGAAGATCATAGTTTCATACCGTATGTGATTTTGTAATTTAAAAAAAAAGAGTATTGATAGCGTGGTATCAGGATACCTGGTTGTTTATGGATCATTCTGTTGTTGTTTTCTCTAAAGGTCAGATGTGAAATGCTACCGTCTTTGTATTTTATTATTATTTTCGTTTTATGTTGTAAATTAAACGTAATTGATGTTGTAACGTGTAAATTAATAAAGAATAACCTGACAGTTTAAGTGATATTTAATAAAGTATTGTTTTCAAATATTAAAGTGCATTTTGCGTTATTCATAGACGATTTAAGATAAATCTAAGATCAATCTTAGCTAAGATAAAACTTAACTTATTCATAGACGACTTTAGGTCGGTTTTAACGCTAAGTTCAATCTTATCTCTTACTTAAATTTAAAATAAGCAAATGGTCGACTTAAGTCCATCTTAAATATATTTTTACATGGAATTTTTTGACATTTGAACATTTTATCAAATTTGAAAGAACTTTTTCGAATAAAAATATAAAATATACGTAATTAAATATCTATATTAAGTATTGACGTAATAAATATTTTAAATGTAAGTAAATTAAAAGAAAAATTGAATCAAATTAACTTAGTTTTATAAGTAATTCAACCTCTAAATATTTTCAGGTGCAAAAAAGTTTTCATGTATGACGAAAATATCGATTTGCAGCATGTATTTGACGAAAAACTTACAATTTTATAGATAACTAATTAAAAGATATGTGCAAAAACAGAAAAACTAAGGAATTATTACGTACTTCTGTGTGCTTCTGTGATAGAATATTTTGACTTTCTACTTACATTTTTTGTGTAACAGACGTATTTTTTTTAATGTAAATTATAAACAAAACGGTAGTTTAACATAATATTTTACCATACTTTAGTTAATCTTAATTTATTATTACATTTTTTTTAGTTGTTTTTCATACTGAAATGTTAAAAATTATCGGAAGCACACTGGAATTATTTAATGTTTTAGGCCTTTAAGTACCGCAGTTTATGTTTAAAATTATAAAAATCTAAATCCTTGACAAAGTTTATATCTATTTTATACTTCTTTTGTAAAAATTTTTAATAAATCAACAAATATTTTAGTATATAATTTATATTTTATTGTAACTTTATAAGTCACTCAGATTACATAAAACTGATGATATAAAAAACAGAACAATTATAATACAATTATGTCTGTTTACACACATTACATGTTTTAAAGACAATTCACATTTTAAAAAAAAAATAATATTAAAATAATCACATGATACCACCTATTTTATGAAATTTTAAATTTAATAGCGACCACGTCTTTACGTTCTGCATTTTAAACAAACAAACTATTACTATACTACGTACTGACATATTCTAAAACAGTTTAAAATAATATTTACAACAAAGAAATTTAAATTTCCAATAAACAAATTTTTCCGTTAATATTGTTATTTATTATAAATTAAATTAAAATACATAACTATGTATACTTTTGTATTATTTTATTAATTACGGCAAAAAAAAAAAAATTTTAATTATTTACTGATAGAATTTTCATTAATTTAAATATTTCGCGCTACTACTATTCAAATATTTTTCGTTTCTCTGATTGCTTTCAATTGGTGAATAATTGTAAAGCTTGTATACACCTCACAATGTATCATTATAACTAACTTCAAGCTTGTTTCTACTAGGACAATTTTAAAATCTGTCTATGAATTGTAATGTTAAGTTAAATCTTAGTGTTAACTTTGCTAAGTTCAATCTAAGAATTATCTTAAATTCTCTCTATGAATAGCGCTCATTGTATTTATTTTAGACCATATATTCGGCCAAGTTGACACTCTTAAATGTTAGCAAGTTGTGGCCCGCTCGTAATTAAACTTGTGAATACCTTATTTAAAAAAAAAAAAAACGCTAACATATATATATATATATATATATATATATATATATATATATATATATATATATATATATATATATATATATATATATATATATGATTGGTAATACAAATTTGCAATATTTTTGCTCTAATAAATAATCTGATGCTTTTAACTGATATGTTGGACACTCATATACATATTCAATTTACGAAACAGCTTTCATGTATCACTGAGGAGGGTACTTAGCACATTATGAAAAAAAAGAATGTTTATAACAATTTTTATCATTTTTTTCTTTCTCAGTGGTGAGGAACGAAACCGCTTTTTTTGACATCCTGTACCTATACTGGAAAATGCAAATTGCGTAGCAAAGAACGCCGTTACTATGGTTATTTTATTTCTCTTAATGACATTGGCACCAGTGATTGTAAACATTTAATTACATGTGTGTTCAAGTGTGTTCAAGTTAAACTTAAGCCTGACCAAAACATTGCACATGACAGTAGCTGTCAGTGATACCCGGCTTAGTTCAATCGACAACGCAATTTAGGTTTATTATTCGTGAAGTGAATTTTTTAAAATCTTTTAATTAATATGACTTTAGATAGAATTTATGTAGAATTACATAGTTTATTAACAAATAACAGAAGTATTATTTTGGGAGTTTTATTTTATTTACTTTTCACATTTAAATGAACAAAAAACATATATATGCACATTTACAAGTAAAAAGACATATTAAGTGTATAATTATTATTTATTTTAGTAAAAATTACGTCATGATGCACGATCGAAAAAAAAAATTATAAAATTTATAAAAAACTTTATTGCAAACTTTTAATATTATTGTTTTATTTAAATACAATTCAAGCAATCCATATCACTGCCATCGTCACTGTCGTCGGAACTTTCTCCTAAATTAATAATAAACCTGTCACAAGAATCGTCTACAATGTAGTCCAGGTCCCACATTTTTTTTCTTGATAGCACACATGCTTAATAGCATTTTGCCAATTTTCAGGCGTAATTTCTCGGGTTATTTTTAATAATAGTTGTTCAACATCTTGCAGCTTATATGTTTTATTGTTTCGTGCAACATATGATTTTACCTACAAAAAAAAAAAAATTGTAATATATTTATATAAATGTTTATAGTAATTGTAATTACTTCTTAAAAATTTTACCTGTCCCCAAATTAGTTCAATCGGATTAAGTTCGCAATGCCGAGGTGGTAATCTTAAAACTGTTATGTCATGTTTCTCTGTTAATAGATCAGTAGTATACTGAATATATTTACTTTTATGGCGCGTTAAAATTTCGTACAACTGTGGTTTTATCATGTCTTCTGAATATTCGATATTTTTGTCTTTCAACCACTGTTTAATTTCTTCTTTCCGAGATGTGCTAACAGGTATTTTTTCTGCACGCTGACTATGATACGGAGCATTGTCCATTACAATAATTGAATTTTTTTCTAATTTTGGTAAAATACTACCAAACCTACAAAAATAAAATAATTTAAAAAAAATTGGATTTATTATATTGTTTAAAAATGCAAGTTTTTACAAACCATTTTTCAAATGTGTCAGCGTTCATTTCTTCGTGGTAATCACCACTTTTTTTTGAAACAAAATAATACAGGCCGTCTTCCAAAAATCCACTATACGATCCGATGTGTGTTATTATAAGCCGCCGTCCTTTACCTGGTGTTTTAAGTCCAGTTGATAGCCCATACAAAAACGCCTCTTTACTTGATTTTATTGTTCTATCAACCCAGATTTTATTAGTTACGTGGCCTTCGTTAACCCATGTCTCGTCTAAGTAATAAATTTTTCTATTTTCCTCTCTAAATTTTTTAATTTTAGTTAAATAATTTCTCCTCCATAATCTGATTTCATCTTTCTCTATTAGCATGCTATTTTGATGTCTTTTCGTAAATTCAAAGTCTAATTTTTCCTTTAAAAATTTATAAAACGTAGTTCGCTTAAAATTCGGCAAATCTGGATCGTTATTTACAGCCTCTAATATTTTTCCTATTGTTGGTATTTCATTTCTAAAAAAAAAAATCATGCACTTTTCTACGAATAGCGAACTTGTCGAATTCGTCAACAGTGTCTGCAATAGAAGTACGAATTTTCGTACATTTTGGTTCTTTCAATTCCTTTGCTTCCCTATATTCGCGGACTATGTTATAAACAGACGATTCACTAATCCCAGTATATTTAGCTGTCAGCTTATATATATCTTTTATTTTAGTGTCTGGATTTTCTTCCAATAATGTTTTGTAAACATTTAAAATTATTTCTTTGGATTGCAAAGAAATCGCATTTTTCTTTATTCGTTTTTTAGGTGGTGATAACCATATATTTTCTTTTACAATATTTGGCTGTTCCATTTTTTACAATGAATTTCACCAAACAAAGAATTTTAAAAATTAGTTCAAAGAAAATTATTTTAACAATAACAAAACACACACTATTTTAAAAAGAATAACAAAACAAAATAACAACTAACAAAACAAAGTAACAAATAACAAATAACAAATAACAAAACAAGAAAACAAAATAACAACAAAAAACGAAAATAATAAAAACGGCAACGATAATCAAAAATCAGACAACTCTCGAATAAGATATACTCATAGAAGCATTAAGGATCGATTAAATATAACGTAAGACGCACTCCTTTGTACAAGCAATAGTAACTTGCTTGTTGTGTATTACGTGGACCAATCAGATTCAATATCACCATTAAAAACATTTAAATTGTTTGTTTACACCAGGCTTAACTTTAACTTGAACAGACAATAGAGATTATACAATTTATTATTAATTTGTTGTATAGAAGAATGGGGTATTTGACAGTATCAAAGAAAAGCAATTAAAACAAATTTTAATGAAAATTTATAATAAAAGACAGCAATTTATTATACTAATTCATCTTAACTATCATTATTTGATTTTTAAAAAATTAATTAAAAAATTAATTTTTTAGCTAAAATCCACGTAAGCAGAAACGGGCTGTGACGTTGCTTTCTCTTATATTTCAACACTATCGCCACTAGTGTCGCTGCTTAAATTCCGGTTAGCAAACATAACTATGGGAATTAATTAAAATTTAATTAGTTTTTTTAAAAATCAACAATTTTTTTTCCTAGTTACAGGAAAAATGAACAATTTTTTTTTCTTAGTTATAGGACACCTGTTGCTATCTAGAGAATGTGACGTAACTGACAGCTAGTAAACGTTTTCGCTCAAATTTTGAGAACAAATACTAAAATAATTTTTTCTAGCAATTTTCGGCATTATTTTTAAAAATTAAAAACGTATACATGCATAATACATAAATATGTGTGTTTTAAAATAGTTTCTCAAAATTAGTCAAATTTCCCATTATACTTACCATCATATAATTAAAAGGAATGACATCACAAAATATCTTGTAATTTTCACTTATTATTATACGAAAGGTTTGTATTTTTTCGAATAAATTTGGGTATTTCTAACGAAAATTTGTTGTCTAGCAATTTAACGAGAAGAACTGTCTACTAATGCGACAGCTAAGCTGAAGCGTTTTTGGGTTGACAGTTCTTCTCGTTAAATTGTTTTTAGGCAAGAAATCTGAATTGTAGAAAACACAAAATTCAGAAAAAATATTCATATTATTATTTAATTTATTGTTACTTTCGTTCTGAAATAAGTTAAATTTACCAATACGAATTTTTGTTTCGTTTTTATCATGTTTACCTACTGTGAAATGACCAATGAAATGTTTTGTACGATTTTTTTCGCTGTAAAAATTTTGTTTAAACTTTTTTCCATGGTAAAAGTGAAAAAACTACAATATTTTTATGGGACTTGGTATACATGAGTTAAATTATCAATAATAAAACAATTTTTTTTATAATAATTTTCTGGCGTTTTTAACATCGAGACTTTTACGTCATTATATCGTAAAGACATGGTAAAAATCGATGTAGTCTATGTTATGTTAGTAAAGTTAAACAAATTTTGCAATTCAATATTTTTTACTTCAGATGAAAGACAGCTAATATGTTTTTTTTTTTTTTAAGAATGAGTGATGTGGTCTCAAATTGATATTAAATTACAAAATAAGGCAAATTGTTCTTTTTTTCTTTTAAAAATGACAAATTTTGAAAAAAAATTAAGTAAATTTGTTGTCTAACATAGACACATCTGGGAAAAACCGCAGAAAAACCTTCACAGGGTCATTTTATGCGAAGCAAAAGTCAACAGTTCAAATCCACAGGCAGGATATGTCCAGCCTGTGGATTTGAACTGTTGACTTTTGCTTCGCATAAAATATTTTTGGGTCACACCATATCAACAATAGAAACAGTGGATACACTCTATTTAAATATACACAAGCATACTATGAGAACCCATATTATGAGAAAATAGTCATATGGACCATATTTCAAATAATAAACGGTTATTATGAAATATAATATGACAGATAATAAACACAGACAGGAATATCGTACCTAATAATTGTTACACACAATTGCAATGACAAAGATGAAAGCCCCGAAAGTCCTTTTAAACATCAAATAATTTATTTTTAATCTATTCAACTCTCCAAAATAAATGATATGATTATTTTAATGGGGACTTTGCTTTTATAATGATAGGGCGTTCATATAAATGCGATCTTGCTTTCATCATTATAAAATATAGTCCGGTCAACGAAAAGGGTAAATTGTAAATCTACAACAAAACTTTTAACAACATTAATGTATTCGAAAATATGAAAAATAGTTTCTTTATCACTTTTCACTAATTAACATAAGATTACAAGTTGATTTTCAAGTTTTGAGGCATCGGCAACACAGGTTTGGATAAAAAAAATGAGATGAGTTCAGTTATGTTTAAGCCATTAGGGCTTACGTTAAAACGTTGTGATCTTCGCTTATCTCTCAGCAAGAGGGTTCGAGTCAGCTGAACGCAGTAGCTGTTAAATTTGTCCCTAGCGTTAATCTTCTACAGTGCTCCCGTAACTCCCTTGATCGATCGGTACTAGACTTTGATCCACGCTTTGATTCATACTTGTTTCTTTCGATTTTGAGCATATTTCCCTTTTAAATATCCGGTTTAACTTTGAAAATTAATAAAATGTTATTGTTGTAAGAGTTATTATCGCTTAAGTTCTAATAAATAGTAAAGTTTGTTAAACCCTTTCTAAATAAAAAACATCTCTGTCATGCATTCGTAAGATACAAAGATCCTAAAGTATGGGTACACCCAAAATATCAGTTCCCGTGCAGTCGTTGACCCTCATAATCTCATTCGCTTAAATCTGACACATACATATAAGCGCTCTAAATTTATCTGGTTTAACCAACGGAACAAAATTCTACGCAAAACTGTTACATTTTGGTAGCTGACCCAAAATTAAAAAATTTTGGGTCAGCTACCAAATCGAATTTACAGAGTTTTTCACGTCAAAAATCCAAATTTTTTAACCGGCCTACTTTTTGACTAGTCAATACGGGACAATATAATAATTTTAAACATTTGGACCAAAAAAAAATTTTAATTTTAAATTATTTTCAATTCACGAAATGTGGTATTTCCGGGACGCATTAGACCCATTCCGGGACTATTTTAACCAAAATTTCAATGAGGGACAGCAACTGCTTTTCCGGAACAATACTGTAATCAATAATGGCTGTTAATTACTATAAAGCAGCGGTTTCCAAACTTTGTGCACAAACGCCCCCCTATAAAAATTTTACCTCTGCCGCCCCCTCTCTTGAAAAAATTTATAAACCATTCGTAAATTATTTTTTTATTGAAAAAACTCATATTCTCGGCTGACGACAGGTCTATACCACACTTGAGAGGAAACCGTTGATCAGACACGTATTCGATACTTACGCGCAAACATGACTCTGACCGCTTGAGAATTGTTATTGTTAAAATATTACGTACAGTAGCGAGCAGAAAAATCAGTGGTAAGGGGTTACATGGCTTTTTTTTAGCAAAAAAACCTAATTTATTCCAACTTTTGGCAATTTTCTTCTATTAGTAAGCGAAGTGTCTAGTCGTCCGCTAAACGGACGAATAAAATAACTTAGTCGTCCGCTAAACGGATGAATAAAATAACTTAGTCGTCCGTAAAGTATTGACTTTTCGCCTAAGTATTGATTTTTAATAATGTTATTAGTTCTTAAATAAATGAAAGTAATTTAGAATCATATTTAAAAAATCGAATTGAAAAAATAGGTGGTTAGGTTGGTTTTGGTTAGGTTAGTTTAGTTAGTTTTGACAATATAACTCGATTTTTGATATAAAAACTAGGTGGTGAAGGTGGCTTTGGTTAGGTTAGTTTAGTTAGTTTTGACAATATACTTCGATTTTTGATATGAAAACTAGGTGGTGAGGTTAGTTAAGGTTACCCTTTGCCCGAAGGTTAGGTTAGTTTTGAAATATATTTCGATTTTTGATATAAAAACTAGGTAGTGAGGTTAGTTAAGGTTACACTTTGCCCGAAGGTTAGGTTAGTTTTGACAATATACTTCGACTTTGATATAAAAACTAGGTAGTGAAGTTAGTTAAGGTTACCCTTTGCCCGAAGGTTAGGTTAGTTTTGACAATATACTTCGACTTTCATATAAAAACTGGGTGGTAAAGATAGTTAAGGTTAGGTCAGTTTAGTTATTTTTGACAATATACTTCGACTTTGCTGAAAAAAACTAGGTGGTGAGGTTAGCTTAGGTTACCCTTTGCCCGAACACCCTAACCTAACCAAAAGCAACCTCACCACCTAGTTTTTATATAAAAAATCAAGGTATATTGTCAAATCTAACTAAACTAACCTAACCGAAACCAACCTCACCACCTAGTTTTTCAATTCGATTTTTTAAATATGATTCTAAATTACTTTCATTTATTTAAGAACTAATAACATTATTAAAAATCAATACTTACGCGAAAAGCTCAATACTTTAGGGACGCCTAAGTTATTTTAATCATCCGTTTAGCGGACGACTAATTTATTTTATTCGTCCGTTTAGCGGACGACTAGCAACTTATTCATCCGTTTAGCGGACGACTAGCAACTTATTCATCCGTTTAGCGGACGACTAAGTTATTTTATTCGTCCGTTTAGCGGACGACTAGCAACAGCCATTAGTAAATGCTTATGGCTTGTACTTGAGCAAAGGGATTTAAAAAAATGAAATTTCAACTTCTGATAGTTAATTTGACAACAACAACAAAAAATTTTGATTTTTGGTAAAATTTTCGTGTTTTTCGTTGATTTTCAACTCGTAAAATGAGATGTAATGAACGGAAAAAGTAATTTTCCTTTCAAGTACTTCAAGCCATAAGCATCTACTAATAGAAAATTTTTTTTTATTTTAGATAAAGATTTCACAAGTTACTCAGCCTACGGCGAAAAATCAACAATTTCTCGCTGACGCGATTTCTCTCTCGAAACTAAATGCAAATTGCTACCCATGCAAATTATTTTTTTTCCATAAATTTTTTTTTACAGTGTCTCAAAATAATATATAATAATATGCTAAAAGTTGAAATAAATTATATTTTCTTATATTGTAAAAAAAAATCGAAAAATTTGCGGTTTTTTTTTTCCTAAACGAGACCCATGTAACTCCTTAATATAAAATGTCCATTATTTGGTAATTATGTTTAAGCACTTGTTCGTAAAACCATGATTTTATCAAAACGACAACGATATTTGCAATTAACCTGCGCCCCCCTGGTAAACATTTTGCGCCCCCCCCCAGTTTGTAAACCGCTGCTATAAAGAATAGACATATCGTCAGCTGAGTATTGGTATGCACCAAGTCCATTTTAAAAATTTTTCTTTTCTTATAGTGGTTTCGACTTCCTCAACGTCTAAAACTAACAAAACAACCATCTAGAAAAATTTTTTAAAAAGTGGACTTGATACAAATCAATACTCAGCTTACTACATATATGTAGGTGAAATTAAGTAAAATTTTTTCTTAAAATACTGCAGATTTCCTAAACATAATAAGTTAAATTTAATAGATTTGAGCGTTACTTTATGGTATTCCATATTTGATATTAGTAAATAAAAACACTTTACTTTGCAAAATACCACTTTTATTGAATATAAAAACTCTTATGAGATGTTTCGGTCAATGTGACCATTTTCAAACGTCTAAAGATTACATTCAGATACATGGTAAATTTATTTATTCTAAATTTACCTAATTTCCCTATTAATTCTAAATCTTAACTATAATATAACGTCCGAAACAGGGCCGCGCCAAGCGGGGGTGTTAGGGGTGCCTAGTACCCCGGCGGCAGGCTTTGGGGGCGGCAAATAAAATATAAAATTATTACTATTTTTATGTGGTAATTTTGATGACACTAAATGTTACTCGCATTTTGCTTAAATACTTGTCTATTATGATTGTTGTGACCCGTCGCTAATCCGATTATTCCGATTGTCGACCAGCGACAACAATCATTTGCGCGGTAATCGGCGAGATCAAACGGGATCGGGATCGAACATGTTCTTGCACGCTTTAATTTTATAAAAACCGTCGTTGAATTCTACACATAAAACATTTATCAATCTTTAAAATTGTTTAGTTTTCGTTGCGTTACGTTGTATATAGTACGTGACGATTAGTAAACAAAACAAACTAAAAATTGATGACTGAGGATCTCTCAGTAAAATATTCTTTTAAATAAGACTTGGTAAACACTGTATTGGACAGTCGAAATATAATAAAAGAGTTTAAGATTTCAATTGTTTGGTTTTAAAACCAACATTTTTATTTTATCTTCTTTTTCCTATTTGGTTGATATCTGAAACCTAATTTATTTTTTTTTTATTTTTTATTTTTTTTTTTATTATAAATTTTGTTTTCAATATTTGCTTATCCACATCTGCAAGCAATTTCGTTTAAAATATACATGTTCTTTCGATATTGCTTATTCCACTTAGGATAAGATAAGATTTATGGATGTTCTTTAAATTAGAGCACTCCATACTCTTTTCTTGGAAAAGTTACATTATTTCGTTTCTCAGAAATTTAAGTAAAAAACATCCCCTTTTGGGCTCTGCGGAACGAATCTGATATAAATGCGTTAGATTTATGTGATGAAATAGAAACTCTTTTAACATATATTAATCCCGACATGAATGCATTAACAGTTTCTAATGATCCTACTACAATGTTTCCGAATATGACAATTGCATTAAGAATATTTTTGACAATACCCGTGACAGTGGCATCTGGTAAGAGAAGTTTTTCGAAACTTAAGTTAATAAAAAATTATTTAAGATCTAGTATGTCACAGTAAAGAATATCGCATTTAAGTTTAATTAGCATAGAAAACAAAATTGCTGCAGATATTGACATGTCAGATTTAATAAATGAATTTGCAATAAAAAAGGCAAGGAAAGTGAATTTTATATAAAATTTTAAAATTGTTACTATTCGTTTTTGTTTTGTGTAAAATTATTTATTTTTATTTACTTGTTCTTGAAATTTATGCGAACTAAATTGTTAAAAAAAGTTTAAGTGTTTTATTCCATTTATAATCCTAAATATTTTGTAATATTTTATGCATTTCACTAAAGTAAGTATGTATAGTAAGTCAACTGGTAGCCGGGAGACATATATTTTATTATCAAAAATGTATTACAAATAAGTTTGGCGTTTTAGGGGCGGCAATTTTTGTCTTGCACCCCAGCGCAAATGTCCCTTGGCGCGGCCCTGGTCCGAAACATGTTATAAGAGCTTTTATATTCAATAAAAGTGGTATTTTGCAAAGTAAAGTGATTTTATTTACTAATATCATAATAAGTTACTTTATTAAAAGTTATTGTTTTAATCACCCATCCCTTTGAAGTACTCCGTGTAAATCTATCGTCTTTTTAGTAGCAGTAAGTTTTAATCAAGTACCAATAACGTTTAATATTAAAATAAATTCTTTCCAATTTATTCGTTATATCTAATTGGAAATCGCAGTGATTGAAAATATAACCTAATATAACCATTCTTCTCTTAAATGGTCTATGTAGGGGAGACTGGGGTAAAGTGGCCAGTGGAGGTAAAGTGGTCATTGGCCTTTACTCACCGGAAATTACTTCAATCATGTTGCGAAGCTGAATACTAGCTTGTAGACAAGTCATTAGTATTCTATTAAAACGTCAATGATCAGTTCCCTAAATTGTATGAATTATAACAAATTTTCTGAATTTTCGAGTATCGATGTAAAGTAAATTGTAAGTTGTATTCTAATTATTTTTGTATTGATTACGAATACAATTTTTTAATTGAGATAGCTAAAAACTCTGTCCAATTATCTTTAAAATAGTACAGTTATCGATGAATCAGAAAATTCTTTCTTGAAATTAGTTGTAGTTTGCCAAAATGGCGTCTAACCCAGTAAAGTGGCCAGGCTTATCATGGGGCAAGGTGGTCAGTGTCTCCGATCGCTGCTCAAATTGAATTCTTAGAATATTTTAACAAATTATATTAAATTCAGAGCTTTTATTTAGTTCTTTATATTTTATGAACAAAATAATTGTCTGAAATCAGTTTTTAGGGTTCCGCGAAAAAGTGTGAAAAAGAAACCCTTATGATGAGACTTCAATGTCCGTCCGTCTGTCCGTTCATATATAATAATTAATGATACAAACATAATTTGATTTTGTATATAAACATACTTATTACTTCAAGATTTCTTTTTGGGTTAAAATGGGTACCCCTGGCCACATTACCCAACATAGTGGGGTAAACTGGTCACTTTGCACATGTTGCGAAAAACAAAAATTGCAAAAATACCTTTCAAGATATTGTTGATATATTGATGGTTATTGGTTCGGCACTAAACCAGCTATATGCTAAATACTTATTAAGTTGTATTTCCTTTTAAATAAAGAAACTAAAGGGCATTTTGTCTTAGGGTGGTCACTTTACCCCAGTCTCCCCTACTATAATTTTATTTAGATCGTTAAAAAAGATATTCGAGTTCTGTTTATATTCTTTGATGTGTTTGTAACAAGTGGATAGGTACTTGAAAATACGACAAATTAAGGGAAAACAAACATTTACATTATAAGTATCCTCTATTCATTATTTTTTTTTTTTTTAAATGTTTTTGAGGTTAATTTTTTTTTAATCATTTATTTTTTGTATTATTACAAAGTGTTTGTTTTTCTGGCAAGTGAAAAGCTTTCAATTTCACAAAAATACCTATAAGAAGAAATATTGGGCCAATTCGTATCGGCGTAAGCCAAAGCCGCTTGCTCTCGTTTTGAATCAATTTGCACTTGTTTTGAATCACAGTTGGCTTGCTTTTGACATTTTTGCATATTTCTGTCTCACGTTCCATATTCTAGAGAGAAGGGTTAAGTATTAGCGTTCGATATACATCCTATACAGTATACGATGTATACCGAACGTTAATACTTGACCCTTCTCTCTAGAACATGGAACGTGAGACAGGAATATGCAGAAATGTCAAAAGTAAGCCAACTGTGATTCAAAACAAGTGCAAATTGATTCAAAACTAGAGCAAGCGGCTTTGGCTTACGCCGATACGAATTGGCCCATTATTTTATTTTATTCAACTAATTGATCAAGTCTCGTTTAAAATTTACAATTTTGTTTTTTTTTTATGTATTTCAATAAATATATCACCTAGAGTACCGTAAAACGGATTCAATCGGATCATCTTTTATCTTTGAATTTAAATTTTATGCACATTGTTGTTTATAATTTTTCGTCGGAAATTCCTAAAATATGATTCATATTTACTTCGAAAGGGGATTAAATCGAAAAAATATGCACAAGGCTGAAAAATTGGTTTACTAAATAATATTGTATTGCTAACTGATAAACTAACGTATGAACAACAAATATTTTTGCACTAATTCTTAAACACTGTTTCACTACTAATTTTTTAAACTTAATTTTTTTTATAATAAATTCAGCTAGTTTTAATATTAGTTTAAAATAAATTGGCTTATTATTATTCATTAATAGTGGCTCATGAAAAACTCAGCAACCCTCTTCAAACTATTGAAATCTGTTGAATAATGGAACGGTACGACATCTGGTGTTGAAAAATCAAACGTATTAAAATATATTTGCTGAAATGTCATTTTGCTGGATTTTGTAAATCTGCACGTTCATGTAAATGACTTGATTTTTCCAGTCGTTTATTTCACGATTTTTATTGGTTAAATTTGACGTTTGTATATTTTATAGACTGTAATATTCTCTTTCCTTCAACAAAATTTCTTAGACTTGTATCAACTCAAGTACAAATAGCTTTAATATTTATGATTTTTTCTTTGTATCGCACTGATTACTATATATAAAACTAATGTTATAGTGCACTTTTTCGTCAGACATTTTTTAAAGCCACGTCCATTTTCTTGTCGACTCACCTCACGGTTCTTATACACTCTATTTTACGGTATATGCTAAAAAAAAACTTACAGTCTGTCGTTATAATATTAATATAGATTTTCTAGAAAGATCGTGCTATGTTTTTTATACACGTCCGCACAAATTATTGTATAAACCTGTCGCTATGGTTTCGTAAGTTCGAAAAATGGAAATTGAATTCTCTAGTAGCAAGTTTAGTCTGTCATTATGTTCAAATTACACGGTCATTATCATGAATATTCAGAATATTTTTCCCTCCATCTTTAATATGAATTTTCGTATTTTAATAATCAAATATTTTATTAGATACTTTACATTTGGAACACGTATTATAAAGTTACGAAAATATGTGTAAGAAGTCGTACAAAAAACAGTATAATGAAAAAGACAAAGATGACGTATTTATTGATCGTGCAGTCACACAAATAAACAAATATTGTTATAGTCTGTTCAGGAGAACTTTGGAAAATAGTATTAATGAAACATAAGTTTTGATACATAGAATTCAAAAATAATTACCGATTGACATTCTGAAAACACTGAGACTTATATTCAACACAGAGTGCAAACATGCTGTTTGAAAAAAATGAATAATTTTTTTTAACGGAACACTTTTGACTGAGTAAATAAAAAATTAAGAACTCTATCTATTTATATCAATTTTCTTTTTAAAAAAATCAGTATTTTCAAAATTATATGCAACCTTGATTCGACAACCCAGAAATCTAGACGGTTATCTTTAATTTTCTCAATTTTTTCATGGCGTTATACTTTTCAATGAATTTCCAAATGGAAAATTCAGGTAGTACAGCCACTGTCTTGGTAAGACTTGAACTCGAGACTATAATAGAAATTTATTTTGAGGTCTATATATAAATCGCGAACCCTTGGATGAGTTCTTCAGCCAGACATATCCGATGCTTGGTACTTATAATTTTTTTTTAATATTTGCCAAAATTTAAAAGTTTTTTGATTTTTTTACACTACGGGTTCTTTACAAGCGGGTTTCCGAGAAAAAGTAAATTTGTAACTGGAAATTCGCTATGTTCGAAATGCATCAAAAACTATAGAGAAATAACGATTTATTGTTTATTTTTTCATTCTCTTCTATTATTGGGTTTTTAATCAAAATTGTATAGATTGAAATTTTTGTTTCACTAAAGTTACTTTAAGTTTTACTCCATTTCTGTAAACAGAAATTGTTACCCTTAACCTCTATTTATTTTATTGTTCTAAAGAATCTAAAGTTATGTTGGAAAGAGTACAAAATTACATAAATACATATACTACTACCAAATATATATATATATATATACCAAGTTGCGTATGTTTGTTGGAAACGCTGTGAATTAAAGTTTACTACAGTTTGTGTTACACACTGCGGATATTCCTTAATACGTATTATGTTGTTATTTTAAAGAATGCTTATTAAATGGACCAGTGAACACCATGAGCGGCTCATTAAATCATATTTTAAGTAATTTATTATATACATTATATTCTTGTTTTCTTAAGAATTTACTTCTAAAAATAAATAAAATGTATATTTTTATTTACGTACTCTTTCAACGAATAGAGAAAAGTGTTTCCACTTGCCTTTTCCGATTTCGTTCATTCTTCACTAAAATCCAGGAATAAAAATCACTCTAGCAAAATAACTACAAAAAAATCGGAACATTAAGGTTGAAAATGGTCATCGTAAATTCAGTTATAAAAATAAGTAATTTTAGATAGTTTGTTTTTTCATCAATATTACATTACTTGATTTGTAGTTGACGTTATGGAGTTCCGTATTTGTATATCACTTTAAAATATTACTTTACTCTGCGATTGTGACAATTTTTTCGAGTATTATTAATTTGTTTATTTTCAAACAAAGTAAAACTTACATCAACTATGAACATGCTGTGTATAAATGTATATAACAATAGTGGGGGATGAAAGAGGGAGTAGGGGATAGTGATACCAGTAGGATTCAAAATTATGAAAACAAATGCAAAGTACAATCAAAATTGGGGATATACGTAAAAAGGGACAGTCAACATTTTAAAAATAACAGACTCGATAATCAAATACGGTTTTATACAAAATTATGATAAATTATAATGTGAAAATAAAACTGAATTATAAATATCTGTGTAATCGTTTAATAGTTAATCGAAATTATTTGTCCTTTATTTATCTCATGCAATGGCGTAATGTCTATTTCTGACATAAGATCTGAAATGTTCGGCTCTGCACATCTCAAAATTTCGATTAGTACTTTTCACGGATGAAGTGTTTGTAGTGGATCCACATTTAAATGTATGTATTTATGTAAGTGTGGTTGTAAAAACTTTTTTCATTTCCGGTAGATAAAAATAACTTGTCAAGATTTTTTCTATTGTGCTATTTTCCAAGAACTTACTTTTTATTATAAACTGATATACCCTGAAGCTCATCAAAACATTTCGGATCCACGTTTTATACAACGAATAGAGAATTTAGGAAAAAGTAGTGCGTTGAATAATATTAGGAATTATATTTTATTATTTTACTTGAGGTTAGGCTATGGTTGTTCTCCGTTAAAATGTTAAAAAATTAAATCTGGAGGATCGTTTTTATTTTAACAGAATAACGATACAAAGCGTTCCGCATACTTTGTAAGACAATGCATCCTGTATAATACTCCCAAAAGATTACAGATACCACCTCAGTCGTTTGAATTCAGTCCAATTGTGATTCTTTGACATCATTTGGGGAAAGAAATTCGATACCATCACATTCCAAATCAACAAAGTTTAATTAAGACTTTGAAATTAGAACGAAGTAAAATTTGGCTTAAAACGACATCGAAACTAGGGAAGTCAATGCGTAATCGACTAAAAAAAATGATTAAGGCAATGGAATACGCTCCTAAATACTAAATACTTAAAACAATTTTTTTCTATTGCTGCTAAAAGAATGGAAATTGTATCATCCAAATACTTTTGATATGTGTTAATTATTTACTCTAAACACTCTAAAGTGAAAAAATGCTATGAAAAAATGCTAATTTTTTAATAGTAACTGAATTGGATTTAGTTTTTTTTTATTAGTTTGTAAAAAAATAGTTAATAAATATTTTTATGTAGAACACAAGTCAAAATTTTTACTAATTTCCCTGTTCACCTGGTTTTAACTATTAAAATTTGTTTGTTAGATGACAGTCCAAATACTTTTGACTAGCCACTGTATACACACACACACACACACACACATATATATATATATATATATATATATATATATATATATATATAATATATATATATATATACACATATATATATATATATATATATATATATATATATATATATATATATATAAATTTTAGTGAATATTATTTTCGGTTTCTAGGGACCTCAAACCAAATTTCTGCCATAGTCCCGGGCTCAGGCCGCGGCATGACAGTGGCTGTAATAGCTGAATTCCATTCTGGAAATTCGCTAAAAAAGAACGAATGGTCAGCGTACTAAAATACCAAACTAAAGCAGTTTCAGTAATTAGACAATTTAATTTAATCAAATTTATAACAAATTAGTCAAGAAAATAAATTCATTTATTTTCTTGTCATTAATTTTAATCTAAAATTTAAAAAAAATTCGTTTATGAAAAACTAGGTAACAAAAAATGACACTGATCAAGATAATACTCCAGTAATTTAAAAATATATATTATTATCCCATAATTTTTTAGTTCCTGGCTTTCTTTTGCTAATTGAGTTGTTAATTAAAAAAAAGAAAAGAAACTGGTGTTATTTTTCATTCCATGTACTTTTGAATATAGTAGAATATTTAGAGGGGCATACTTATGAAGAGAGGAGAGTAGGAGCAGTATATTTATAAAAAGGGTATTTCTTGGAAAATAGCGCAATAAAAAAAATCTTCAGAAAAATATTTTTAGGAAGGGTCTTTACACTAAAACATTCAAAAATTCATATACATATTATGTGGATCCATCAGGCAAACATCACCCCTTTTCACTTATATTAGGCCCGCCACAGGAATCGATTTAAAAAGGGAATCAAACACGTTTATGTCATCAATCATATTTTTATATTTATACGCTACCTTCGATCAACTTTATAAATAAAAATAATAGCATTACAAAATAGTACAGTAAGTAATAAATAAGTACTTAGATATTTGAAAACTTCAATAAATTCCTGTTCTATCTTGGGAATAATTGCCGTCCAATCATCAAGACAACTAGACACGTAAATGCGAAAGATTGTCGCCGTTAATAAACAATACACATTACGATTTTCCTATTACCCATTCCCTCGGGAGTAAATAGACTGCAGCCACGGTGGCACACTATAGATATACGACTTAGCAGAAATGCCCACAGCCCACAGCCCATTCCCAATGTTTATTTACTAGTATATTCTCGATTGAGAAATAAATATCAATTTAAATCTTGATAATAAAACGGAAGGTATTCTTGGTATTCCATTTATGTATTGTCTTGTACACATACTAGACAGAAGTAACTATAGATAATGACAGAATGAATTAATGATGTGAAATTAACTCGGAGAATATACAGGTCTTCTCAAAAGAAATCAAGTGTTTGTAATTTTTCACTTCTTAACGCAATCTAGAAATGATGTATACTGAAACTGATTTTTGGTACGAAAGATAAAGATCATATATGGTTCATTTCACTTAAACTTAACCGTGCTTCATTACTTACGAATTTAAATACACTAGTGCTCTGATTGAGAGGAAAAGAAATGCGTATGTATTGGTCACAAAGATATAAAAAAATATGATTGATGACATAAACGTGTTTGATTTATTAAGAAAATTAGGAATTTTTTAAGTAAACACATTATTATATATGTATACAGGGTGGAATTTTAACAAGTCATATTTTTTGGTGAATTTCGATAAAATTTTACGTTGATTTAGAACGGAATTTGTTAGAAACAACATAGTTATGTTTTAAGCTATTTGTTTCCAACAAATTCCGTTCTAAATCATCGTAAAATTTTATCGAAATTCACTAAAAGATATAAGAGTTATTAAAATTACACCCTGTATATATATATATATATATATATATATATATATATATATATATATATATATATATATATTATATACTCCTCAAAACAAAATAAGGGCCACTTGAAAGTTTGTATTTTAAAACTGATTTATGTCGATCCACGTCAAAATAACTTTTCTAAATGACTGTTGTTATGATATTAAGTGGTTGAGTAAATGATAACAGTTAGGTTTAAGTGATATTATTGTTGAGGGGAAGATTTAAACGTTTTTTTGTCTCGCATAGCGTCAAGTGGTTAGTTTTACTTATTTTTTTGAATTTGATTTTAAATCAGTTTGCGCTAGATTATTGACTGCTGAGGTTGTTTTTTGAAGGTTGGCGTGTTATTCAATCATTTATTTTTACAATGCCGAGAATTCGACACCATATGGACGAAGCTACTGCTACCAGAGCCGTAACGATAATTGAGGGTGGTCAATCTCAACGTTCCGTGGCTCTACAGTTTGGTTGTTCACGAAGGGCTATTGAAAATGTTTGGAATCGGTATCAGCAGACCGGTAGTGTAACCCGGCGCCGTGGCTCAGGAAGAGTTCGTGCTACCACTGCCCGTGAAGACCATTACATTCGACTGTGTGCACGACGTGAGCCGACTGTTACCGCAGGTACTCTGCAAAATCGCTTACATCGATCTACTGGTACTGTTGTCAGTAATCAGACCATACGAAATCGTTTGCATGAAGACCAACAACGTTCAAGAAGACCAGTAATCCGTACCAAACTGACCGGAGCGCATCGTGCAAACCGTTTAAGATTTGCACGTGAACACCTTGAATGGGGCTTGGAGGAATGGCGTCACGTACTCTTCACGGATGAGTGCAAGGTGAAGTTTTTTAGTGACGATCGACGTGTAAGAGTGTGGAGAAGAAGTGGGGAAAGGTTTTCTGATCGTCACATTCATGAACGCGACAGATTTGACGAT